>CATIXQ010000033.1:6169212-6333204 GCA_949711755.1 Leptidea juvernica
TTAATAATTTCTTGTCAGTGTCTCTATCAAAGAAATACCTGCACCTACCAATTTTGGCGGGAATGTATTATCTGGCTTGCAGCAACATAAGAAGAAACTAATAATACATTTTTTTTATAAAAGAAAAAGTGACGAGACGTGGAAGATGTTTAACTTATAGTAAATAATACGCCCTGCACATTACGCTGCAGTGCCGTCAGGATTCTTAAAAAACTAAAATTTCTGAGCGTCGCTTTGCAATTTTTGTACTCGTGCCTGTGACACATAAGATGTTTACTAAGTAGTTTATAGATTACTGAAAGGCTATTATGTTAAGAAATAAAATTACTAATCTAATTGTCGCGTAAGCGAGATATCGCTGACGACGAAAATTAAAATATAATGTTGCAACACCTAAGCAGGATTAATATCACATGGATGCATACTAAAGTACTTGGAAGCCACTAAAGGGTGGCAACTCTCTTGTTATTCGCAAAATTAATTAAAATTATCACTTTTTAGACCCTTCACTTTTTACACTTTTAAGATTGAAAAAACCTAAGAAAGAGGATAAACCGACTTTTGTGCCACTTTATGAACGATGCGGGACTCGAACCCGCGACCCATCGCGTTCTTACCAACCAAGCCAGCTGTTCGAGTGACGTACTGTTCATAAAATCTTGTATGCTTTGTTCAACTCTCAATGTTGTGGCTTCATCTACAGGATTTACTTTACAGGTTGATAACCTGCTCAACCCCAATTATTTGCATGTTAGTAAATTTACTTGAGATGATTTTTTTTATTTGTGTAATTAATCCCAGAAGTCCCACTAAGACCTACTATTTTGGGTCATTAATTAAGTACTCAAAAATAGATAATCGAATTCTTAATTTGAATTTATACTACATTATCGTTACACTATTAGGGAAGTAATTTAATCCGATGAAAATTTATAACCATATGAAATTATTAATCACAATTTGAATTCCACTTAATACAAATTCAACTATAAATGATGTTTATTTAAAAGTTTTATTATTCAACATTAGCTTTCATTTAAGAACGACACTTAAAACCAATAAAATTCCCTCCCAAATGCGCGCATTCCATTATTTTTCCTCTGAAACAACGGGGTGTCGTGTTTTTGGTGATACCCGGAGTGTTGCAGCCCACGCGGCTTACAAGCATCATTCACACTTTAAGTGATACCAGTAGTGCGGTATACTCGAGTTAATATTAGAAATTCTAGGAAGGCGGAGACCTTATAAAAACTATTGCACCACAAGTCACGTTGTACCAACGATCCCATTTGAAATTCAAAGCATTCGTAGCGCATGTGTTTACGAAATTTAAATTCATGATGTTCAAATTGATACTTTGCCCTCTTATAATTTATAATAAGTTATATCTTGTATTGAATTTAAATTAGTATGTAATTAGTTTTTAAATTTCATTAAAAACGTAAGTTGTAAATGAATTAGCTGTCTTTTGTAGTTTTAACACGGAATGATTTAAGTCTTTTTTTATGAAACTAAGGTACTACACGAGAAGGACGTTCAGCTGATGGTATTTGATACGCCCTGTCCATTTAAGTGCAGTGCCCTCAGGATTTTGAAAAACCCAAATATTCTGAGCGGCACCACAATTGCGCTCGTCACCATGAGACATAAGATGTTAAGTCTTATTTGACCAGTAATTTCACTAGCTACGGAGCTCTTCAGGCCGAAACATAGTAATGTTTACACATTACTGCTTCACGGCAGAAATAGGCGCCTCATAAGTCTCAAGGTGACGAGCGTAATTGTAGTACCGCTCAGAATTTTTGAGTTTTTTAAGAATCCTGAGCGGCACTGCATTGTAATGGGTAGGGCGTATCAATTACCACCAGCTGAACGTCCTGATCGTCTCCTCCCTTATTTTCATAAAAAAAGGAGATAAAGTCTTAATTGTGCTAAAGTGGTGCATCGGTAATTTTTAAACTGTCCTGTAACACCTTCGAATTACATATTTTATTGTGGAAAAAACGTAAGAATAATATTTTTTACTTTTTCTTCTAATTATTTATGGATAATTTTTCATGAGGTAAGATTTGTGTTTGTTGTAAATAAAAAAAAATAAGACATGTCTAATTCAATTTGACGACCTGTATAGCCGAGTGGTTAGCGATCTTACCTACTAAGCTAGAGGTCCCGGGTACGAATCCCGGTAGGTGCAAGCATTTATACGATGAATATGGATGGTTGTTTCCGAGTCATGTATGTTTTAATGTATTTATGTATGTTTAAGGAAGTATATTGTATTAAATATATCGTTGTCTTGTAACCCATAACACAGGCTATATATGCTTGACTTGGGGCAAGATAATTTGTGTAAAAAGTGTGTCAATATTATAAAAAAAAAAAACAGTAATTTAAAATCAAATTGTCAATTCTAGATAATCAGAACGTGATAAGGGGAGTCTACACTAAAACATTTATTAAATAAGGACATACTTTCCCCTTGTATCGACACCTCTAGGAATTTTGATGGCCTCAAGATCCGAGCTCGAGATAAATGACAGTCCCTCCATCAATTTTGTACAAAATATTTGTTAAGATCGAAGATTCGTTTTTATAGCTTTTAAAGATTAATGCTGAGATAAAAAGATTTGGGGCGGCACAGAACGGATAGTATTTCAGTGACAATAAATTTGACACCTTTGGTTTTTAAAATAAAACAAGCGATTATTTCGAGAAGACGGACACATATTTGTTTATATAAATTAGTTATTAAGATTAGCATTAGCAAAGTCCAAATACAGTTGCAGTTATAGAAGTTACCTTAAGTTTTTTTATATATTCAGAGGTGGCAAACTGGCAAGGCGCTCAAATTTGGGAACTGCCCATGGAACTCCGCAATAAGAGGTGTCAAGATATGCGCTGCCTTTGCTCTAACCTTGAAGGTCCCAAAGAAATATGGGCTTGGGAAAACAGCAGCCGGTAATTGATTCCTAAGTGTCTGTGCGAGGCAAGAAATTTCTTACAAAACGAGCGGTTGTATATAATACCTGACGTCAATATTATAATGCGGGTCAATTTAACATTGGTACCTACTGGGAACACTCGCCTTATTCGCCTGAAAACTTGTAGTAATTATTTTTGTAAATCTTCTAACTAGACTGGTTCGAAAAGTGATCGTAAGCATGAATAGTGGTGTTATGTGTTTTGTTTGAACACTGAGCCAATCAGTGGAAAAGAATTGGATAAGCAAACATTAATTGCAACAGTATTTCGAAGAATAAATCAGGATAAAGTCTGGGTTGACTTTTAATTGAGGACTAAGTAAATAATTTACTAAAATATTGTCAGGTGATTAGCGAAAAAAGTGCATAAAGAAAATTTTTAATTGTAAGAAAGTATACATATCGATCGCGATAGACACTTGGCCTCCAAAATTGGCATGAAGGTAAATAAGTAAAAATACATCAGTTGCAATTTTTTATAATTTGAACTCGGGAGACCATACATTTAGGTGATACACCATCCCCATTACATTTCAGTAGCGCTCTTAGTTCATAAAAAAATCGTCACTTCGAGACATAAGATGTTAAGTCACCGTAATTTTAAAGCTAGAAAGACATAAAATTAATTTTTGTGGCAAAAGATGTCTCTATGATACCCATTAGACTTCCAATGCAAAGGAGCCTTCCACCGAAAGGTGCTTAGTAGTGGTCCTAACATTCTAATAAATGAAACCCTGAACATAAACACAAGTTAATACTTAAGCAATGTTGAAAGGAAGTAATAATAAATGTACATAAGGCAATTATAATTTTTCTAATGAGAAAATCATGCAACTCCATTGGTTGTTCAAACCCACCCCTTTAGTGCACATCTTCATTATGCGTACACGCAGAATGTAGTTAGCCCCTCCCATCATACCTCCTACCGGTCTTTGTTTAAAACGAGACTAGCAAAGCGTGAACACTCAACTCAAATTTCCCATAGTTTACGGCAGTAATGTACCTTGACAAATCATAATGAAGCTAAAATTGGCTCTTTATTTTACATTGGAACGGCTTATTACATTTAGTTTTTATAGGAAACTAGATAAAACTGAGTAATTTTAACTATGGCTCCTAATATTATATATATAGCGACTTAATAGGTGAAAAGGATCTTCTTCCAAACTGCCAATTTCACCAAAACTGCAAATTCAACGTTTTGGGCACAAAATGCCGCACAGTGTGAAAATTTTTCCTGTGTGTAGGTAGGTATTACTCTTAAAAGCCGGCAACACACTCAGATTGTTCAGATTGTGTGTTACGGATGGTCATAGCTATTGGTTTTTACTTTAAAACACGTGAGTTTTGTATCCGTTTGCCCCTATTTATATAAAAAAACATAACAATTACATACAGTCCACTGCAGATAAACAAATATAATTTGAACGAATTAAGTAAAAATACTATTACAATGCCAAACAACCTCAAGCGATTTTATAATACGCAAAAGCGTACCTATTCTGAAATATAACAAAGGCTCTATAGGTGCTATAGAACACGGACGATCGGTTGCCAAAGTCCGGAAACAAAATTTACGACTAACTATTAAAACTATCTCAATTTCATCGCATGCTTCAAGCCTTAGACGCTATTATAGACTTAATCGAATCCCAATCTATTTCAACGGAACTTTAAACAGTTTAACCAAGGGCTTAAAATACTGTATAATCAAAATTACCTCTCTTATAAACAGCTATTAGTCGTACCAATCACATTTCATTTATAATTCTTCGGTTATCATGTTCGGCTTCTATTTATGAACGGAATATCAAAGCTGTCGTTATACGTGCATAACTCAATATGAAAATCTTGTATTTCTAATTAAGCTTGGTTTATGATTTAACTAAAATGAAAAGTTCAACGTTTTGAGAGTCAAAGTTACTGATATACACAGCAGATATTATGGATAGTAGTTTTAATGAGTACTTCTATCAGTTTATTACCATGTAACTAACTAACCAATTTACACCATTTTCAAATTAGGATTTCGCAGGAAAATATCACAATATAAATTTACAGACTGAATTCATAATTATTTATTTAAAATATATAGTTGGTAAAATACCAGTTCAATGCTGCAATTTCGATAACAGATATTCGAAATTCGAATCAATATCTTATACAGCCAATAAGTTGATATTAATTTATTAGAATTAAAATATTTGTAGTTCATCGTTAATAAATAACTGATCAGCACGTTCTCATGCAACACCAAAATATACATATAAGCTTTGATATCTTTGTATAAGTGTTTAGTATATTTGGTAATTGCTCCTATTTGTTATAAAAATAAATTTTTTATCTCAAGACAAATGACAGAAAAAACGATAAAGACCGGACCTCTATTAATTTTCAAAACGGATCTACTTAAGTTGATCTTTACGACATGCAGTTTGATAGTTAACTTGATCAATAGTCAGAGATAGCGGCCTATCATTAATTTTGTATGCTGCGCGGGGTACGAAATATGTAGGTGTCAGTTCTGTTAAGAAAACGGTTATGTCAAAAATTGGACAACGACACAATGGTTTGAGAGGGATTAAAAGCAAATCCCTGTACCAGTAGCAGACACGTCATTTATCAACAGCCTTCCTAACTTAAAGCTACATCCAAGTGTAAATAAATTCCACACTGTATGTAAGAAGAAACAAATTTACAAGGCATTATCTAAGCTGATTTTGTACACGTTGCCTTTTCGAACATGTTTAATCTCTCCATTTTGTGTTCCTGAACATAAAAGACGAATGAGAAGTAATTCGTTACAGGCCTTATCAAGACAATCATTTTTTATCTGTGTTTTTACGATGCGAAAAGCGGATATGGCATATATATATGGATACATTGGCAATATACACACAAATATGTAAGTATATTAGATGGAATATAATCAAGGTATAGAAGATAAGTAATTGGTTGGGTTTTCAAATTATATTTCAGAGAGATACTATTTTTTTTAAATTTTAAGATTCATAATTGCTTAAAAATTATAACGAGTTTTTTAAGTCCATTTTAAAATAATGTGGATTTACGACGTAGCCTTAAAAATCCAATCTTATGATAGTTATTATTGTGATGTACAGAGTGTATTTTATGCAAAACTTTCACAACAAAGAGTTAAAATCGTTCTCGAAACATTATTACAAACACGCCAACAAACAATAAATCATATCAGCGTGTTTCCTACAGATAATTAGGTGACTTATCAAAAACCTGTGGACCAAGTGCGATTGTATTGGAATCCGAGCTTATTTTAAGCTGCTTCACATCAAAAGCGATACTTTAATATAAAAAATGTTTTTTGTACAATACGATTTGAGAATATCAGACCTACTGACAACATCATTATACTCATTTTACGCATCGATGATGCAATAAATAGAACTGTTGACTCTCACCGCCATGTGCTCAGTTCAATTCATAACGTTGTTTTTTTTATTTTTTTTATTCGACGCTTTTTACGATCAGCAAGGTCTTGTGATTTTTCAGATGTTACAAAAGACTATGTGTCGCGGTGATCACATCTCAGGTGACCAATAGTTATTATTTACACGTTTATCTGTCTCCTCTAGAAAAAATGATACTAAAAGTAAGAAACCTTGGTTTTAAGACCTATATAAAATTATATAGTTGTAATGCAGTGCAATGCGGTGTAATGCGTGCAGTGAATTATTTTCTTATGATTTACCTACCTTTTTAACTAGTTTCATATTTTAATTATTATTATTTATACAGTAACCAAGTAGGAGACATTAAGACAAAATTTAGTAGTATGTGATAGCATCAAATATCTTGTCTATCAGTGGTTTGTGCCACTATGCGAGCTTTATAGCCGAATTGCGTGACAATATTCACTACATCATGTTTTACAAACGCTACGTCGTGTAATTCCCAGTAACGATGTGTTTCTTTTGCTGTCACATAGCGCCGACCTGTTAAAACGCTGTTAGCTGCCATTTATTGAAACGTATTCAGGATATGTATTGAATAATAACATCCTATGAAGAAACCAAGAGGCACAGCTGCGTTTAATATTCAGCTAAGGGACCGGTTATCGATACACATCGGCTAGTAATCTCTTCGCGCCTAAGTTGATTGTAACGTCAGCTTATTACCACGAGACAAATAAATCCTATCACCTGGGTTATCTTCGATCTTCAAGGGAAATTCGAAACCGTAAACATGGGCGCCGAGCACACACTGTTAACTATTCATTCGGCGTCTTGGGAATATTGAACAAAAGACGTACACAGTATCCGAGTCGACTATTTCTCACTAGTTCGGTGCGATGTAATCAGAGAAGACGACGTGTCGTATTTATTTATGTATGAGCAGGGCGAAGGCGAGGGTGGCCGTAACGCGGGCTACAAACAGAATAATATTGATGACACTGCACTACGAGGGGTCATGAATCATTAATCGTCTGTTCTCCACGTCTCTATTACGAATGCCTGATAAGCCAGCGCCCTCCGATCTCGAGGTAACCATAGCACGAAACGAAACCTCTCATATTTACCTTTTTCATAAATTATGAACGAGCATATTTTTATGACACGTTGCGAGGTGCCTTTCTCCGTTGCTTCCGGTATGATTTTTATATTTTTGTGGAAAATGCTAGCGTCCGTCTCTGTCACGACTGCTGGATTCCTTTTTCATATGGCAATTCATTTTTTTAAATTATGTCTCTACGTCTCGTAATTTGGTTGTGTTTTTTGTTGAAATTTTGACATAAGTAAGTTTAACAGCTTGTTTATATTATCTAAATAGGTAATCGAGTTGTGATAAGAAAACTCCAATATGGCCATTATTTCTGAACCAGTCGTTTAGGCACACATAGTATAAGTGATAAAAACATTTTAATTTTTTTATTGCAAAGAAGGAGAATGGGGTTTGATTTACGGCTGTAATTTGTTTATATAGAGCCTGGTACAATTTCTAACCTTATTGAAAGACAAGCAAAAATCTCAACAGTTTATGTTACTCTTGTCACCCAAAAAAAAAATATATGATGAAAATTTTTTTTTCTTATAGGAACTAATTATAATTCATACGATTCATTCGCATTTAGACCTTTTTAGTCTCTATATTTAGATGCAATCAAAGCTATAGACTTCAGAAATATAATGATTTTAATTTGCGTTCTTGTCGAGCAGACAAAAGTTATCTCTAGGATTGCTCCGTGTGTGAGACTCATGTATTATATTACTTATAGAGAGCCTGTAAACGTCTTCAAGAATACTTCTCCAACTCCATAAATCAATTGCTTGGTATTATCAGTAACACTACTCTAAAAAATTTGTTAAATCATCACTAACTTCTAAGTACTTCTACTAAAATTGAAACCGACAAAATTTTAATCACTCCAACTTTCACGTTAATTATAAATTACTTCTTATATTGAACAAGACGAAAATTTTACTTGTTATAAAGTAATGAAGGGATTATAGTTAAGTTCAAATAAAAGTTAAGTACAAATTAATCCGAAGCGGCAACATAACTCGTCGACCCTAATACCTGTCGGCCTTTCAATCGTTCTTTTTCACTTAAGTAATCCCATCGATGTCGGCTCAGTTTCCGGTCCATTCTAAACATAAATAGATCATAGAATTTCACCAAGTAGAAAAGGACATGGCAAAGAATTGCTTTTCACGCAGATGCTGTTTTGAAAAAAGAAAACCACTCATTATGAAATTCTAAAAAATAAATTAAAATTTAATATACAATCAGACCATTTATAGGTCATACATATAACAGCTGAACAAGCAAATAATTAAGAAATATTTATCCCATATCCCAAACAGATGTCCTTTAGGCTAAGCGAGAAAGATTCTAATAAATGGCTACAAAATAACTAACAAAATACAGATTATGATTTGGAGAACTGTGACTTTTGCATATAACAGTATTTCATACGTCTGCTACAAGAAAGCCAAGGGTGTATAAGGGTGAAAGCCAATAACTTATATGTATATAACACAATAAAATAATACCTAATACTTATGTAATTTTTTTTAAATATTTATTCCCACTAATTTCGAATTTAACATAGGTATTGGTTTTTTATTATACCACACTGATTACAAGTCACTGTGACAAAAATTGAACTTTCTTGCTACTGCGGGTTTGGAGATTCATCCCGCTGACAGATTGAAGGACAGACAGGCGGACAGCGGAGTCATCGTAATAGTTTATTCTCTGAGCAACATCACTTGCTCCTTACAAATGAATTCAAACGTAACAAAAACGAAAACAAATCGTGGACAAAAACTTCAGGTCATTTCGGTTTGGACTTTCTCGTTTTTTATACGCCCGGAGGACGCGTATCCTCGTCTTTTTTATTCGGTTTCACTTGGAACAGAATTTTGTTCGTGTTTAGTGAAACGATAAAATAATAATGGTTGAGAGTCAGTGACTTTGAAAAGGGACCGTAAGGGATCGCGGAACGCTCCTAAATTTCTAATCAGTGCCGTGTATTGCGATCTGGGAGGCTTTATTAGCATTTTTTACGATAGACGATCCTTCATTTGAAAAGAATACAGTAATAATATTCGCTTAAAAACGTAATCGCTTTAATTATAACCCATACAATCAATAAAAAACGGTAATTATTTTTTCTAGATTTTGCATGTGCTCCTTTCCTTTGTAACGAAGGTAGAAAAGTTTCTGTATATATGTACATTAGTATTGCTGCTATAAGAACAAATATGTTTTAAGAAATACCAAGATAGCAACCAATTCCAAATTTGTCGCCATGTAAATAAAAAGCAATGTTTTAAAATAGTACACACGCCCTTGTGTAGGTCCTTCGTGTGTTAGGTATAAGAATTGCTAATCATATTAAGTAAATGCTTAATCACAAGATTTATCCTAATGCAAGATTCTTATTATTATCAAGAATATAAATAAAAATACTGAGTCTCTGCAACGTTGTTCAATTAACAAATTGAATTCTTTAAAACGTAAGCAACATGATAATCATACAAAAGTAAACAGACCACAATCTTTATCATACGTAAGGATACTTTTTAAAATTCATCACGCATGTTAGAAACACGTTCTAAGTATTGAAATGCTTAAAAAAAAACAAAACGTATTTGAATAGGACCGACTTACAAAAAATCGTTACTGACGACAGTGCATGACGACAAACTCGTTTCTTTTGTTTGAGAATTTTGAATATCGTCCAAAGACATGCTGCATGGAAATGGGTAGTTATTGATTTATTGTCAACAAGGCGTATGTATGCGAGAGAATATAAATGAAGTGGAGTCATGACGTCTTATTTGTTGAAATAAAATGAGAAGGAATTAAGAACTCAAATATAACCCATAATGTGTTATTCTATCTGCAATAATTATTTACGTACATCACGAAACTGGCTGCAACGATTTTGATGAAAGTTAGCAAGCGATGAATTATATCGCTGAAAAATCAAAATTTGTAAAAATAATCACCTAAAGCTTAATTAACACCGAAAAAACACAAAAACTAATAATAGGTACTTAATGTGAGCTGCATTTTATATTTCAATTAAATCAGTTTCCCAATTTTTGCACAATTTAGCAACAATTATTCAAAATATAATATTCACACACACTTTTCATTTTTAGTCCAAAATAGCACGAGACCTGATGTTGAATCATATTTCTAAATAGGATTTAGCACAATATTTACTCATTTTATAGGTTTATGTTCATAATCCAAATTCTTGACAATAATTTAAAAAACAAATAAGTACCTATAGTCGAACTGTTTTCGTGAAGTAATGACTACAATCAAGAAATCACTATGACACACTTAGTCGTTAGAGCTATGTCGTGGATCATGACGTGAACAATAGAGCCTGCGACTAATTTGTATCCTTCCGCCCTTGGATACCTCACGCACATCCCTTCACAAACAGAGTAAAAAACTAATGGCAACCTATTGTGTTACAACTCAGCAGGTAGACGAAAAAAGGCCACTAAAGGTTAGGCCTTAGTACACAAAAAATCCAACTGTGATTAGGAATACGGATAATCAACAGATGTCAATTTTTGAAACGTGCGTGATATGGAGCCTTTTGTGAAGTCACAATGCTAAAAGATTGGTAAACATCGATAATAAAGGTCGCTACAAAAAAGCAGGTAGCAAATTTTGTGCCAAATTATTAAAATATTCCGACTTTTGAGTTTCAAATGTCTGGCTCCGGATGCTGATAGACATTATATTATACAAAACGGCTGCAGTCTATATTTTAGCTGTAACGAAAGCTGTGATGGAACCACTGAGGCGTGTCTATTTCATTTGGTTGGATTACGTCTAAAAAGGAATGCATAGATATCTACTTTTAGTAAATATTATAATTCACAGCCTTTGTGAGCCTTTGGTTGTTATGCAGTCTTAATTCCAAATGTTTTAATAATAAATATTTTTCACTGATTAGTTAATGATAATATTCAAAAGTAGTTGTACGTACTGACAATTCTGAATGATAATCATTTTACAACTTTTTAAATAAACAAAAAAATAAGTACTTAATTGAATGTTATTAAAATATTTTGATGAGAGAGTAAAGAAAAATATATTACCGTTGCATAGTGAACTTCTTTATTTTTTGCATATATCGTTGAACGAAAATTTATTTTTCGTCTTCTTTTATATTTTCATTATATTATATATACTTAGTCATCCTTCTATGAGTGGGATGATCAAAGATATCATAATCAGAGACAATAGCAATTTTGGCGATATCTCAAAAAGCCGCCACGCGTAATAAATTAAATAAATTTTTCTTTTACAAAAGTGTTTTGGTCTGAGTAGCATTTGAGATTTTCGATTAAAAATTTGCAATACCTACAAATTTATAAATAGTAGTAGAGTAATAAATGTATTATTAGAAATTTTTGGTAAAGTTTATTTCCCTAAATATATAGAACGATTTGACAGTAATAACGTCGGTTCAAGCTCAACCATAACTCAAGTTCAGAAAAGCGCAATTTAGAGGGAATTTTCAATACAACGACTAATTTACTTTGAACGCTAGCCGACTCGATAGCCGATACTTTATGTCCCATTGAAATCGAACTCCTGACTTTAAGGACCAATCTACTGTTTTATTTTTGTTCGAACCTTTTCTTGAATTATTTCGTCAATGAGGTGAACAGTCTTTTGTTTGTCGTCTAGCTCTCATTGTTTCTGAGCATAAAGTATTTCATGTGCATTAATATACAGCATGCTATTTTTTAATTTTCTTGTGTGTTGCTAGAGAATATGGGCGGCGGTGATCACTAAGAATCAGAAGAACCGTACACTTTTGTCCTGTTGCATTAATCTTTAGTGTAATTTTTTCTTTCAAGGGACCTCTGTTAGGTTCATTTAATGTTAGCTAATCATCTGTGCTCTGAAGACTTATAAATTATGTATTTTTTAAATTGATCTTCAAGAAATGTGGATGTTCACAATATTTGCTGAAACGTACAATCCGCACTTAACGTTGTCTACTTTTGTGGACGATTTGTTTGTTGTCTATCCGAAATTTGCCCGGTGCTTTCCTGAATAGTTCATACCACACGATTTATGGGCTCCATAATAAGTAAGATAAAAATATTAATGTGTTTCTAGCCAGGATTGTTACATCAGTATTTTAAGTACCGTTTCGTGGATTACAATTTGCAGGCGCATAGCTGCACAGATAATATTCAACCTGTTCTGGATCGTTCAAATAAATACCGAAACCAGTCGAGATAAACATAATCGTGGAACTAATATAAATCCTAGTTATCCTTCAACTGATAAACATTTCTTGGTTAATTGCACTTCCTTTGAGAAGTCGATTGTGAATGGATTAATGGTATACCTGTCGAATGGTGATTGTTCCAATATTATATTATGAAAAAAAAATACTATGCTATTTTATGTTCAAATCACCGGTCAATTGAGGGTTGTTTCGTCAACATCGTTCAAGATAAACACCAATGTTAGAAAGATAGCTTTTTTAAGTTTTTTTGGTAAATTATAATTAATTTGTATCGCAGCCATTTTGGAACAGGCTATCTCTGTTTTTATTGTGAGTTATAGCGGCAATTGTAAAGTACACTATTTCGAAATTTTCCTACTGGTAGACGGGTCTCGTTGGTTATCTTTTGAGTATGGAAACCTAAAATATAACTTTGAAGTATTATCAATAATGTTTGAAAGAAAATTATAAATATTGATGCCTAGTGCAAATAACAAAATTTTGTTATCTTAAGACGTGAAGACAAAAGTAAAAACTTTATGACGGTGACGTTTTTTTCTCTTTTATCAACTCGAGTATCCCTCATCT
Organism: Leptidea juvernica; assembly: GCA_949711755.1. Taxonomy (NCBI): domain Eukaryota; kingdom Metazoa; phylum Arthropoda; class Insecta; order Lepidoptera; family Pieridae; genus Leptidea; species Leptidea juvernica. The sequence goes on from CATIXQ010000033.1 coordinate 6,182,539, forward strand.
GAACGATCAATACAAAGTCAAGACTGATGGCTCATAGCATTCAGTACTCACATAATAAAATACTCAGTGCCCCTACAGAAATTTAAAAAAAAATGGAAATATATTCTAATATGAAAAGTTGAATATTTCCCACATAAAAAAATCAAGTGTGAGCATGGGCGTTTGTTACAATAACTAAACAAATTAAAATGATTTTCTACAAACTAGTTGCTTAGTGAACTTCTTATTTAACTAGGATTTGAGATTGATATCCACTTGCATTAAGGCATTTTATAAGCCTATAGGAGACCATTTGAACTTAGGAGTGCTCGCAAATAGATTGCTTGCACGATTTCTCATTATTACTAGAAATAAGCATTTTGAAGCAAATTCAACAGCATCCATATTTAATAAACAATTCCTTTTATTTCTAAATTACTTTGTTTCATATGGCTAAAACTATCATGTACATTGTTATTAAAACAAAAAATCAAGATTTGACGTACACAACTAGGTACCTAAAAGCTCTTCCAAAATATGGTCACTTACAGTAGTTTTTACTTATAATACCAAACAGATGGGAGAAAGTGTATGCATTGCACCTCTTTTATAATTAAGTTAATACTTAGCTATGTATTGTGGTGTGTGGTACATACAGTATTGAATATTATCAAATCAATTTGAATTCCGCAATATATCAAGAGCATAATTTACTGCATTGAATTACGTAGTCAGCGAGTCCGTCGGGAGAAGTGCACTGATAGCCTAGCGTGATTGATTGCAACTCTCAATACAATATTCTTGATGTGATATTGCAATATCGTGCTATTATTTATAATCATCATTTAGATTTCATTTTAGATATCATACAAAAAGAAATACAATACGAACCTCGAGCGCGGCTGATAAAATAAAACCGTCTCTTAGTCTATTCTTTCACAAAATTCTAATTTGGAATCCAACCTATTTTTCATGAAATCTAAGATATGTTTTAAGGTTATAAAATTTTGTTATACATTATCTTTGGTTATTTTTATTGCAATAAGTTTTCCGTGGAAACTTTTTAATCCATTAAAACTGAAAAGGGATAGATAAGCACACGCTGCAGCGTAATCAATGGTGTTTGACTATTTAGTGAATCTGATATTTGATAGAATTTTATTGATTGTTAAATATTTAAATAACTAACCTTTTGCAAACACGTTGCCCGGCATTGCGCTACTCTTAATGGTGATGAAACTTCCTCTTCAGCTAGTACGCCCATCCAAGATAACATAACCGAAAAAAGCGATAAACTTAATAACATTTTGGCACACATTTTCTTTGGTAATTCTTCTAACAATGCAAATCCAACCAAAAGTTAATTCGTATCATAAACAACACATAAATCCAAATAACCTTAGCATAATAAAGCTTACTCTTCAGCAACTGAAAATCGTATTAGTTTGTAAGTCCGTTTGAAATTAAACTGATAACATCAAAGTTTTTTTCGTTTTCCAAAAGACATGTTTTAAAAAAAAAATCTTCAATAATGTCTTACACAAAGGCAACTAAAACATAAATAATTAGAACCGAAATACACTGAAGAAAATAATTAGTACACAACTTCAATCGTGTGCTCCAATCATTTATTGACGAGACACACTTCCAACGCGGCGGTCAAATGCGAACTAACCACCCCGCTTGAAGAAGCTCAGTTCCTCTCCCCTCTGATTGTTAATTTTTCTACCCGTCTCGCTTCCGCACTAGGGATCCCCGCTTCTCTTTCGCGCGTACTACGCAATATATACCCGATGCCTATTACTATGTGTTGTGCTTTCTCTGTCCTCTGTACTAGTGCATAATATTATATTTTATTCCATCTCGTTTCATCTCGGGTAGTTTTATGCTGGCCTTTCTAGGTGCAGTTTAACGGATAGGTAATGGTTATTGTTAGACAAAGACGGTGGCACTAGTATTTAGGGTTGCTCAAAAGGGGTGACAAAGAATCGAGCTAATATAGGGCTCGAGTTTTTATGGGAGCTCGGGCGGTAAAAAGTATCCCGCCTCTCTCGTTTGTTCAAGTTTATGGTTCTCGCGTCGTGAAGCCGTATTAATAATATTAATGGCCGCTGCATCAACAATAACGCTATTTTGTTATGAAAGAGGTTTATGAATTCTTAATTTGTAAAAGTGCCACAGAGATTTATGTATCAACTCTAGCAACATACCGATATAAACGATGCAGATTCTATATTTGTTGAGCAAAAGGCTATTAAAATATAAACTAGCGGTAAGTATTGTAAGAAATGGAGAAAAATATATTTAACTAAATTATTTATTGAAATAAAATTTAACTTATAGAAGTTACAATTGGGACACAGGAATTTTCAGATATTACCTTTATATATTGCAAAAAACTTGAGAGAAATGTAGCTATGGCGATATGGGTGATGGTATATTCAGGGGCTGATCTGTTCGAGAGGTTCTATTGGTCTGAAGCCCAGGGTCAAGTGGATATATAGTACCCATTGAAGATGGAAGATATTTGTTTTGTAAGAAAATAATTAATTAACTTTTTATTAATTTTGCAATAATATCTTACTGATACGTGAGTGCATAGACCTAAGTTATATAAAGCAAATAATATTATTTATAAAAAAATATTAATTTAGCAGCTACAGTGTATTATTAATTATGAGCCCAGGGCCCCAAATAAAGGCATAAAAAGGCATTTATTTTCTCAAAATTGATTCAATTGAATTCATTTTGATGGCACTTCTAACAATAATAAAGCATCATCCTCTTATGTTTGTAGGTATGTAATAGAGTTGTAGGTACTATACCTAAAGGTTAATAATAGAGCTAAACAGAAGATTATCCAGTATTGAAATGTACGGTATTTTACAATGTGCTTTGAATGCCTTATTGATGCTTTCATTCAAAATGTCTACAACCAAATAAAAGTTGAAAATGTAACATCTACATACATTTCCACACAATAGTCATTATCCACAGTCCAGGCGTTATTTTCGCGAGCACGGCTCTAGACACCAAAAATATTAAATAAGAAATACACTGTACGTGACAGGGAACAAGCTTTTCAACGTAAAGGCATTTTTCGTTCGTTTTCTTTCAGTAGGTACCTCTAGGCTGTTCGTATTCATTTCGCCATCTTTAATCTTCTACTGCATAGCCAGACTGTGTCTAGACGTTGTAACGGACGCTGTACAATTCCAATTGGACTTTGCCATAAGCACAAAAGATATAGGACCCACAACGTCGAATGTTTTTTGGATAGAGTTTCAACTTTTTATATGTAAATTGATCCAAATAGACGTTAGTTTTGAACATTGTATAAGCCTTTTTGTATTTTTTGCTCCATACGATTAGCGAGCACGTTCAAGCGTTATGACTTGTGACCTTGAGCTAATTTTTGAGCGTCGACTAGGAAGCGTTCGGGGAATTTTTAATAGTCGTTTTATTTTGCCGTTCAAGTTCTTTGAAATATTATAACATTAATCTATTAATACCCAACCAGGTTGTATCGAAATGTAACTTTGATGATGTAACTTGTGCTCCTAATAACTCCCAACTCCCGTCCTAATGAAGGTAAAAAAAACTATTGTTTTATATTCATGTCAAACTCTTGTTGCATTTGAGCTGATCGCAGAATGTAATGCGTGCAATAGGTATCCATCCTAACCAAGATGCTTAACTAACGCACCAAGTCGTTAAGATTTTATGTTATGAATTGACCGCACTACTGGAATTCGCCATTATTCTAATCAAATCAATCAAAAATATTTTTATTTCATAGGTAAATCATATTACACTTGAAAAACGGCATTACGATATGTAATTTTTTTCATACAGCTCATTCGGAAGGCAGATTTCCTCAGAGAAGAATGAGCAAGAAACTCTAAGGTTGCTCTTTTCAAAACAGATTAGGTATTACAAGTTCTTACTTTTAATGCAATTTACAAATCATTTCAATTACAATATATGCCAAGTGACGCAACAAAAATACTCAAACGTCAAAAACTAAAAGGTTTTTTTTTTGGAATAGGAGGACAAACGAGCGTACGGGTCACCTGGTGTTAAGTGATCACCGCCGCCCACATTCTCTTGCAACACCAGAGGAAACACAAGAGCGTTGCCGGCCTTTAAGGAAGGTGTACGCGCTTTTTTTGAAGGTACTCATGTCGTATCGTCCCGGAAACACCGCACAAGGAAGCTCATTCCACAGCTTTGTAGGCTTACACGAGTACAGTAGATGCATCGTACTGCATTCATACTGTTAACCTATTTATCTAAAGCTGTGTATATATATGTACTTACTGTACCTTGGTACTTCTTTAGACTGATTAGAAACTAAATTAGATTATTAAATTACTTACGTCTTACATTATAATATCATTAAATTTAAATTTTTTAAATATTAATGATAGCATTGTAAAATCTGACATGTTTCAGTATAACAGTAGTGTGTGGGTGTTTAGACAAATTTTATAACACATTTTGCATGTCAATTGACGAAACATATTGGAGTATCAACAATATTATGTTAACATCTTAAGTTGCTTTTTCTTGCAATAAACTTTCATTTCATTTCATTTAATGTAAACATTGCGAATGGTCTACGTTGTAACCATATTAATGAGGGTAGTTGAAGAAAGAGCTGAAGAAATCTCTCGTATGTCTATCAATATGTTCGCGTTCTATATTATCAATTCGAGCTGATGTTGCAGTCGAATAGATTCTATGCGTGGAGATGTTACCTCATTTTTTCTACTATTGCATATCCAGGTGTGTTTCAAATATCTATTTGACATTATATCTGCAGTAAAGTTTTAGGAGTAATTGAAGAAATAACGATAAATGTGTTATATTCGCTTATATCTACGCAAATAGTCCCAAAGTCAATTTGTGGAGATGACAAGTTCAATTTGATAATTGATCGTTGAGAATAGAGGCTTGAATGCGTTTAATTTTAAATGTATAATTGTTCTCATATTCACGTATAGAAATCATTCATACTCAAATTCAAATATTTATAAAAAATATAATAAATGTGTCAAATCTATCTAGCAATTCAAATAAAATGGCACCACTAGCGATAATGTTTAAATCGCTAGTTTCGTTGGTCAACTCAATCCAAAAAATGTGTGTATATTGTTCTAATACTTTGCGAGAGTTATTTAGAGTTAGAACTTTGTCGCAAAGCCTGTTAAAAATTATATGAAAGCGGCGATAGGCAATCATCGTCTAATAAGCGAACCGCTTACTGAATTCTAAACAATTTTTTTTTCTCCAAAATAGGTTTTTGAATCGCTTATTGAATTTGAATATCTACCACTTATTCGAAAAGTTGATACCTACCCTTCAGCTTTGAGAAGATTGCCAGGAACTTAGCGGGCCTTTTTTTAAATTCCTTAATATTAAGATTTATTTATCAATCAAACGTAAACAATTCTTTTAAATCTTATAACACAATTGTTTTGTACATTTTCTGGGATCATGCTGCAAAAGCTTATACATCGCCTTAAACAGTAGTAGTAATAACATGTTTATGTTTGTTTCAGGTATTAACAACATGATTATCACAGTTTCTAGAAAATTCACTTATGTGCCTATGTACCTACATAACATTATCAAGAATATATTTATTTATGAGGTTTATTTACACACGGCCCTTTTAGCAAGCATCTGTTTAATATAGGTGTCACCGACAGTCCACTGTGCAGAGCCTGCATGGAGGCAGATGAAACAGCCGCACACGTCAATCTGGAGAGTAAGAGTGTGGCTACATACCAAACACCTGGGGTCACTGAAGACTCTCCCCTCGAGGTCATGGGTGTCATCACAGGTTTGATACAATATCTTGAGGAGCTGGGTTGGCAGGATTAGCCGCCCATCTCATCACGCAAAATAGGCGCGCTGTAGTCGTCGAGTTGCGGATAATAGCGCGTGATAACCTATAACCTATAGGTTTATTTAGAATCACTTACAATAATATACACAAATATAAAAAGTAGAACTAAGAACTAGAAACTAAATGTAGTGATTACTTACAAATAAACACAGCATGCAGAGAAATAATTAATTTTAAGTATTATACAGAATAAATTAAGAAGTAAACAGTTTTTTTTAAAACAATAGATAAGTAGGTTATATATTTATACACAGTTACATTAATTTACCAATTATAACACTATTCAATATTACCAATGTTGGTTGAAATGGTCTTGCAGAATTTGGCTAAGGAATCAGCAAATATGCCAATATCAGCTACGCTATAAGATATATTGAGAGACAACACTAAAAATATCTTCCATAAAAATACTAATGTGTGAGTAGTAAAAAATCGTACTATAAATATTACATTTAATTAAACAAAGCAAAACTTATTAAGTGTTGCGCTACAGACGGAAAGATTAAATATTGACACCGAACGTGATAAATTCACAGCCGTAGTTATACGGTTTTGTTCCTCTACGATCCCGTTTATTGAACAACGAGATCTGACGGTTTATGGGCTACTAGTGACAATCCGCAATTCTGCGGAATGTCAAAAGGTTTACGAGGTTATAAAACAAGTGAGAGGGCACGCCAGTTTGTGAAAATAAAAGTTGATGTTTCACGACACGGGTTTGCTTAGCCCTTCGTAAAGTATGAAATATAACATCAAGCGATTTTGTTTGATTAGGTAACACGAGTGTTACCATCAGAGGGAGGCAATGGCATCTTTTTCTGCCGTGAAGCAGTAATGTGTATGCATTGCTGTATTTCGGTCTGAAAGGTGTCGTAGCTCGTGAAAGTAAAAATAATTAGTCTCAAGGTGATGAGCGCAGTTGTAATGCTGCTCAGAATTATTTGTTTTTTTCAAGAATCTTGAGTGGCACTGCATTGTAATGGGTAGGGCGTACCTATCAGTTTCTATTAGCTGAACGTCCCTTATTTTCATTCTTATTTTCAAACATATTTAAATAAATACTTTTAAAGGATTAAAACGCGTGTAATTGTAACTTAGGTATCCATCCTACTAATGCAAAAACACAGTAACAATTACCCGCGTTTTAATTATACAAATGATTTAAGTTTTCTTTAGTTTTAATTCTGGCAATATTTGTTTTTAAACAATTCGACACGTGTTTCGCCTCTACACGAGGCATCCTCAGGACGTGTTGTCTCGCCAAAATCTGGCACGAGAGCGCGTACACCTTCCTTAAAGGCCGGCAACGCTCCTGTGATTCCTCTGGTGTTGCAAGAGATTGTGGGCGGCGGTGATCACTTAACACCAGGTGACCCGTACGCTCGTTTGTCCTCCTTTGCATTATTATTCGTAAATAAAAAATAAAAAAAATAAAAAAAAGAGATTCGTGCCAGATTTTGGTGAGACAACACGTCCTGAGGATGCCTCGTGTAGAGGCGAAACACGTGTCGAATTGTTTAAAAACAAATATTGGCGGAATTAACACTAAAGAAAACTTAAATCATTTGTATAATTATGGATTTCCGCAAAATAACGACAACTTCAATAAATTTTCGCGTTTTAATTGTTTGAAAGTGTTTTTTTTTTTTTTCAATCAAGCGATTGCTATTATTGCGATACATAAAAATAATATAATATTATAACACACAATTTGTCATCAAGATATCACTTGATATTTTTTTTCTTTTAAATTCTTTGGTAGATGATTAATTTATTTGATTGATTGTTCAATTTGCAGAGCCTATTTGGGTTTCGATTTTATATTAGTTTTTGTTACAGCGTTAATACTATTACATACTACATCAAAGTTTCAGCTGTCTGGCAATTCAAGTTTATGAAATACTACCCGCTGATAAACATAAATGATGAATTCCACAATAGTCGCCATATAAATAAAAAATGTTACTTTTACGATTCCGTTATGTGACACACGAAACGAAAATGAAAACATCACAGTTTTCTGGAGCACCCGACAATTTTCTAGCAAAGTAATTTTACGAGCTTATGACACCTTCAGTTTTCATGGTTATTAAGTACACTTCAATAAATACTTGCAACAGTTGCAGTTTGAGTGTCTCGCAGTATAAGTTTAGTCCCCTTAGTTGTTTTATTAATGGAAAAGGAGGACAAATGAGTGTACGGGTCACTTGCTGTTAAGTGATCACCGCCAAGATGCCGCGTTGCTGGCCTTTCGGGAAGGTGTACGCACTTTTTTGAAGGTACCCATGTCGTATCGTCCCGGAAACACCACACAAGGAAGCTCATCCCACAGCTTTGTAGTACGTGGAAGAAAGCGCCTTGAAAACCGCACTGTGGAGGATCGCCACACATCCAGATGGTGGGTACGATATCCTCATTTGTGGCGTGTCGTGCGAAGGTGGAATTCGGTGGCAGAAATCAGGTGAGACAGTTTTTCGGAACACACAACGTTGCGCGTGTGTAACGCTAAGTGATCTAGCCATTCACAAAGCACTGGGCAATTCAAGCTGCTCTCCGTTGCACGTGGTCAAAAGGATCGAGCTGATGCGGGGGTGTGCAAGACCAGAGATGACAGCAATACTTCACAGTATATGGCCCGACCTGCGCTTTGTATTATGTACCATATTTCACCATGGCTCAAGAGATAAATACTAAAATTACCAAATATTGGTGGTCAAAGTTACAACTGAACGAAATTATCAAATCAGTTTCGAAGTTTTTTGTTAAAACTTCGTAAATTCTTGTTTTCACAAATATTTTTTTTATTATTTTTCGGTAGCATACTTATAAAATATTTTTTAGAATTTATTCGTATTAATTTGAAATGAACGGATGTGACTCATAAGTGCTTAATCATTTCCAGAAAAAACAATAGCTATTTTGAAAACCGAATTATATATATTATATTAAATTTTTCCCCTTTAATACTCGCTTCGCGGATTGTATAATTCAATATAAAAAATCGTATTTCTCAAAAATTCAATATCACCTACATGACAATATTATGAATTATATAATTTGAGCAACTAATCTATGTAATTACTAGAAAAATTTACTCCATTTGCAAGGTTTTCAGTGTATTCTAGGGGTTGAAATGTCTCTACAAATACGTTGCTCGCATAGTTAAGTTGTACTGTCGCGTAACGCAACCGTTCTGCCCTAAGCCGTGCCTGTTCTCTGCCATCTACAAGTTCTAATTAGCTCTCAAGCTCTATACTTTCTACAACATAATTACTTTTCGTTGGAAAATCTTTGTTACTTAGTCTCTGATATCAGTCTTTGTTAGCGTTTCTATCAGCTTAGTTTTTTGAAAATAGCTAATGACCTCGTACGTACATTCTCAAACAGATTTTGTATGGATTATAATTGAAAATTTATTGAAGTATCAGAGCTGGTGAACAATACAACATGCTTGTTAGAAAACACCCAAATGTAGAGATATATTCAATGACTCTCATGGCTCACTTAAGAATAAAATACTAACATACTTTTAAGTCATTCTATAAACTAACCTACTAATTTAAATTTAATTTTCACATTAACTTTTATATGTAATTAATTTTAAAACACCTACAATGCTATGCATTTCTTTTATAGGTGTGCATATTAGAATTGTAAATTATGGTAAGTTTATATGTAAAAGTATTAATATGTATTCTGTTGAAGTGCCTAATAAATAAATAAATAAATGAAGTAGGCGTTACTTTGCGGAAATTCATAATTATGCAAATGTTTTGAGTTTTCTTTAGTGTTAATTCCACCAATATTTTTCTTAAACAATTCGAAACGTGCTTCTACACGAGGCATCCTCACGACATGTTGACACGCCCAATAATTCTGGCACGAGACTCCACCAGACTTAAGTCTCTGAGATAAATATTGGCGGAATTAACACTGAAGAAAACTCAAAAAATTTGGTTTATAATTTTCGTTTTATTGGAGTTTACTCCTTAAGAATCGATATTCATATAACGCGCCCGGTATGAGAAAAATATGGAGAGTAAAACGTACTCATCAAATAGGACAGTAACGTTTTTGTTTCACCTTTCACTTTTCAGTTGTGTGTGTGTGTGTGTATATATATATACTTATGTGTAGCCAGCATACACAGTATACTGCGTAATAGATTACGAATGTAGTAAAATATACCTATTAGGGTGTGCCACTATGTAACTTCCTTGATGGACCTTTTGAAATTGGTATTTTGAGTTCCGCTTTTAACAGGAGTTGTGTTTGGGCATTTCCTGACATATTTTGAGCGTTAAGGATTTATTTGACTTTCATAGAATTTTTAAACAGGAGTTTTATTTAGGCATTTTTGCTGGAATTTCAAATTTCAAAATTTGTCGTATATCGTTCTTGAGGAGTAATCTCCAGCGGTGTGTCGGAGCTGACACACACACTTTTTTTTTGTTTGTAGTTTGTGCTATCGCATAGTCATAATCATATCGTTTTTGCTTCCAAGAAAGGTTTGTAACAAAATATTATCTTAGAAATCGGAAGGAAATTCGCATCACTGCGCATTTAATGCACGAGTGTGTTTATGTGACCTTTACCGCTTGATCAAACAAAGTTGGAAACACTATAACAGGTGATATATTTTTTCAAGTGAAAACTTGTAGGCATGCTGGGTACTATGAGTAAGACGAAAAATATATGCGTTACCGTCACGCCAAAGAAATAAAATAATATTATATGAAATTAAGCGAACGCTTATGAGCCAATCAGTTTTTGAACATTAAGAATATAATGATATCAACTCGAATCAAAAAAAATTTATTTCGTAGGTAAACACACACACACACTTGAAATATGTAATCTTTTCATACAGCTCATTCAGAAGGCAGATTTCCTTAGAACGAGCAAGAAAATCTTAGGTTGCTCTTTCCAAAACACATTGGTATTGCAAGTTCTTATTTTCAATTTAATTTACAAATCATTTCAATTTATATATAGGCAAAGTGATGCAACAAAAATACTCAAACGTCAAATACTAAATGCCTTACACGAGTAAATGTAAACTAATAAATAAAAACACAAGAGTAATTGAGTACATACCTATAGTACAAAACACTTTATGCATCGATACACACATAGCGTAAATAAAATAAAGGCATTAGGCGAGCATTTTATTAGCTATTATAAAAAATTAATATACAATACCTTTTTTAAAAAAAAACAAAGACAATAATAGAAATAAAAAAACATTAATCAGACTTCCCGGTGACAGGATCATCCATCCTCCACAAGTAGCGCCGGTTCAGGAGCATTACGCATGGACCAGCCATCGCCACTACCGACCATATTTTAGGGAAGGGAACGACCCGCCCAATGTCGCGACCACGAGAACTCTACCAAATAACAAAAAAAAATGTACCACTACATATTAGGCGATACTCTCTAAATTTTATATACTCATAGTTATTATTAACATTATTTTTATTAAGATTAATCAAAAGCTCAAACCCTTTTTAGGTTTTCTTATCATTTTATATCGATAATAATGTGAGAATTAATTAAGTAATATTAAAAGGAAAGTATAGCACATAAGTGACCTTCCGCGTGGTCTAGTGCCTTACACTTTATATTGGACGACAAGACGTTCTATGGATTACCTGCCCCTCTTCAATACGATGCCAAAGAACGCCTTCTTTCGTATGCGGGACTATACAGATAAACGACAGCTCAATAATAATAGATGTTTATTGTATGATATTACATTGTAATCCATATTTTTATTAAAAAAATCCCGCTGACTTTCTTGTTTCGTCTTCTCAGGTCTGAGGCAGTCTATTATGAATGGAATATTACTACTATTTTGAATGGAATTAGTTTTTGATATTTAATAAGTGATTTTGAATCCTATTTTGAATAAAAATATTTGAATTTGAATTTGATGCTTGAGTATCGAGAAGTTAATGAGTAATTCGGTTCACGATACTCAATGCATCTCATTCCAGCACCATATTTATATCTTCTCAATAAGCTAGATATACATAAGTGTTATTAAATACTAATTACTTTCTCTATTGTTATATATTTACTAGCTGACCCAGCAAAGGTTGTATTGCCGATATTAAAATCGCGATACAAAAGTAACTGTTGATCGTAAATGGGTGAAAATTTGAAGTTGTATGTATTTTTTAATGCTGACTGAAAAAATTTCAAAAAAAATTAAATAATAAAAATCGTGTGGACCACCCTTAACATATAGTGGGATGAAAAATAGCACTCAAAATTTCATGAGAATCGGTCAAGCCGTTTCGGAGGAGTTCAATGTTTAACACCATGACACGAGAATTTTATATATTAGATTATATAAACTACTATCCCAACCCCCTCTACAGTAACGTCGTATTTTATTAGCAATTTCACACAATACTGTTTAAAAGGACAAACATCAAAACATAAAACTGCCATATAATTCCATTAAATTTGTGCACTAAACAAATGTAATAAAAACGTTATCATTTTATTTACTTCAATACAAATACAGTTGCATAAATATAATAATTTAAACATTTTGTGGCTCCAGAGCATAAAATTATAAAAGCACTTTGCTCTTAAACTACTCCTTGCCACATAAATTTCGATTCATTAACTAAATTAGTTGAATTTGGTATCGCTCCAAGGAAACAACCTCCAAGCTTGTTTGCACATTAAAATATTCAATCTGGACTCGTTATAATTTATATCTAGTATTTTTAAAAGACAACACTTTAAACATAAAATTAAATTGAAACCATTACTTCTATGTTTTTGTTATGACGATAAGGGACGAGACGAGCAGGACGTTCAGCTGATCGGTAATTGATAGGCCCTGCCCATTAATATGCGGTGCAGCTCCGGATTCATGAAAATCTCAATAACTCTGAGACATAAGTTGTTGAGTCTCATTTGCCCAGTAATTTCACTAGCTACGGCGCCTTTCAGGATCAAACAGAATGATGCTTACACACTACTACTTCACGGCAAAAATTTAGGCGTTATGGTACCCATAATCTAGCCGGCATCCTGTGCAATGGAGCCTCCCGACTAGTATACGACTCAACGCTCTTGCCACTATAGATTAACATGATTCATAATTTGCTCCTTACATTATATTTCTAGGAGTTTCTCCTAAAGTTGCAATATTTGTATGTTTGTTAAAGTTTAATGGAAAAACTTAATTTTAAATATGTTTGGGAAATTTTTCAAGTTGGGTCAGCTCCAATTACAGTAAGTTTTCATAATAAGCTCTAGTTAATGAAACTCTACAACTGTTAACTGTTCATGTTGTAGGTACGTAAACGCATTTATGGAAGCCAATTTTAATCGATACCATGACATGGCAAGGTTGGTTCCTTTCAATGGTACTCCTCAACGATTTACCATCATCAGCCAGAAGACGTTTACTGCTGTACAAAGGCTCCCTCTAAAATCTCCGCGACGATTGGTCCTGCGCTGCCCTCATCCAAAGTATTCCGGTGATCTTAACCAGATCGTCTGTCGGTGTTGTGGGGGGCCCAAGAAACACTGCGTCTACCGTTACGTGGTCGCCATACGAGTACTTTTTTTGCCCCAACTGCCATCTGTCCGTCAAACTATGTGCCCTGCCCACTGCCACTTCAGTTTCGCAATCGTTTGGACTATGTCGGTGACATTGAATCTCCTACGGATTGCTCCATTTCTGATTCAATCTCGGATAGAAATTCCGAGCATAACCTTTCGCCCTCTGTGCGACCATGAGCTTTCTCATAAGGCCCATAGTTAGCGACCACGTCTGCGTACCGTAACTCAGTACTGGCAACACACACTGTTCTAAAACCTTCGTCATTGATTAATAGTACTTGTTCTTAGAGCGCTCTAGAGTTGGAAGAACGCTCACACGGAACGCGAGAGGACGCGGGTTCGAAATTTTATTTGTGTAATTAATACCAGATGTGAGGATTATTACTTTAAATCATAAAAAAATGTTTGAATTGCTAATTTTGCGAATTTTCATCAAAATCGTCCATCATCAAAGTCCAGCCCTTTTGAACTCATTAAGTAGAATAGACACCATGAAAGTTTTTGTAATATATAAATAATACTGTAAAAACTGAAGTATAATAACTGAATCAATTGATATTTTTAATTTGGTAAGGATATGGATTTAGAGAAATATTCACTATTTTCTTGTTTTATTAAACTGTACACGTGTAAAGTAAATCCTTAGATTTTTGTTAAGTAATAAAAATGTATAGGAACACAATTACAACTGTTAATATAAGTAAAAAGTAAACACTAATAGCAACACTGCAAAGAAAAATACTAGTTACTTTTGTTTTCTGGATCGCACATTACACGAGGGAGATCAGCGGGGCTAGCCGCCGCAGTACCTTCATTGATTTTACGAGAACACAAAACCTAGGAGTTGACTTTTGTTAAAGTTTTTTTGTATAAGCAAGGACGCAGCTAAAATACATTGTATTTAATTCCAAATTCTACAAGTAATACTTAATCTCGGCACATCATCGGTGATATATCGACAGGTTAGTGATGAACTTTCTTTTGGTATTTAGGCATTTTTGCACGATTTTTGAAGTAAATACTTCACTAAGCAAGACTCCGCACTTTATTTTGGGGTATCTGTATGAGATTTAGTCGTCAAGTTCGGTTATATAACGCTCGTTTGACTTAAGTTGGCTTGAGTGCACTAGGGAATTATCCCTGAGTGAGTATGCTTGTATTTAGTATTTTTAACCTAGCTTTGATGAACTTTATACTTCAACAATGTGGTGATAAACATACACAATATAATTGTTGATAACGTTAATCATCTGCTCATAGCAGTGCAAATAGTATCTGACTAGCTTTACGCAATATGATCCAATTCACATCTCTCTGCGCCCATCACGATGTAACATAAGGCGGTATCTTCACTATGTAACATCCGCATTTAAAGTGGGAGTCACAACTTTTCCTTAGCATTTAATAAGAATAATATCTGCCATGCATAAATTATAAAATATCCCATAAGTGATCGTGAAAGCTTAAAACAGTTAATTATCTATCCGTACTATAAACCTCCTTATATATGTAGTAACTATTACACTTAAGGTTTGAAAATTGGTCTTGATTTCATTAAAAGCAGTAGGCCTTTTTATCAAGATCTTTATGAAACATAAATTAATCAGAGACATGTTTCCATATTTTGGCTATTAATAAAATATTTTGGTTTTGTGTTTTCAAATTTTCATTTTTTTTTCACATAAGTATTTTGTGTAGTTTTGGTTTATAAAATAATGAAATGAGGTATATACAAAAATAAAAACCTTTTTTATATAATTATCATAAAAAATACTACATAATATGTCGATGTATTAATTATTATTAATAGTTAATATTTAATCATGTAGGGTAACCTCAGTACATAAAACATGTAAGTAACTGATCACTCTATGATTTTAATTTACTGCTTGTGTTAGTATAATCTTAATATCAGATAAGTCCCTTATTTACTACTTTATTTAATGTCTTACTATTAAAAATCCTCGATATTTTTCATATAATATTAATGATATGAGCACCTCCATAGGTTTTTGTCCCGATTCATCATCATAATAATGCATACTTTCGTTTATTTTTATTTTATGTTTCACCGTTCAAGCTATATTTTTTTATTTTATGTAGGTATCCATTTCACAATTATTTTGAACGTTTCATAGTAAGTTCTTCAGATTTCCTATTATACTTTTTAACTCTGCCTGTGTTATATGTAATTGTTTCTACAGGAAACAAACGGTGATTTATTCTTGAAATACACAAATGAAATGTAGGAGTTTAATATGTAAATATTAAGTAAGACGTTATTAGTGAGTAATGATAAAATGAGTCAGTTTTGTAAGAGTATTGAGAACAGTAAAACCGATTTGAGTATTTTACGTGATACGTTTTTACTTGCCGGTTTTCAGTGATGATAGGGGGACATAGTATTAAAAACAACTGTCCGGGAAGTAAATACAATACTATCTAATGAATACGTGAAATATTATATAAACAATAAAAAAAATTTAAAAATTCATAAATATAAAAAAATAATTAATGACAGTGTATACGGTGCGGAATTATTATAATAGGACGTATTCATAATAAAATGTTGTAATAAGGATTTAAAGATGGATATTTGAGAATCGAGATGATTCAACATCACACATTATAGAATAAAGTCCTCCGCCGCGTCTGTCTGTCTGTCTGTTCGCGATAAACTCAAAAGCTACTGCACCGCTTTTCATGTTGTTTTCACCAATGGATTGGATCACGTGGTTCTCGAGGAAGGTTTTAGTATAAAATTTGATAGGTTTTTGTCTACATTTGTATATACATTGCCGATATTTGTTGGAATTGTGGGAAATAAATTAGCCGTCTGGAAAAACGCTGTCAAAACCCATTGAGATATAACAAAATAATGTATGGTCGAATTGTATATCTTACATAGATCAACAGAAAAGTCCACAATCTCCTAAGAATAATATACTACATCCATTTTAATACTTTAACATATTGCCAATTATAAAGCGGTATTATAAGAGCTGTTTACACAACTACGATATAAATCCTTATCATTTTATTACTACATATTATAAAATCATTCAGAAATATGTTTTTGTTTCATTTTTAACTTATTAACTGTGATTGCGCATTTCTGATGGCTTCAGTCTACCTACTTCATTCCCAAATACTTACACCATATTTTTTTTCTATTGATAGAACAGCGTCGGTCGGGTCAGCTAGTTTAAAATAAGCGAATAGTTTTGAAACTAACTTCTGCAATAGTTTAAGAACCAATACAAATTTCTCTGCAGGTAAATGTTTTGTTGCTGAGATGAAACCGTCTCACCAACGATCTCCGCTTACATTTTTATTACATTTTATTTCTTTAAAACAACGAGTTCCGCAGCTTTCATATTCATAGTTAGAACAAAAAGATCTTAGGGGTCTTTCATTTCTTCTCGGTCGTTTGTTTTATGATTATAGTGACTTTATACAAATTTTGCAGATATTCTTTGCAGATGTCTTTATGTATTTTGTAACTTGTTTTTGCGAATTTCGTACTACTGTTCACAATCAGTCCCTGTTTTTTATATTTGCAATTTTCTCTTTTCATTCAAAATAAGAATAACAACTTTTAAGAATTGCTTTTTTAATAAACACACTATATTATCCATTATACAGTAGGAGAGATAATGAAATAACAATGTCGTTAAAAGCTGTAAAAAAAAGCTTTAGAATTAAAAGAATGGGTACTGTCTTAAACTTTCTAAACTCTGTGGTACATTGTATAAAGTAGTTCTGGACTCAAAGCAGAGAAGCTAAGATGTTACTTTGATTAGATCTTAGTTGCTGCTAACTTTGACCGAGGCGTTACGTGTTGAATTAAATGATACACTCTGTATAGTGATATTGCAACTTTGAGTTGAGCTACATTATAATTTATATGAAATTTTCTTATAAAATATAATCATAATAATAGTTGATGAATACATTAAGAATATTGCATAAATTTCCGTCGGACAGAGGGTTGATGGTGGCTTCGATGTTAGGTCGACTACTGTCGTGAATATATACATCAATATTTTTTTTTTTTATGGAATAGGAGGACAAACGAGCGTACGGGTCACCTGGTGTTAAGTGATCACCGCCGCCCACACTCTCCTGCAACACCAGAGGAATCACAAGAGCGTTGCCGGGCTTTAAGGAAGGTGTACGCGCTTTTCTTGAAGGTACCCATGTCGTATCGTCCCGGACGCACTGCAATATTGGCGAAATTAACACTAAAGAAAACTCAAATCATTTGAATAATGATGTTATATTGTAATTTTTTTACAAAAATAGTAAATTCTAGCTGATGAAGGGCTTTACCAAGTACATCTAAAATCAAAATCACTTTATTCATGTAGATCAAGAAATTGACACTTGAATGAATGTCTATCGCTACTTCGAAAATGGTTGAGCTGATGAGAAGAAATAGCAAGAAACTCATTGCCACTCTTTTAAATCAAGACTTACATTTTCGTCGTTTTAAAATCATATCAATTACAATATATACATAATCCAGTTACAATAATATGTAAAGTGATGCAATAAAACATACTCAAATATCAAATTGTCAATTCCCGAGTAAGTCGAAAAAGTAAATGTAAATTAATACAAAACAATAGTTATTTAGTACAGTAGCTGCATTTTGCGAGCATTAAATAAGCGATTATAAAAAAAAAATATATATAATAACTTTTCAGAATCCGAAGCAGAGGTTCCGGTAACAGGATCATATAACAAGTAGCGCCCGTTCACGAGCATGACGCATGGGCCAGCTATCGCCTCCCTCGACTATATTTTAGGGAAGGGGACGATACGTCCCCAACAAAAGTATAACCAGTAAACTAAAATTTTGTTGGTGTAATAAAAGAAGTTTTAGGTTTTTTAAGAATTTCGAGCAAAACTGCACTGTAATAGGAAGAGTGTATCACTTACTAGTGTCTCGTGACTTTCTACAAGAGTCGAGGACCTCAAAACATCCAAGTATACACGCTATTTACTACCTCTACGTGGAATTATTTTAATTTGATCAAATAAATTGCAAATATAAATGACACAAATTGAATGCAAAAAGTTTTTTAACGTCTTAATGTTAAGTTTGTATGTGAATTGTATCTTGCCAGTTAAGGAGTATCTCACAAAAAAATTAATATAAAACACGCCTTAAATTAATTATCATACGAGTTTTCTGTTGCATTTTTCGCAATAAATAACCCATTTAGTTAATTATTTATTTAAGTGATCACCACCCATTCTACTCTAACAGCACAGAAATCTCAGAAGCGCCGCCGGTATTTTAGAAAAAAAACGGCCAAGTAGTATAGTAAGTAGTATTTTAGTAGTCAGACTTGCCCATGAAGGGTTCCGTAGCAGCAAGTAACATAATGTAAAAGTTATATAGAAAAGATAATGATATCACATTATTAAAATGGAAAAGGCAAAAAATCTTTGTTCAAAATCATACAGTGCAAATGAGCTTTCATCATTTATACTTTTAAAAAGCTACTTACTAGATCTCGCTCAATCCAAATTTTCGGTGGAAGTTTGCATGGAAATGTACATCATAATATATTTATTTTAGTTTTATCATTCTCTTATTTTAGAAGTTTCAGAGGGGTTGGACATATTTTACCACATTGGAAGTGTCTCTCGTGCAAACTATTCAGTTTAGAAAAAAATTATATTAGAAACCTCGATATCATTTTTGAAGATCTATCCAATAAATACACCCCCCTCCCACACGTAGTAGTATCTAGTAGTTATAAGAAATGACATCAAAAAGAATTCTAAACGAATCAATTTTGAGAAAATAAATGCCCTTTATGCCTTATATGCCTTTATGGGTTTAATGAAAAATGAATTTGATGAATTTTTGAGTTTCAGTTCTAAGTATGGGGAACCACCAAATTTTATTGTTTTTTTTCTCTATTTTTGTGTGAAAATGTTAATGCGGTTCACAGAATTTACTAACTTACCAAGTTTCAACAGTATCGTTCTATAGTTTTGGAAAAAGTGGCTGTGACATACGCGTACAGAGAGACATGACGGATCTATAAGGGTTCCGTTTTTTGCCATTCGAATCAAATCAAATCAGTTTATTCACGTATGTAACGGAAATGAAACTTATGAATGTCAAAAAAAAATATTTTCTTTTTGAATCAACCGCTACTTCGTAAAGGGTTGAGCTAATGAGAAGAAGTAGCAACAAACTCATTCGGCTATGGAACCCTACAAAATACGCGTTTCTATTATTTACTCAGCAAGTTACTTGAATGTAAGTTTAATGTCTAATATGAAAAATTAATAAAGATATTTTAGCTTCAAAGCAACCTACTAACCTACTTTTTGCTAAATTTTATAAAGTTTCTCTTTATATCCAAGCTTCAACCCCTAGGATCTTCCTGCTTATGATTCCATTATGAGTTTCAAGTCTATCGTAAACTTAATTTTTTATTCAACCTTAGAGAGCATGCCTCTTTTGTGAGTTTTAATAATTGAATATAATTTATAACAATCAGTTTCTTTAGACAACTTAAAACTTGAGACTTTGTTTATTATTAATAAATATGAAATATGATGAATATTTCAGATCTATTTCACATGATATGACATTTTTTTAAGTCATTTAATATAATTTCTCGTTATAATAATTCAGTTGCTTTATTAAACTTAAATTTGTGACAATGTATTAGTATTTAATACTGAATTAAGTATCTAAATATATTGCTGATATTCAAAAAAAAAATTTTAAGAAAAGAAAAGCACGATAAATCCATGCTTTTAAAAATAATGATAAATCATTATTTTTCAAAACAATGCTAATTTGGTAAACTATACCGTATTTGAAATTTAAATAAACTTGCGTTATGCACTTAAGAAGTCAAAACAATGACTAATACTAATAAGAAACTAATTTACAACTTTTGTATTTTCACCAGAGAGAGGCTCCTTTGTACAGGAAGCCGGCTAGATTATGGGTACCACAACAGCACCTATTTATGCCGTGAAGCAGATTACTGCACACATTAGTGTAGACATTAATGTGTTTCGGTCTGAGGGGCGCCGTAGCTAGTGAAATTACTGAGCAAATGAGACTTAACATCTCATGTCTCAAGGTGACGAGCGCAATTGTAGTGCCGCTCAGAATTTTTGGGTTTTTTAATAATCCTGAGCGGCACTGCATTGTAATGGGTATAGCATATCAATTACCATCAGCTGAACTTCCTGCTCGTCTCGCCCCATATTTTCCTATAGAAGAAAATAAAAAAAAATTTCGTGCGATACCCTTGTATCTTTTGCCCGACTTTCGCTTGACGGGACCTTTTCATTTTATGTATATTAAAAAACATAACTTAGAGCACAATAGTATGAAACTCAACATGCGATGTTATGATTTTTCCTAACCGTAACATCCACCCTCTTGCGCGCCATAATGCGGGAATGCAATTTCCATAAATTTCACACACCGTGAGCTTCGTCCCCGTCCGAAAAGATTGAACGTGACCGCATCATTATTGACGATGTTTATGTTTTGTAAGATATTATGGTGATGTGACATTCTTATATCACTGTTTTCTTGCCAACCGGCCAAATAGCCTTTTATATCTCGAGTTTTGAGTAAGGAGATACTGTTCAGATGCTCTACCCCTGCTGCTCCATATTTTATTTATACGAACAATTCTTACAATATATTTTTAGGATCTTTATTTTGCATATGTCGGAATAGTTATTTATTCAACTGTTGTGTATTAAAATACGAATATGGGTTCATCACACGAGTGTTTTAATACCTGATTGTCAACAATTGCATAAAAGACTTTATCTACACCCATAATATGAATCCTCTATAAATGATTTTGAAAAAGTTGGCTTACTGCTAACATAAAAAGACCAGTCTTAGTAACCATAATATCATCCAAAGGAGTATTATTATGAAAACAGATGATATAATGTTGTACTGAATTTCATTACAACACTCGTTTGGATGATGTAATGGTTATTAAACTATAATAAATCGCACAAGGATAATAAGCTTTCCTCATCACTCCTTGGAATCACGGGCTCTTCAGTTCCAGTTTATGTTAATGAACACTTAACCCCCGCGAACAAATCACTCCATGCTGAAACACGTAAATTAGCCAAAACTAACGGCTATAAGTTTGTTTGGGTAAGAAGTGGCAAAATTTTTGTTAGAAAAGAGGAGACAAGTCCTGCTAAGAACATATTGAGCTCTGAACATCTACATCAATTATTTAAGCAACAATAACTATAATAGAACTCATATATTATAGTATTTCGATTTTAATTATTTTAATTTTTCTCTATTTTTTGTGTTCCATCTTATTCTTTTTATGAGTTTTTCTAGACAAACTAATAATGAACTCATTAGCTATGAGAATATGCTATATTACCAAAATATTAGGGGAATGAGAACTAAGCTCGACTATATTAATAAAAATGTTTTAACACAAAATTACAAAATTATTGTGCTGGTTGAAACCTGGCTCAATGATAACATATTAGATGGAGAGATTTTTGATAACCGCTATGAAGTCTATAGAAGGGATAGACAGTCCAATCCATTGCTTGGCCACAAGGAGGGGGGAGGTGTTTTGATCGCCGTGCATAAATCTATAAAATCGCACAGGGTTCCAAAATTCGAAAGCAAAGCCGAAGATTTGTGGGTGGAGCTAGAGTACTCTAACTTTAAAGGTCGATCTCAAAACATAAAACTATGTGCTGTTTATATACCACCTCCAATAAACACAGTGATACTTGAATCGTTCATGACAAACGCCTCAAATATAGTTAATGACTCGGGGAACCATCTTATACTGGGGGATTTTAATATGAGTAATATTATTTGGACAAGAGAATATAATAATAAGTTTTTAACACCTACGGCTCCTGATAGTTCCATAGGCATCTCATTTATAGATTTTATGGCTCTTTGTAATAGCATGCAATTTAACTCTGTGATCAATTGCAAAAACAGAATATTGGACTTAGTACTATCAAATATAGAGGACGTGACAGTCTGTGAATCTTCGGAACCTATCGCGAGTGCCGATAAATATCATCCACCTTTAAATATCTCTTTGAACTTTATGCGTTACAGTTATTTAAAAGAAAATAGGGAACCAGTAAACAAGATATTTAATTTTTATAATGGTAATTACGAAGCGATAAAACAGACACTATCTTCAATTAATTGGTCAGATATTTTAGGTACATGTCAAGATGTCGATGACATGGTTTTCGAATATTACACAATTTTAAAAGACCTGATTAAACAACATATTCCTAAAAAATACAAACGAAATAATAATTACCCTCCTTGGTTTAATAATAAACTTATACAAGTATTGAATGAAAAAGAAAAATATCGAATACGTTATAAAAAATATAATAATGGAATGGACAAAATACAATACAATATTTTAAAAGAAAGAACACGTAAAATTATAGATAAATCTTATTCGGGCTATATTGTAAAAATACAAGAAAATATTAAAAGCAACCCTAAATCTTTCTGGACATATATCAAATCTAAACGTAACAACACTAGTACCATTCCATCCACGATGCAGTTACATCATAATTCAGCCAATGGAGGTTTCGAAATTAGTAATCTATTTGCGGATTATTTCTCTTCGGTTTATAATAAGCCACTTCATACAAATAACACGGAGTCAGTAAATAAATCAAACACTAATCAAAACACGCAATTTTTTACGGTAAAGGACGTTGAACTGAAGTTAAAATCACTAAATAAAAATAAAGGTGCAGGATGCGATGAAATTCCTCCAATATTTTATAAGTACTGTGCTAAAGAATTGTCATATCCACTAAGTTACATCTATAACGCCTCAATAAGTAACGGGTTATTTCCGAGGGAATGGAAAAAAGGCATAATAGTGCCTATTTTTAAAAAACGTAATAAATGTGATGTGGTTAATTATAGACCGATAACTATTTTATCAACTCCTGCAAAGATCTTTGAATCAATTTTATATCCTCACTTGTTTTGGCAAACTAAGCACCTTTTATCTGACAAACAACATGGCTTTATAAAAAAAAGATCTACGACGTCAAACTTGTTAAACTTCACTAATAGAATTATAAATGAAATGAGTAATAATCATGAAGTTGACGTCATTTATACCGACTTCAGTAAAGCATTCGATAAAGTGGACCATTTCCTACTAATAAAGAAACTTAGGGACATCTATAGCATATCGGATGAATTACTGACATGGTTAACATCTTATTTGGCTTCTCGACCACTTATGGTTAAGGTTAGTGGTTATCATTCTCGGGATTTTTATCAGCTATCCGGGGTACCACAAGGCTCACACTTAGGCCCCTTATTATTTACCTTATACATAAATGATATCACTAAATTAATAAAATCAGAATATGAACTATACGCAGATGACCTAAAATTATACAGGACGGTAATATGTTTTGAGGACCAAAAAATGCTTCAAGATGATATCGACTATATCTACTTATGGTGTCAAAATAATAGTATGGAACTGAACGAAGGCAAATGCAACTTTTTAAAATTTTCCAGAAAACATATTAAACTTAAAACTAGTTACAAGGTAAATGACGTGTTCATTGCTGAAAAAAAATATTTTAAAGATTTAGGCATTATATTAGATAGTGAACTAAGATTTAACAAACATATAGATCACATTGTTCGTAAGAGTTTTAAAATGCTAGGTTTTATTTTCCGTAATACGAAAGATTTTAGAAGTATTTTACCACTCAAGATACTTTTCAACTCTGTTGTCAGATCTAATCTAGAATATAACTCAGCTGTTTGGTGCCCATATCACAAGATATATATATCACGAATAGAATCTGTACAAAAAAAGTTTCTTTCAAAGTTAAGTTTTTTTGCAAATAAATATATCCGTAATGATAGCTATGAGAATAGATTAAGTACATTTCAAATGAGGTCTCTGCGAATACGTAGAAATGCTTCACAATTGCTGTGTTTACATAAACTTTTAAGCTATGATATGGACTGTCCTTCGCTTTTATCACAAATCGGTTTGCATGTGCCTGCCTTCAATTGTCGGCTTAGTACTTTTTCCCCAATGCACATTAAATTCCACCACAGTAATTATGGCTTAAACTCTCCTCTACAGCTAATGTTACAATTATATAATTGTATTTTTAATATAGATGAAAACACTGATATCTTCTTTTCAAACTTTCTTAATTTTAAAAAACAAATTTATATTGCTCTCCAAAATTTATAGATTTTAGATTTTAAAATATCACATGTATTTCTTATAGTAATGTTGTGCCTACCTATAATTTAAGTACATTTAAACTATTTTATTATATTTGTTTAATTCTTAGTGCATAAGTTAATAAATTGTATTTAGTTGGTAAGCCTTTATAAATAAATAAATAAATAAATAAAATAAATTAGAACATTGGGTGTTTTAATGTTGGCAATTAGCTAACTGTTTTAGAATCTTTAATAGAGCATTTAAAGCATGGTTGTAGATAAACTGTTTAACAATTTTAATGTTATTTACCATACGGGGTTTTTTTGGAGCGATAAACCAACCGAGACTTCTGGAAACACATTTTAGCCAGATTTATCTTTCTTCGAATGAAGGCATGATCTCTTTCACTGTTTCGCAGACGAGTGTAAAACTAGTTCTACATGTCGTTTTTGGAACCATGGTGGGAAAGTGGTGGTCATTTCACTTTTGCCGTTTAATTGTGTTAACCAAGCAAAAACGGAACTTACATATATAGATATGATTGATGATTTTTGATCGAGCAAAATGCTAAAACAGATTCTATTATCATCCCCACCATCTGGATGTGTGGCGGTCCTCCACAGTGCGGTTTTCAAGGAGCTTTCTTCCACGTACTACTAGCTGTGGAATGAGCTTCCTTGTGCGGTGTTTCCGGGACGATACGACATGGGTACCTTCAAAAAAAGCTCGTACACCTTCCTTAAAGGTCGGCATCGCTCTTGTGATTTCATTGGTGTTGCAAGAGAATGTGGGCGGCGGTGATCACTTAACACCAGGTGACCCGTACGCTCGTTTGTCCTCCTATTCCATAAAAAAAATGTATACAATACAGTGAAATATACAAAAAAGAGCCAGCATCTTACCATCTCATAAGCCATATGAGATGGTGTTATTAAATGTCCTTCGATTAACTGTAACATCACATTATATAAGACAGATATACATATTTATAAAGTAAATTTTTTTCTCACTACAAAATTTGATCCAAGCTCATAGAGCCTCTCATACTTGCTATGCCATAGTTGTGATGGGTATAATAAAGTATACCCCACTTAAAATGTTACTGCATAAGAAAGTATAGAAAAAAACATGCATATCGGCAGTACCTACTTGAATTTCTTTGGTACGTTTTTTTTTATGGAAAAGGAGGACAAACGAGCGTACTGGTCACCTGGTGTTAAGTGATCACTGCCGCCCACGTTCTCTTGCAACACCAGTGGAATCACAGGAGCGATGCCGACCTCTAACCCATGTCGTATCTTAAATTTATACATACGTTTATTAAAATCTTCTTGCACAAAAGTAAATCTATGAATATCTGTAAAATATTACGAATGTAAACAAAGCAGACATACAAATTATGGAGGTATACGTGATAAATTATAAAAAGAGATCGCAAATGGGAGACAAGGCTTTCTTGCGGACAAGTCGTAAATTTAACGCTCGAAGTAATCCTTATTTCCCTCGACTATTCGCATGTTAGTGTTAGCGAACTATCCCTTTATGAGGAACCGTAAAGTTGCTTTAATAATGCAACACTGAACATAGCTTCTTGCAATGTATAAAAGAGTTCGCGCGCTCATGCGATTCCGAACTCCAATTGTTCGGAGACAATAGTGAACAAAATTACTTTTTCTTTGTATGTTAACAAATTATGCATCGCACTGTTTTTATAGATAATATTTTTTAATTAGGGTCTAAGCGTAAATAATCACGAACGCTTCAAATTAGCGTGTTATACGAGTGAGTTTACTATACAGTTCTAGAGCAAATTCTTTTTATGTTGATTAGTGTAATAAGTGTAACCGATAAAGACTGGCTAGGTTTGATTTATGACTTTAGTGTGCTTGGTAAGCTACGTCTTAGATCTCCCGATTTGTATGTTACTTTGTGTTAGTGTGCGTGCATTGCTCAAAATAGAGGTTGACAGTCAATTTTTTCGATGTTTTCACAGCCGTTATAGTCTATCTCAACGGAATAATGATCTCAGAGTGTAATTATCAATATATGATATTATTGTCTCTTCTATTCACAGTTATGAATATTATTGTGATAATAAATAAAAATAGTTTAGAAAACTAAAAAACACGCTTTGGCCAAAATGTTGATAATGGTTGAAATTTAAAATGAACACCAATTCCTGCCTTATCGACGATAGGTGAAAAAATTATATTAATTAATAAAAATCTTATTTTACAACTTGAAAAATTGAATAATTTTATCAAATTAATGCATTGTCATTGGTCCTCGATAAATCTACGGAGTTTGAACGAAATCTGGCTGTTTAAAATGGGTCAAAATCGTGCCGAAATGAGTCGGTTACAAACAAACATACATACAGGTGTAGCTTATAAAAAGCTTGTAACAAAATACTTGATCCTAGAGTAATTGAGATGACTTTTGAAAAATCAGAGACGTAGGTACTGGTCATTTCTTAACCGATAATTTAAAAAAGAATAGTGTGGTAAAATCGAACACAACTACTGAAGCGGTACTCGGTACGGAACCACTTCGAATAGGCTTTTTATATTTTAAAATGTTTTATATTTATGTATTCAACTAACACACTGTGAAAGTAATAAATGTTATTTGCAATAGATTTTTCTTTTTTTTTCTTTGTTTCAGTATTTATGGCAATAACAAGAGCAGTTATTAAAAAACACGATCAAGGTGAATCTGTAACAAATACACTAGAAGGCACACATCCAAGTGAATCTCTATGGAACTCTCATAACAGTTTTCTTAGGAATTATATTTTTGTATCTAAAAAATTCTGTTTTATCCAGGGCCGTACTCCAGAACGTGTGAATGTCAACACGTTATTCATGATCTTTTGTCACTGTGTTCATAACGGTGTGTAAAAGAGACAAAAAAGATTATAACGTAATTGCTCACGACACGACATTGATCACGCATTAGTTTTTTTTTTCTTTAAATTTATTTAATTATACAAGTATGCACAGTTGGTACTGAAATTTTACATCTCGCCAAACTGTTGCAATAGTTACGTTGCAATAAAATTAATATGGGCCCAAACCTGGGCCTTATCATAGGCCTTGCAACAGAAATTATAATTAAAAGAAAACGTTCCAAAAGACAATAGTTACAATAAACTAACTAAAGTATATGTGGTTTATTTAGACTATCATCAAGATATAAATCTGCCTGCCCATTACAATGCAGTGCCGCTCGGGATTCTTGAAAAGCCCAAAAATCCTGAGCGGCACTACAATTGCGCTGGTCGCTTTGAGACATAAGAAGTTAAGTCTCATTTGCCCAGTTATTCCACTAGCTACGGCGCCCTTCAGACCAAAACACAGTAAAGTTTACACATTACTGCTTCACAGCAGAAATAGGCACCGTTGTGGTTCCCATAATCTAGCCGGCATCCTGTGTAAAGGAGCCTCCCACTGGCAAGTAACTCTCTATAAAACTTATAACTCCGTAAAACATACTTGCCGTTGGAATACCAGAACTTCTCGAGTATAAGTTTTAATATCCGTTAAGCTGAACAAAGTTCATTAGAGTATACTCTGTATACGAAAACGCAATCAAGAGCTAGTAAAATGGAATCTCTTGTGCAACACCCTTAATTAACACAACTATTTCCCACTCGCCTCAGAAATTGCTCTATTGTCCGAAATTTGTAACGTGCTGGAGTTCTTAGACCGCAACGTACAAGGGAATTATGAGTTTTAATGTAATTAAAACATAACAGCATCTTTAATACCAATTAGTCACACGATCCGTGGCTTGGGCGTAGGGTGATTTGATAACTTAATGGGTCTACGGCGGCTTAGACACTACCTCCTACTCTATGTCGACCAATCACAAACGAAAAGCATTCCGCCTTGAATGGCCTCACTGACTCATCATTGTACAGCGCTTCAAAGGTTTCCGGTGTGATTCAATTCTATGATTTGTAGCAATGTAAGGATGTGCTCAAAAACTAATTGGATTTAAAGAATACTGAGAAGTGCTTCACTTATTTTTTTTTGCAAGGCACGAAAACAGATTTAAATTTAATTATAGAATCGAATAACAATACGTATGTTTGTTAAGAAAACTTTAAATTTTTTTTTTGCCCTGCCTTGCCCGTTACAATGCAGTGCCGCTCAAGATTCTTGAAAAATCCAAAAATTTTGAGCGGCACTACTTGTGCTCGTCGCCTTGAGACATAAGATGCTAAGTCTCATTGCTCCAGTAATTTCACTAGCTACGGCGCCCTTCAGACTGACATACGATAATGCTTACATATTACTGCTTCAACGCAGAAATAGGTACCGTTGCGGTACCTACATAATCTAGCCGGCATCCAGTGCAAAGGAGCCTCCCACTGACGAAAATCTTCAATATACGATGCTCCTGTTTCAGTAGTAGTAGTTTCTCCTCGAATTGCCTCCATTTTGCGAGCAAGATTGGCCAGTTACACCAACCAAAAGTTCAAAACCTTTCGGTATGTTTGCAAACTTTTTGGAGCAAAATTTCAGAGGATTTTTGACCATTGTTCGGCCACTCTTTTATATAGACGAGGACTATATTAAGAGCCTGCGCATGACCATTTTAAAGTCAAGCAGACATCCTCTGAACGTATTGTTATCTGTTATACTGATTGTAGAAAGGTATTTATTAAGTGGTAGGTAGGTATGTGTTCTGTTACTTACCCTTTTTTATGGAATAGGAGGACAAACGAGCGTACGGGTCACCTGGAATTAAGTGATCACCGCCGCCCACATTCTCTTGCAACACCAGAGGAATTACATGAGCGTTGCCGGCCTTTAAGGAAGGTGTACGCACTTTTTTTGAAGGTACCATGCCGTATCGTCCCGGAAACACCGCACAAGGAAGCTCATTCCACAGCTTCGTAGTACGAGGAAGAAAGCTCCTTGAAAACCCTAATAGGTTATCGTGTATGTATAAACTGACGAGTCAATATGTCAATCCAGTTGATAGTACAATTATATCAAGTGTCGAAAGGAAATAGTATTGGGCCAGCCACCCGTGTCACTGAGGTTTCATCCGCTGTATCATATGAAGAGTCACATTGCAGAGGCAACTGATTCCAAGGGTTATAGATTAGCGCTGAGGTAAATGAATAATTTTTTGCGCTATTAACACGCCATCTTGTCGAACAAAATACTGACAAAAAATTGTGTGGATTTATTGTTATTAGATTTAATTGATATAAGAGTAGGTACACACTCACTCACTCACACTCACACAATTAATTGTAAATTGTAAAATTTGGTTTTTAATCATTTCTGTTTATTTCTATATTGTATTTAAATAAAATGTATCTGATAAGGAAGTTGCGAGATATTCCCAATACAAGTGTTCTAAGACAACTTACTGGGAAGTCTTAACAAAAAAAAAATATTTATGTAATCTTTGAAATAAACGAAATTTATTTATTTATTATTTAAGAGTTTTTAATAAGAACTGATTCTCATTTACTACCGTTAGTTCTTATTATTTTACACATTAGTATTGAACTCTCATTTATATAAAAAAATGTAAGATCAAATTTATGCCCAGCCTAAGTGCTAATAAGGTTTTTACGTCAATTGTCTTCAGATCTGTATTTTTCTTGAAAGCGCAGCAAGAGCTTTCAATATAATTGCCCTGCTTGCTTCAAAAGCTCGACATTTCAAAGGGCTATCGCTGACAAGCCCATTGTTGCATCACCCACAGTTCAGCACAAACGATTTTAAAATATTTAAATGATATCTTGAAGTATTTCGAGCGCTTAATGTTTACTTAGTATTGAATTTTTAGCTGAGTAAAAAATAATCTTATACGCATACCTTAAGTTTAAAGCTTAGAGGAATATTCTGCAAAAAAAAAGCTGATAGGTAAAAATCTAAGCGCTGACTGGGAGTTCCCTATTAATGCTACTTCCGCCGCTTCGAATGTTAACACCAGGAACAGACATAAATTTATAATGCCTACTACTCGTCTAAGTTGAGTTAGTAAGGATTCTGTGGGGCGATTTATATGCTTTTACAACAAAATCCCAGAAAATGTTCAAAACTTAAATTTTACGATATTCAAAGGATTTGTTAAAAAACGTTTGTGTGGTAAAGGTTACTATAACATGACTTTCTTAATTATACCACAGATTGGGTATGGAGCGACCGCCCTCAAGCTGTTAAATAATAAGTTTAATTGTACGATATTACTTTGTAAATATATTTTTTTATAAAAAAGGCCCGCTGAGTTTGTTGCGCCTATTCTTCTCAGGTCTGAGGCATTCGTTTTGGAATGGGTGGTAGTAGTCTCATGAACAACGAGAGATCCAATAAGATTAATCAATTTAACGAATTAAAATAAGCTTTAAAAATATCACTTTTTTTGTGTTGTTCAGACATTTCAATCCTCCTTTACTTGTTAGTTTATTGAGCAAACATTTTAAAATATAAGAGCAAATAATTACAACCAAGATGGTGAATTTCAAAATGGCCGCCATGAAAATTAAAATATTGTTCCTTTAACAATTCTATTTAAGAGTCCTTAATGGTCTGCCTTGTAATAACAGAAGGCAACCCTTCGCGTGTTCCAAATCGTCTTAGACCCGTTTTGGAATTCTCGTTACTCGGTTTTCTGAAACATTTTTACGTAACAATGTTCTAGGTCTACTCAAGTACCCTGCTGGTTCTAATATTGAACTTCGTACTATGCACTTTAGCCGAAAGACGTGTACTGCTGGATAACGGCCTCCCTCAAAGATATCCACGATCTTACTGTCTATTTTACTGCCTATACTGGGAAGCATCGACGGGGCCTGAAGAGTCATTAGACGTCTCACATCCGTCAATTCAAAGGTTCAATCAGAGAGGTTTCCTGTTCTTTTTGAAAGGCTGGGCCAGCCGTTTGAACAACTTGCACGAACCTGTAATTATACTCGTCCACGTCAACGCAATCACCGAAGTATTCAAATTCAAATATTTTTATTCAAAATAGGATGTGACATCACTTATTGAAAGTCAAAAACTACCACCCATTCCATAATGAATGCCTCAGACCTGAGAAGAACGGGCGCAACAAACGCAGCGGGCTTTGTTTTTTCATCGAAAAAATATGTTTACAAAGTAATATTGTACAATTAAACTTATTATTTATTAGCCTGAGGGTGGGCACTCCATTCCCAATCTGTGGTATCATTAAGAAAGTCATTTATGTTATAGTAACCTTTACCACACAAACGTTTTTTAACCTTTTGAATAACGTAATACTTTTGTTTTGAACATTTTCTGGGATCTTGTTGTAAAAGCATATACATCGCCCCACAAAAGACTTACTAACTCGGCTTAGCCGAGTAGTAGGCATTGTAAATTTATGTCTGTTCCTGGTGTTAACATTCGAAGCGGTTTTACAATTCAAGTTAAAAGTTTTAAAAGACGTTATGAAGCCTATCTCATTTTTTGTGGCACTATCAGGACTACTCCAGAACAATATGCATTGTTGCAGCTTCATGAAAAAGAAGTTGATCATATAGAGATCCTCCTTCTCCATGAAGTCAGCCAGCACCTTGCCTTGGGTGTTCCGATATCCATAACCAAATTGCTCTACTCTCAACTCATCGCCGCTACCTTTGCCCAATTTTAACGTAGAAGTCTCCCATGCCAACGTTGAAATTTGTCTGCGGTATGTGAATGGCTGTTGAGATATCTCACCTCCTCTTCTGAGTATTAAGAAGGCTACCACACTCTTCTTGTTAACGTTGCTAATGAGAAACTTGTAGACGAGGAAACCGATACAACCCTGGTACAGTTGATAACCCTTCCGAATGTGAAGCAGGTGTCCGAACATAAGATTATCAAGTCGTCACCTGTCTTCGGACTTCAGATAACATCGTAGTCTGCTCAAAGATTCCTCCAGTTCCTCTAAATTCTTTTTTATGGAATAGTAGCGTACGTGTCACCTGATGTTAAGTGATCACCGCCGCCCACACTCTCGTACAACACCAGAGCCATCACTTGCCGGCCTTTAAGGAAGGTGTACGCGCTTTTTTCAATGTCATATCGTCCCAGAAACACAGCAGGAGCCTCATTAGACAGCTTGGTTGTACGTTGGTGTTATACTTTTCGTCAGTCCGTATTGTGTGGCCTTGCCGAATTATTATTGATTCATTTAAATTGATTAACTACTGTTAATAAAAATAAACTATTACTGTTAATAAAATATTATACTTAAATATCGGAAGTACGTAGGTAGGTAAGTAGAAAGATATGATTAATGGGCTGTTATCCGCAACTCGACGTCTACCGTGCGTTGGTGTTTACGAAGAAAAGTGAAGTCGAAAATCGAAAACATTTTATAATTTGTTTTATTTTTATAAAGCGGGAAAGACTTACGTGATCGTCCACGGACTGATCCACTTTGCTATACGTATGTATAGCAAATTTAAGACTTTTATGGTTTTCTCATGGATGCTATTGTCAGATCTGGACCAAATTACAATGGAACCTCACGGGAAGTACCAGCTTTCAAATAAAAAAAGAATTATCAAATTCGGTTCGCCCAGTCGAAAGTTTTGAGGTAACAAACATAAAAAAAAAACATACCGACGAATTGAGAACCTATTCTTTTTTTGAAAGAATAGATTTAAACTAAACGCTAGTCGTAGCCGGAAGACGTTTCGAGCAGCAGCTAGTAAATACAATGATCTTTTTATTTAATATATTCTCAACTGTGAGTGAGCTTCAGCTATCGATGTAATGACGTGAAAATTTAGCCCCAATAAACATTAATGTAGATTTAGTAACAATTATATAATACTCCTAAAGCGCTTTATTTCGCCTAGCGACGGTTTACAACATAAAATTATGGGATACCGTAATAATTCTTTTATGGCACTCAGTTGCTGCGTTTCAATAGAAAATATTCCAAACGCAATAAAAACGAATTGCCGTCGTAAAGTTTTGAAATTAGTGAAACTAATGGTGGTAATCGACTTCTTTATATTAATCTGTAACTTTATACACAATGTTGTCCTAATTAAGGCATCAAAATTGATAAGTCTGTTCAAAATTATGACAAGGTAAACCAAAACTAAGTTATGGTCAAGAATGTGGACGAGATTAATCAAAAGAAATAAAAGGCTGCCAGACGTTCAAATATTATAAGCAAAAAGGATTT
Organism: Leptidea juvernica; assembly: GCA_949711755.1. Classification (NCBI taxonomy): domain Eukaryota; kingdom Metazoa; phylum Arthropoda; class Insecta; order Lepidoptera; family Pieridae; genus Leptidea; species Leptidea juvernica. Next base: position 6,216,457 of record CATIXQ010000033.1, read on the forward strand.
GGAGATATCCATAGTCTAAGCCGTATTCATGATTCTAAAGAAATCATATGACACAAACAAGAATAAAATCAAGAGCATTCTGTTTAGTAACATGATATTCCTCATTCGGTTGTTTTCCGCCTGTTTGGGTATAGGATTACAAGCAATTTATTTCAATATGGCAATTGAATTTACGAACCTTTCAAACAGTTGAGGAGTATTTTATAGCCTTATTTTGTTTTGCTTGCATTGGTCCGCAGAAGTCAATAGTGTTTTTGTGATATAAGAAAATATGAAGGTAATGTTTAAAGACGATAAAAGTTGATTAATGATTATTTTACGTCGCTGCTAGGTTTTATGATAAACAAACTACACTCTTGGATGCAACTGTTGCGTAACACAAAATAGATATTCTTAAACATTATTTATTGAATTTGAATGAAGAGAAGTTTATACATAATGATAGGAAATATGACCATAATATAAAAATACGCAACATTTTTAGTAACATTAAATTTGTTTAAAAAATATTATTTGTTTATTTAGTTACATATACATTTAACCAGTGGGAGTCTCCTTTGCAGAGGATGCCAGCTAGATTATAGGTACCACAATGGGTAGCTAGTGAAATTACTGGGCAAACGAGACATAACATGTTATGTCTCAAGGTGACGCTCAGAATTTTTGGGTTTGTCAAGAATCCTTAGCGGCACTGCATTGTAATGGGCATTGCGTATCAATTACCATCAGCTCAACGTCCTGCTCGTCTCGCCCATTATTTTCTTTAAAAAAAAAAACAATACGAGATAATACATAAGAACGTATCGAAAAAATTTGGTAATATATCATCAACAATGTCCTCTACATAGACGCTTAGAGAAATTTGGATTAAGAATATTATGTAAAATTTTAGATATACTAACCTAAAGGAATAAATACCGTCTAAAGTGTTTATAATGAATATGAATGTTTGTTTCCGAGTCATGAATGTTTATATGTATTTATGTACGTTTAAGTAAGTATATTGTATTAAATATATCGTTGTCTTATACCCACTGTAAGTGGGCGACACTGAAAGTTTTTAGAACTGGCCAGTTAGAAACATTGCTCATCAAAACTTTTTTTGAATTTCACTTTTAGAACTCTTTGGTAACCCTAATGTAATATATTGCATTCATTTCTCATTTCTTTTTGTGAATTGGAGCAAATCTAAAACTCTTGTTACACGTGAAAATGAACCTAACGCGAGACTGACTTTCGTTGTGGGCTTACTCAACAACAAAGCTGTGATAGGCTGCGTTTAGCATTTCTTAATGAAGCCCCATCTCGTGCCATTATTTACAATTGGTTTAACGAGTTTAAGCGTGGTCGTAGCAATCGCATGATGATCCGCGTGAGGGGCGTCCTTTAACAGCGACTACTGAAGATAGCATCAGTGCTGTGCGACGCATGATAGAGGAAGGTAAGACAGTGACCTATCAACAGATACGGGCAAGCCTAGGTATTGGTATGAGTCATGTTCAAAAAATATTACACGAACATTTAGGCGTCAGGAAGCTTTGTACCTGATGGATTTCCCATAATTTAACCGACGACCAGAAACACCTTCGCATGGACTGGTGTCGCCAAATGTTAGATAAGTTCAACGGCGGTGAGTCAAAAGCTGTATTTGACATCGTCACAGGTCATGAAAGCTGGATATAGTGCTACGAACTCGAAACCAAGAGACAATCAGCTCAGTGGGTGTTTCCTAACGGACCGGCCGACTAGGGTAAAGAAAGGAAGAAGTCAAGGAAAAAAGATGATTGCCTCATTCTTTGGTCTGAAAGGTCAGTTCGCTACAGTTGTGTTATAATATATAAGGACAGTTACTGCAGACTGGTATGTCAATCGCTGTTTGACTGTTTGTCTTGGAAAAAATTCGTCAGCAGCGCCCTCGAAGCAGGATCCTCCTTCACTACGACAATGCTTCAGCGCACTCCGCAAAACGGACTGTTGAATATTTTACCATGGCAGGTGTCGAGATAATGAATCATCCGCCATACAGCCCTGCGACTTTTATATATTCCCAAGAACTAAAGATAAAATTCGAGGTATTCGCTTTACGAGCCCTAAAGATGCGATGAAAGCGTACGAAAATGCCATAGAAGAGATTGCGACGATGTATGGAGATGAACGGAGATTACTTCGAAAAACAATAAAGTATTGGCAACTAGCCACTTTAAGCCGTTTTTCATTTTCTAAAAATTTTTAGTGTTACCTAGGTACAAGCTATGCATAGTTAAGGGCAAGGTAATTTGTGTAAAAGTGTTTCAATATTATTATTATTAAAGTGGTTACAGACCACTGTATTTGGCGAGACAACACCCTGGATTCAAGTCCTTTTGTGCCCATTGCGCGCTGGTCAACTTCAAACACAACCTTTGAATTTCTTTGGAAGTGACTTCCTCACGATGCTATTCTTCACTGTGTGTCGAATTTGGAAGCACGGGAGTGCACCCGCCAAGTCGAGAAAAAACAAGTCGAACAGCCGTACCATCCTTTTCTCGAAGTAGTTCAGTATATTTGAAATTTCAGTCAATTTGAACGGGTAGTGTAAGAATTATAACTAGTCAAAGTTTAAAATTTTTGTCATTCACCGACTCACTGACTAACCAAACATCAAAAGTCTAAGGTAGGTACTTCTATTAGACATAGAAGATTCAAATTTAGACCACAATTAGTGTTTAGTATGTAAGTCAAGGAAAAGTATTTATTTACTTAAAACATAATTTAATAAATTTTTATACGGTCACTATGAGATGTTGTTAGGTTAGTTAAATATGTAATAACTTAAGACAGAAGGACCCCTTAGTAATAAATTGACAGACTTGGTTTTTTTATGGGAAAAAAGGTGAGGATCGAATTTTCTCTTTCCGGATGAGTGGCAATGACACCAATTTTTCTGCCAACTACGCTCTAACAAGCAATATAGTTAATAATACTGTGTAACATATAATAAGGACATTTTCTACGCTATTTTATGAAAATATACAAATAATTATATTGGTAATACCTAATATAGATTTTAAAAAATCAATTCGTTGCAATCATGAATACCAACTGCCTACAGTAAATAAAATAGTAGATAACAGTATCGAAGTAAAAATTTAAAATTATTTTCGCAATACAACGTATTAAATGTATCATAAATACTTTCTAACTTTCAATAAAACAATGGAAATATATTGAAAAACGTATATTAAAACAGTGTAATATATATTCGAGCTCCAATCGAGTCAATCCCGCACACTCGTAAATTTCTTCATTTCGATATCGGTACTATTATCGATAGCCACTCGTTGAGGCAGATTGCAATCTCGATAGGTTAGTTTAATCCATAGATTTATAGCTCTGGTCACACTTTAATCTTCACTCTAGAAAAACTTTCACGAACGTAATTGGAATTTCTGCAGTTTGTAGGTATTTTAACACATTTAGGCATGTCGCATTATTTAAAAAAATCTCGAACTTTTCCAGTTTAAACTTCTTTAGGAGCGTTGATCACTTTTAATAGGAAAATAAATTTTTCTCGTTCTTAAATGTTTGTTTTAAATTGAAAACCTAAGTTAAATTAAATTAACAATTATTGTTTTGTTGAATGCCAATCAATAAATCGAAAAACCAAATGAAGGCTAGTGGTATTCTTAAATTACTTAACGATTATACCTAAGATTGAAATTGTAAGAATTTTTTTATTGAAATAGTATTTTCTGACAGTACACACAGTTTTGAGTGTGTTTGGATGACCAAAACCAAAACTATGAGGTGAAGCGAAAAGTATTCAAAATTTTCTCCAGTCCAATTTTGACAAGAACTAAAGGTATATTGGATTTTTGAAATTTTAATATTGTAGCTAAGAATTGAACCCGTTGATTTAAAAAAAAAACCTCCAATATTACAGTCTTCGATAATGTAGCACACAAGGATCAAATTTGCAAATGTAATGACACACGACAAACTTGAGGATAGAGTTTATTTTTAATAAAATACCTTTAATTTTCTTTAATTGCCTATCTATATTATAATCGCAATTCACAGCTACATTATATGTACCTACCTTGTTCGAATTAGACACAATATTTTTTTATTGTAGACACGATGAGTCGCTTCACAATAAAATGGTATAATTTAAAATACTAAGTATCTCTTCGCGGTTGAGGACACACATAGAGATCTTTAGTTTAGATTATCTGTGAGGACACAGTTCACATTCTATTCATCTACGGATAATAGACAGAATTATTTACAAAAAATTTACCACTCTTAAATCTATGTTGATCAATAATTATTTCAACAACATCTCCTAGCGGTGTAGTAAAAATGACAGTGACTTCAGCATTTTAGCAATAATTTTTGGAACGCATGTTCCTGTAATCCTGAATGTAGTACAGTTATTAATATGTCGATTCCAGCTATATATTGTATTGGACTCAGTCCGCTTTACAAAAAAATTGGCTTAAAGTTATACTTGAGAATAAACAAAGAATATGCAAAATGTTTACAAATAGACATTTTGCTTACGATTAGGTTATTAGGACGCATAACGTTTCCCGCGTTTTTTTTGCAATGTTGCTTGACATTTGATAAACATCAGAATTATCATTGTACTGACAGTGGTTTATTCTCAACTTTATTCCAAGTATATTTGTAAGGCCGAATAAGTTTAATTTAATCAGGTAATGTAAGAATAATAGGAAACTATTTTGTTAGAAACGAATTATTTCCTTTAGTTTGCTACTTATTTTATTTAATAATTTGATCTCTATTAGGGACACTGATAGAGTGCGTGTTTTTTTTAAATCACCAGGTCCGAGAACTGTCTAGAAATATTGATTTATAAAAAAACAATCAAGCAGTTTTAGTTCCAATCACATTCCTAACGGGGGCGAGCCTCCTTTTACTATACTTCAAGTTTCAGATTTCACTGTCCACCCTGAAATAACTATAAGTAAAAGTGACGAAACGAGCAATATGTTCAAATGGTAAATGATACGCCCCATTCATTATAATGCAGAGCCACTCAAGATTCTTGAAAACTCAAAACTCTGAGCAGCATCGCAATTTTTCTCGTCACTTTAAGACATAACATGTAAAGTTTCAATATGCCAACTATTTCAGGCAGAAAAGGGGCCGTTCTGACGCTGTCTATCTATGATCTACCCGTCAACTTGTCCAAATAGCCCCTCACTAGTAAATATACCTATTATATACTTCAGTGGTTATCAAGCCAGGCGACCAATCACGCGGTTCCGCTTTACTAACAGCAGTAGCACAACAAAAATATTCTCACCAGTAGCAAACAACAAGTATCTAATAAGATCTTTAAACTAAGAAACGTATTTCTTTGTCTTACAAATTACGTTTAATTAACGCGCATTCCGTTTATCCGGTATCGTATATCGAAGCTAAAGCCCTATTAGAACAATTTCTTCGAAGAGCATCTTTGATCTACTTTGTTTGAACAAGCCATTATAATTTGTCCATTTGCGTAAATGTTTCTTTTTATGAAAGAAAACAGCTAAGATTTTGCTGATCTTATGGAAATAACCACTACTAATCATGCCCCGTTGCAACAACAGTGGAATCGCAAAATATATTGCCAACCAAAATTTAGTAACAGATAAAACTAATAATATTTTTTTTTTTATTTAGTTGGTAATCAAGATTTTTTTTACGAAAAAGTTCAATAGCAATAGCAACTGTGCAGTTTCTTCTACGCTTTTAGTATTATTTTTCGTATTACCATTAAACTCTGGCATAATGTTTCCAGGAATTTAGTTACAACAGCTTTAAAAACCAGTAAACTCACAGGTACCCCCATTAACGAGCTTTCTGTTATATATCTTTACAAGAAGACTATTGGCTAGATAAAAATGTCTCCTTATCGAGAAAGAGTTCATTAGTTTGATAGCAATATAGCGAAAGAGATATATTATGTGTGGCGACATGAGTAAAAGAAGTGGGAGACCATTTTCACGTTTGCCGTTGTTCTTTATATGTGGACGATCTTAGACAATTAGTTTTCATAGCTGACAATCTGAGCTTTGAGTCCAGCTGAGCTGAGCTACAATTTGATGTTATTTTCAGACTTTTTTATTCGTTTTTAATAATAAGAGTAAGACATATTACACTTTACATGGGCTATCTTCTAGTGAAACTTCCGCCATAATAAGTAGTAATTTCGGAGATATGTCAGAACAGACTGTCAGACAAATAATAAAAATAAAAAGTTAACCACTGTGAACGTCGGGATCTTGACGTTGCGTAGAGACGTCACTTCATTGTGTGTCTTCTACCGCATTTATCACGGGGAGTGTTCCGAAGAGCTGTTTAACCTGATTCCTGCCGGCGAATGCCACCTTCGCACGACACGCCACAAATAAGAATATTGTTCCCACCAGCTGGATGTGTGGCGGTCCTCAGTCTGGTTTTCAAGGAGTTTTCTTCCACGTACTACAAAGTTGAGGAATGAGCTTCGTTGTGCGTTGTTTCCGGGACGATACGACATGGGCACCTTCAAAAAGGGCAACGCTCCTGTGATTCCTCTGGTGTTGCAAGAGAATGTGGGCGGCGGTGATCACCTAACACCAGGTTTGCCCTTGTTTGCAGGTACGCTCATTTCTCCTCCTTTTCCATAAAAAAAAAAAACAAACAAAATTGAAGATTTCTAATGGACCTGTACCATTGAACTGGTCTGTTGATGAAGCCGAACAATAGGTCTGATCTGAATCTAATTCCATATGCTAGCTGTTTTCAGGCTTATTTATATGCTATAAATTCGTTGAATTTTTTGGTGTTAATGATAGTAACTAATTTAAAAGTAAATTCTTACTTCTCATTGGAACCAAAAGCATTACAAATTAAAATTATATTTGACTTGCTTTTACCCGCGACTTCGTGCGCGTGCACTAGTCGCTTTGTGCAGCAATATTATTAATTAATACACTTCAAACTGTTGTGGTTTATACATTTTATAAGCTACCGACTAAAGAGCTTTCATCCCCTTTTTTCATCCCCCCACAGGTCTAAATTTTAAACACGCTGGAACAAATATTTATTTATTTCTTATCAAGTGCCTAAATACAAATTTTCATGGTATCATTTTCGATAATGACGAACTTTCATACAAAAATTTCCACCTCCTATTTCAACCCGGATAAGCCCTTTATTCGCGATAAAAGGTAGCCTATGTCCTTTCCCAAGCACTTGTCTATATCTGTACCAAATTTCATCAAAATCAGTTCAGTGGTTTACGCGTGAAATCGTAACAAACAAACTTACATTCACATTCATAATATTAGTAGGGATAAACAAAGAACAGCACGCATCGAAATAAATCGTTCCATAAATTTTAATATCCCTTCTAGCAAAACTCGAGTCATCAATTTGATGACTTAATAAGAATTGATGTTCGAGACTTACAAGGAAGTAAATTGCTTGCGCAAATCGTTGCCTCGCTCAGCATGTGCTAAACAAACTATACAGACAAAAGGTTGTAATTATTTATCGTGCCTCGCAATTTGAGCCCGAACCGGAGCGGCCGAATATAAACGTAAATTTTCAATAAGTTGCCCACCGATTTTAAATCGAATTACACGTTAAATGTCCGATAAATTATGAACGAAACGTGGACTAATATATGATTTAAATTGTAGTAAACTTGCTGACACAAATACCTAGGCAGACCATATTTTGTTACAGTTAAAAAGCATTTAATTTTTTAATGTAATCTTAATAAAACTTTTATATATTAATTCTTGAAATCTCAGCAATAAATAAAACAGGATTTTATTCGAAATGACCAACTTTGGCTTAAATGCAGGTCGTTAATCAGTCTGGTCACAAGTCTATGAACTTACGCACTGTTTCCATGGGAAATTTTACATCATTCTTAGGGGTTCAGATCAGGGCTAGATTACCAGTCTTCAGTCCTTATAAAATCCATCCACGCCTTGTATCCAGGTCTCCCTGGAATGTCCAGCATTTTTAAAAAGTGCATTGCTAAGAGGTTTCACAACACGATCTTAGACGGTATCTTGATACACAAATTTTGCACAAAAATGAAGCATTGTGACTAACTATATTCATTTTTAATGAATTGCACAATTATAATTTTGTTATTGAAAAACCAGAATGAATTATACTGATTATATTCATTGTTCTAAACGTAAGCAGAGTGGCTCAGTGGAAGCGTGCTGGGCCCATAACCCAGAGGTCCGTGGATCGAAACCGCGCTCTGCTAGATTATTTTTGCATGTACTTATCTTATATCTTTAAACGAGCAATGCTTATACATGTAATATATTATATATATATATTTATAACGGAAACGGCTCCAACGATTTTCATAATTTAGTATACAGGGGATGTTGGGGGCGATAAATCGATCTAGCTAGGTTTAATTTAAAAAATTGTAGAGTTAATGAGAAACAGCTACAATAACATTAGAATTCCACCTTCGCACGACACGCCACAAGTTAGGATTTGATTCCCACCATCTGGATGTGTGGCGGTCCTCCACAGTGCGGTTTTCAAGGAGCTTTCTCCCTCGTACTACAAAGCTATGGAATGAGCTTCCTTGTGCGGTGTTTCCGGGACAATACGACATGGGTACCTTCAAAAAAAGCGCGTACACCTTCCTTAAAGGCCGGCAACGCTCTTGTGATTCCTCTGGTGTTGCTAGAGAATGTGGGCGGCGGTGATCATTTAACACCAGGTGACCAGTACACTCGTTTGTCCTCCTATTCCATAAAAAAAAAATAGAATACAAAGGTAAATTTCGCCATTATATACAAGACTGTAATAGCAAAGATGGGACACTGGGTGATCCGGAAAGCAGAAGATCCCGGTTCGAATCCAGATGTCCTATTAGTTTTTCTTTGTTCAAATTTTGTTCATTCTTAAAAATGGATATTAATCCGGACGGCCGAGCCATGCTAGGATTTTTGGATTTAAATTAATATTTAAATACGTATTTTACATAAATTATGTAGAGAGTATAGAAGTAAATAACAGATTGATGAAGTAGAAGTAATGAATATGGCAATAGGACAAATACATATATATTATAGAAATAGTAAATGAGGTAATCTCAAGTAAACCCAGTCGTGCTATTCTTGCTATAGGAGAAAAAATCTTACTGATGTTAACACAGCGAGATGAAAAGGGCAATTAGGGCCATATATAATCTGAATTCTAGATAATACCTTGGTAATCATATTAGACAGATAGGTATTCTTACAGTAGCATCCAAATTTTTACTAATATAATAATAAAATATTGATATTTTATAAAACAGTGAATTAATGTATTCAAATAAAATAAGTACGCACTATGAATACAAGAAATAAAAATAAAATCACTATTCCATATTAAGCGTAACTCAGTAAAATACAAAACTCATTTGTATGTCTCAATTTTATGAAATAACATTCTAATTATTATAGCATCTCTAACTACTAAATAAAAAAAAAATATAGCCTCATTCAAAAAGTCTATAGAAATATAGATGCTCCTGTTTCACCTACTAATAACTCATCATATTAAAAAAACTACGTTTTAAACACCGACTTCAAAACTCCAGCATAAAATAACTGAAAAGAGATAGATTTAATTTAATACACCTCGTATGCAAATCTTATACTTTTATTATTAATAGAATACTGTTATTTGTATGTGGTACCTATTGATAGGGCTTAAGTCGGTGCTTACCCGCCGGTTGTTTGGTTCTAGACGAAACTATCCCGCTCAAAGTCACACGTGGCGAGTGTAGGTACCTGGTACATTAATTTTGGCTTGGCACCGACTTCAAATCCATCAAATAATCAAACTAAATGGTAACTCCTAAAAAAGCAGTACCCAAAATATAATAACACCATCCACGTAAACAACAACATTCATAAAAATGTTCATAAAATGAAAACTGGTCCAAACTATGTCAAATTTTTATGGGACCAAATGGAAAACATTCTGCATCAAACTAAAGAAGAAGAATCATTAAAATTGGATCATAAATGTCAGCGTAATTGGTGTACATACATAAAAAAAATACCAATCGGATTGAGAGCCTTCTCCTTTTTGAAGTCGGTTAAAAATTGTATAATCTTATGAATAGATTATGAATATATATTCTATTGGTTTCTATCCAAGTATAAAATATCAAAATGTTGACGAATAGATGATTATTATAGTTACGTAATAATTTTGTTCAAACCCCTGCTTTGTAGGTTGGAAAAGACACTTAAAAATTTCAAATTGACAGCAATAGAAGTTCCAAATGCGAAACTTATTAAGTAATTTAGTCAAATCGAAAGCTACAAACAAACAAATATATTCTGACCTATTTAGCATAAAGTACAGTAAACATATTTGGGCAACCTTATTATCCTATTGTGCCTGCGGCTCCCTCAGACAGTAACATAATGGCTCCCTTTACCTGGAATAAACTAAATAATATATTTTGTGTGACTTATTTACTGCAATAGAAATGCCGACAATACCACGTTAGTAATTTCAAAGAAGTGTACTTAGCCTAAATGCGGCATTTGAAGTCAATTTCATCTTTTAGCTTTTTGTGTTTCGTTGAAGATGCGACAGGAGTATCGTGATTCCGATATGTGAAGACCACCCGTGACATACCGATAAACAGTTGAGAGAGCTTTTTATGTCTATTCGAAAACCACACACGGAAGCTAAATTCGGCGATCAATGTTTTTTCAATACTTATCTTTTAAGAACTATTTTGCCCGAGATTGTCTTTTATCTGTACAAAAGCTATTATTTTTTATATAACTCTTTTGTCGTTGTTAGTCCAGCAAACAGTGCAATTTTTTTTGTATATTTTATTTACTTATTTTACATTATGTAAGTTGTTCAGAAGGATAGTAATAAATTGATGCTTAATTTTCTATTAGAATTTGCATAAAATAATATATAAAGGTATCTACAATCAAGGTACACTTGAAGAGCGACTTGTCTTACAAGTGAGTTAGTACTTGCCTATATCAAACAACGATTCAATTCTTAAACTAAAGTAATTTTACTTTCAATTCAGTTTCAAGAATTAAAATTTTGCATGGAGATAAGAATTAAAGAAATATAATAATATCTAAAGAATATCTTTGAAAAATACCAATACCATGTCATGCAGAGCAGATACTTAATAATTTGAGTACCATGTACATATTAGATAGCAATAGCCAATTGAAATTACGACTATGATGAGATGGGTTTAGAAAAAAAAATAAAAGAAAAAAAAAATGTAAAGATTAATAAGATTTAATCCTTTTGAGCCATTTTTAAGAGTAATTAATGAAATAAGGTGGCTAAGGGGATATGTAGAATAGAAAAAGAGATCGTAAAAATGAAGTCTGCATTTTTGTGAATACTAAAAAATAACCGAATTATTACATACACATTTTCAAATTTAAACACTTAATATTATAGACTTAATACTTAGTAATAAAATTCTACCGCTGCTGGCGGGTAGTTCTATTTATAAAAAAAGTTGTGAATTCAACGAAATCGACATTGAGATTTTTTTCCTTATAAATTTATTCTGTAATTGTAACATGGTTTTTAAGAATACTGAGCGGCACTGCATTGTAATGGGTAGGGCGTATCAATTACCATCAGCTGAACGTCCTGCTCGTCTCGTCCCTTATTTTCATAAAAATAAATAAATAATAATAAAATATAAACCAATTGGTAAGTTCACAAATAAGGTGAATTAATTTCTCGTTTAATTGTATGTCTAGGTGAATGATAATCCTTTTCAAATTCAAATTCATTCTTTATTCCCTGTAGAACTTTATAAGTTATTTAGTGCAAGTCAGGATGAAGTACAAAAGTTACAATAGCATTCAAATAAGTAAAACAATATTCATTAACAATAAATTTAGAAAGCATTAATTCCAACTATCTTCATCATTCAAATAATGTTTCACATTATAATAAGGCCTTACTTGTTAATTTATTTTTTACGATACATAATTTTTTTTAATTGATAATATTTTAATATCATTTGGGAGTTTATTATAAAATAAAACACTACACTTTAAAAGATTTAGCAATTTTACGGAGCCTAGTATTTATTAGCATTAACAATACTTAACCTATTTTTATATTGTTAGCAACCTCGTCTAGCAGTAGAACCCACAGAAAGTCGTTGGTGGCCCAGAATCTGAACTATTTCAAATATTTTACAAATTGCAAGATACCTTGCATCGACGCGAACGACACACAATCGCAAGGTCTCACGTCTAGTCGTATCCGAGATGGTTTCTTTGAACAACTTAAAGTAATTGAGTATTGGTTTTTAGGAACAAGAAAATTTTGTTTCGAGATACTTTTAGTCTTTCGAGAAAAAGGCTTCTGATAGCTATTCGTTTTGCTTTTAAGTAATGGACCACCGAAGTTCGTGATGGGTTCTTTTTATGGTTTAGCGGTAGGTAAGCTATTTGTATATTTATTTTGTTTGTTTAAAAGTTTGTGGTTTTTAAAGTCGTAGGGCTAACTTTATTTTATGGATTGTTATAGTTATTTAGAAATTTTTATAGTAGCATTGAAGATATAAGAGGTTTTAATAATGGACAGTTCTTTTTATAGCGATATTAGCTCTACTAAGAATAATATTTATTGTGATAAGCCAGTGGATTTATATAAAAATATATATTCAAAACACTATCATACGTACTTATAATTCAAAGGCTTAATGTCCTCGAGGCTGCTTAGTATACAAACCTAAAGTAATATTAAATCTATTGTAAAACGATAAAGCTGTAAAAGATTAAATTATTGATTTTCCTGCCACTTTTTCTCCTTAAAGCTCAAACTTTACAAAGTGAAATCTCGGTTCAATTTCAATGTTGTTCTTCAGCCTCAGCATAAGAATCATCAAAAAGTCATCTTTTATTTCATTATATTTACAAATTTTCAAGAAATTCAAATAGCTTGAGTGTATGGACAGGAATATCAAACTAAGTTTAAAATTCATATGCCTTTCGACATTCATCCGATTCTTCCTAAACTTGCATTCAGAAGAAATATTAAACCTTCTACAGTAATGATATTTGTTTTACTCGAAGCAAAATACATTTGGCATCAACTTCATTACTGTACTATATAAAAATGTTAAAAATGGAACTTTTCAATAGCCCTCGCCCGACTCTCGAGATAAATCAAATAAGTCTGGATACGTCGTTGGCAAATGTGTCTTCTTTCATGATAACGCAGCGCATCGGAAAGCTGGCGAGATGATGTTTGGAATATATAGAGCGGGGAATCAATACCCGCATTTAATCTCAAGTACAAGTAACGTTATTTATAAGTTTCAATTCATTTGTCACTTTTGGAGTTTATTGGAGTTTACTCCTTAAGAATTGATTTTCATATAATAAAAATATGGAGAGTAAAACTTACTCATCAAATGGGATAGTAACGTTTTTGGTGCGCATCATTTCTCGCGCACCTTTCACTTTTCAGTTGTGTGTGTGTATACTTGTGTGTAGCCAGCATACACAGTATACTGCGTGATAGCTTACGCATTTAGTATAGTATAGTGTAACTTCCTTGATGGACCTTTTAAAATTGGAATTTTGAGTTCCGCTTTTAACAGGAGTTGTGTTTGGGCATTTTCTGACATATTTTGAGCGTTAAGGATTTATTTGATTTTTTAATTAATACGCTTTTATTAGCTTCTGCTGTGTGTCTGTTTGTAACCGACTCTATTGGAGTTGATTTTGTTTAGTACCTGTTTAAAGACAATCGCTCTTGAGGAGTAAACTCCCAATGAGGGATGAGACGAGCAGGAAGTTGAGCTGATGGTAATTGATACACCCTGCCCATTACAATGCAGTGCCTCTCAGGATTATTGAAAAACCCAAATATTCTGAGCGGCACTACATTTGCGCTCGTCACCTTGAGACATAAGATGTTAAGTCTCTTTTGCCCAGTAATTTCACAAGCTAAGGCACCCTTCAGACCGAAATAGGCGACGTTGTGTTGCCCCTAATCTAGCTGACAGCTTGTACAAAGAAGCGTGCCACTGGGTTCGTATTATCTTCTAATTTTTTCCATTATTTCCATTTGAAATACTGTTTTGGCTGCGAGTAAAATGGCGTTGACGATTCAAGGGACCCACATATCAAGAGTTAATTTTAATTACCAAATTATTTACAAATACTGTGCTGGAGAGACAGCGAATGCTTTATTTATAGTGTAATTTATAATAAAGCAACATATTGCACCTTTTTTGTTCGTATCAGTTGTATTGCAATACAATTTCAGATGGTAATTGACATGAACAGGTTTCGGCGAAAATAGTCTCGAATACAATCTAACCGACAATGCGTTCGTAATTCATATTGTGCATCTGTCCCTAACGATATTACTGTCATGTTATCTGTTAGATATTGTTGAATAAACGTACTTATTTACACTCTAGCTTCTTCCACGACACTGTGTCTAATTTCGTAACTATATACATTAAAAGATTTGAATATATATAGAAGTTGTAATATCTTGAAATCGTTTTCTCGGATCATAATGCCAATATGTTAAATTGTAGAAATATTCCATATTTAAGTCGATAATTATCGCGACTTTTATATTTTTTTACTTGAGAAATATTTGAATAGTTATATTTTTTAAGTGATAAACTTCACTTCTGGGAACTACACAAATAAAACTGAAAACAAAATATTATGAACGATGCGGGATTCGAACCCGCGACCTCTCGCGTTCCGTGCGAGCGCTCTTTCCACCTGAGCCAACGGTTCGAGTGACGTATCGTTGATAAAATCTTGTATGCTTTGTTCAACTCTCCGTTTGTGGCTTCATCTACAGGATCTACTTTACAGTTGATAACCTGCTCAACCCCAATATTTGCATATTAGGAAATTGACTAGAGATGTCGCTCTTGTTAACAATTTGTTAGTCAAACTAACATTCACTGCCATTGTTACATCCTTAAGGGATTATTTCCGGAATAAAAATTTTCTACGTCCTTTCCAGTTTCTCTAATTATCTCCGTATATCATCTAAATCGATTCAGCAGTTTAATTGTGAAAAGATTAACATAGATAGACTTTTTTTTGGATTTATTTTATAAGAAAGAATGTAATAGCCGACAAAATTAAGCCATAGCTTATGAATCTCCTAATGTACTTTATGTCAAGTTTACAACTAATCAGGTTATATAAAATTACGAGATTACGCTTGTTGAGAATTAAATCTTATTGTCACAGAAAAATATTGATGATAAATGGTAATATGAAAATATTTTCTCGTATCATATAACATATAGTATATTTAACCTGTATTTTGGAATAGTTTTTTTGAAGTCGGTTGTTTTTTTGTTAGTTACCTTTACAACAAAAAGAAAGAAAAATCAAGCTAGCCAATTTGAACTTCATTGCCGTGTGGAGGTACGCTGAGCCTCACATAAACTCAAACAAGACATTTTAATTCCGTCAATCTCAATTGTATGTTTGTGCTCCGATGCTGCTTAAACTTAAACGTAATTTTGCTTTCATTGATTATTTATGTCTGTTTTATCATACTTAATGAAGGCTCTCAAATGCGCAAAAGCTAAAAACGTAAAAGCTGCTATTAAAAAAAATACAATTTACTTACGCAAAATACTTTTTAAACGCGCGCAGTTATTATAACTGTTATGTTATATTAGATTTTTAAAGTTACATTTTTATTCATTTAACTGTACGTTTCGTGACCTTTGCAGGATCATGTTTTCACGAGGACTCGGGGAATGTACAGTTTTTAATCATTAATAAAATATTTTATTTAAATTAATGTGTAACACTCGCGTTAATCAAAGAATAAAAGAATATACATACTATGGATTTTCAACATAAAACAAGATATTTAAGTTTTATAACGCGCATATGAGTTTTTTCCTCCGTCGAGCTTTTAAATATAAGTTATCCTTGGACGATTAAAAGGCACAGTTGTATATGAAAAAAAATGACGAGACGATAAGATTTACATCTGGTGGTAGGTGATATGCCCTGCCCAATAGTAAATTGTAATAATTTAGTACTTTTACCAATTTAAAATGTTTACACAATATAAGTACTTAATATAATTAATATGTTGCCACGCCAGGTCTTACAAAAAAAACATATTTTTTTTAATTTTTACCTGTCTGAATGTCTATTTGTTCCAGTTTATCTCCGAAACAGCGTTAAAGGGGATACTGGTAGTAAGTAAAACTTCTTTTTCTCAGATAGCCACTTAAAGCTGCACGGGCGAAGTCGTGCACGGCAACATCTAATACTCCTTCAAAATCGCTCTGCTCGAATTGTCGGGGACCCAGTGCTTTGTGAACGGCTGGATCACTTGGCGTTGTGTAGAGACATCGCTTTATTGTATGTCTTCTATTATCATGGGGAGTGTTCCGAAGAGCTGTTTCACCTGATTCCTGCCGTCGAATTCCACCATCGCACGACATGCCACAAGTTAGGATATCAACCCCACCATCTGGATGTGTGGCGGTCCTCCACAGTGCAGTTTTCAAGAAGCTTTCTTCCACGTACTGTGGAATGAGCTTCCTTGTGCGGTGTTTCCGGGACGATACGACATGGGTACCGTCAAAAAAACGCGGAAACCTTTCGCCGGCAACGCTCCTGTGATTACTTTGGTATTGCAAAAGAATGTGGGCGGCGGTGTTCACTTAACACCAGATGACCCGTACGCTCGTTTGTCCTCCTTTTCCATAAAAAAAGACAAAAATATTGTTTTAGAAAACTCACGCGGGTTAAGTAATATTTCAGATAAACAAATATGTAATCCTAAGCTCAAAACAAAACATTGTATTTTCTATTCTGAAAATCTGCAGCCATTCATCGCTTGTCTCGCAAAGCTATTTTATCAATATCCTTCATCGATCCAGCGTACAGCTTACAATTCTATCCCAGAACAATCTTGGAACAAAACAAAACAAGTAAAGATCGCTGTTCTCTGACCGAAATAGTATTGGACTGCATTCAAAACTCTTTGGAATTAGTAAACTATTTGTCGGCCGTTCATTCAGAAGCTCAACGCCTCCTGTAATCAATTGTCATTGAGGAACAAATATATTTAAATATTTTCGTTCTACTTTTGAAATTAAATATTTGTGTTCTAAAATTTGTTCTGAGTTCAAATTTCTAATGTTTCAATCGTTGCCTATTTCTTTGGTTTGTGTTACCAGTTAAAAACGTAAATTATTTTAACAAATGAACAAATAACATAGAAATTGAAAATAACACGATTAGTCTATATCCTCTTTACCGTATTTTTCATATCTTAACACCAGTCGACGGCTTGAACACGTTGTTGGGCGCGGCTAAAATGAATGCCTTCTCATCCAACATCGACACTGCAAAGAGTAGGAAGAAG
Source organism: Leptidea juvernica (assembly GCA_949711755.1). NCBI lineage: Eukaryota > Metazoa > Arthropoda > Insecta > Lepidoptera > Pieridae > Leptidea > Leptidea juvernica. The sequence goes on from CATIXQ010000033.1 coordinate 6,233,875, forward strand.
GGTGTGCGCTCAGGCATATACACTCCGGAGTATTGGATGAATGAATGAAGATGATTTATAACGAAAACTAGCGCGTAAAATATTGTAAACAGGCCATTGGCCATATGGATATTTAGAAAAAAACCACTGAATGTAATGTAATGTATGATATTATTTGAATTTTTAAGTTAGTACTCTGGGATAGAGATCCCAGGATGGTAACTGTTTTTCCTTTTTCAAACTCCATTAGTTGTTTATTTACACCCAGTGATGCGTTAAAATAACTGTTGAAATAAGAATAAGAATTGGAAGTTTCATCACTTATAACTTTCAACAAAATCTTTTTTTAGTATTTGATTCCGTACTAGGCTGAACAATAAAGAGATAAATATATATTACCTTTCAGGGTAGTGACTGACATACTATGGAAGAATGACGGACTAGCGATTTCACTGTTTTGAGACATAACTTTTTTGTGGCCTCCTCTAAGCTGTGTGTAAGTTAAAAATGCCTACATCACCTTAAAGCTATCATTTTTGTTATTCATCTGATGTTTGAAGAGAGCACGGCCTTGGAGGGCATAACGACATAGTCGCAGCAGCAGTGGCCCCAACCCTCATGGCTCCGGCATATGCACCATGTACAGAGGCTGGGGGCTCTAACAGCAGCAAAGACCTTGTGAAAAAGGTGCGAATGAACGCAGAAATGCATACACGACCTAGAACCAATAATTGAGATCAGGTCTTTTAGGTCTGCCGTGCAAATGATGCCTTTATTATCCTCTTCAACCAAATGATCGCCCCGTATCTCACTGGGCCGCTAGCGAGTTGCTTGTGGCACTGATTACTTAAACATGGATGAAGAGGAATCCGTATTGGCAAAAAGGCATTTATTTTCTCAAAATTGATTCCTTTAGAATTCTTTATGATGTCATTGCATACGCAGATCTCCATCTTGGGAGTATAGACTCCTATTATCATCATCTCACACGCACTCTTTAGATATATGTGAGTTGAATACGCCTGACATGGACTATGGTAACCATTTACCATCTGGTGAAACGCTGCCTGTTGTCATAATGTCTAATGAGATGAATGTCTTTTATTCTGATTTCTTCTTTGTTTCCCTACTAAAGAAACTTCACAACTGCCGAATACAGCATTGTTATTGTAAATATTTTATTCCACGTATAAAATTTTTTGTATAACTAATTAAATGCCTCATCGACATCAATTCGAATGTAATTTTTTATTCAAAAGCACATCGTTCACAACAACATCATTATGTAGCTGGTATTTATGCAGTTTGCAAGTAGATATACCAACATTCGGCATAAGCAAACCCGTGTACAACTGAGATTAATTACTAAAGGCAACAGAATAAACGATAAACAAAAGGCAATATACTTTCCACTTAATCTGATTCGTATTATTGAAGCCGTAACACAACATTCCATGCGATTTATTACAGGTAAGAGTTGAAGTACTTAAGTCCAAACGGCATCGTGGGGTTGGATCGGCAAAATGAAGTGCTAGAATGTTTTAAAGGAATGATTTATCGAGTCGGCTCGGGTTAAGCTTTTGATGGTTACCCGAAGTTGTTTCGTGCGAAATGGAATTCTAGTTTCGCACGCAACAAATGCTTCTATCTGATGGAGTTAGTGCTGTATGCTTGTGATAATTAAGTTACGAGGTAATTCTGTTGAAACAAAGTTCTGCACAATGTATCTCGTTATAAATACCTTCGCGTACAAACTTTAGGATGTTATTTTGTTATTTTTTTTAATGAAAATAAGGGACGAGACGAGCAGGACGTTCAGCTGATGGTAATTGATACACCCTGCCCATTACAACGCAGTGCCGCTCACGATTATTTATTACCTTGAGACATAAGATGTCAAGTCTCATATGCCCTTTAATTTTACTAGATACGGCGCCCTTCAGACCGAAACACAATAATGTATGTATGTATGTATGTAATATATTTATTCATGAAAGTAACAATTTATTTTTCACCAGCCCCGCAAAGCTGCTTACGCAGTTTGACTGCAGGTAACTCGTTTTACATAAACAAAGCTTATAAATTATTAAATTAGGTTATATTAATACAATTAATTTACGTAAATGGTTACAACGTATTTAACAAGTGTTTTTTTAATAAACTTTTAAATGTAGCAAGTGTAGGCTCTCGTCTTATGCCCTCGGGTAAACTAATGAGTAAGTATGGAACTCGTTTTTTTAACGTTCTATCTCCATAGTAATTTTGTAGCATGGGTATTTCAAATTTACCTTTGGACAATGACCTGTGCCAGTTTTATGTTGCACCAAATTAGTGAAACGATCCTGTTTACTATGATTGTTTACAAGTAGAAGATATTTATGTTTCAGGCTTTATGGCTCAATGCTTACACATAACTGCTTCACGGCAGAAATAGGCGCCGTTGTGCTTACCCATAATCTAGCCGGTATCCGGTGCAAAGGAGCCTCCCACTGGTAAACTTTTTTAAGAATAAAGACTATCAAACTTAGCGCAGGATATTTTAGTTTGGCCTAAATGTTTAGACTTAACTAGTTAAAGCTCGTAACGCTCTTGTGTTTCCTCAGGTGTTGCAAGAGAATATGAGTGGTAATGATGACGTAATCAGGTGACCCTGTACGTCCGTTTGTTCTCCTCTTCCATAAAAAAAAGCGTAGCCTAGACTTTGAAACTTACCAAACTCAACGTATTTGGAATAATACTTTGTAAAGGTAGTCCTTAATATTTTTAAACATTATCCCCCTTATTCATAATAGTCTGCTAGCTTAAAACATTGCTAATTCTCACTCTGTGTTCTTCTATTGACGTAAGTCAGAATGAAAAATAATACTCTGTAGCAGCTGTTTTAAGTTAGCGGACCATTATGAATAAGGGGGTATGTTTTTATTTCAGAAAATTAACATTACTTTCTTATTACAACGTTTCGCTTATTTTGCAGTGTTTCGCAATTGCCCGTGACAGCGCGAACTATCAATAAAGAGGACAGTAAGATTTAATTTAATAGTATGACACTTAACTACCCCAGCTAAAAAAAATAACCAAATCTAAGTAACCTTAACTAATAAATTTTAACCTAACCTAAAAAACGCTTTAAAAAGGGCGTATGTGAATAGAAATTCTAAATATAAACCGACACAAAATCTCGCCAACTAAACGCCGAGCTAATATTCTTTTATATTATAGTATCTTTCTTTATTTTTCACATTATTATCCCCACAAACTAACCTCATTTGAGTTTGCCAAAGAAAACTTCAACCTTCTCTCTTGGTAGCGGATATGCTTACCGCAAAATTGTACACGCAGTTACCCGGCGGGCATTTAGAATTAGGGTAAATGTATTCCCAAAACTCATAATGATCAGAACATGCACTTCGAAGCAAAATTAAGTTGAATTCCGTAAATTAGCTCAAATTATCGAAGATGGTTACGACGGGCACCCATCGTTACACCCCGAGGCAGTCATCGCGTGACGGGAGCCAGATATTAATAACAATAATATAACCGAATAATTACAATGAAATAACGTGGAATGAATGAATATTTTATGCAATATAAATCATTTTCTTTGCCGTAATAATTGATATTGAAATTGTTCATTAATTTCAAAAGCCGTATCCGAAATGTAGCAAAATAATTGCTTTATGGATTTTCCGTAAAGGATAATTTCGATTGAGGATGTAACTCTGTGTGTAATATTGGTTTACTTCAAAAATTAAGGAGGTTTACAAATGTATCTTACATATATGACTCCCTGCGTACTGTTGATTATATTATTCTGCTCTTTTGACCAATTTTGTCCTATTCATTTATGAAATAGGAAGTCTGCCGTCCGCCAGTTACCAGATAGAAAGTGATCACTGCAGTGGAAATAGTTCCTGGAGAGGCACACGGATAAAGCCATACTTATTTGTTTGTTTGATTTTTGTTTTATTTAAAATCACGTAGTCGTTGAAAAAATATTGTATGCGACACGTTGTATAAATAGGTCAAAAAACGCTCGTGGCGTCATCCACTCGTGTTTTTTTACCCTCATTGTACAACTGTTGCATAAAATACTTTTTTATTTTTTTTATTTATTTATTCATATTAAAAAAAAGAGTACAATAAAAACTTAAGGCTAAGATGCGCCACAGAAACCTGTGTAGGTTTATGCGTGGTGCAAATGCATCACTTCGCTCACAACTACTGTACTTAAGAAGTATTTATATCAATATTTTATTTTATACATAAGAAGGTATACTGTTAAATAACAAAAGATGAAATAAAAATATAAAAAAAAAATAACTCATAAACATCAATATTAAGAACAGTTAACACCAGCCATTACAGCCCCTTTTCCTCTTAGTGTATACTGCATATTTTTAAATACGTATTTACACGAATTTTTATTTTTGAGAATGATTGTGTATAGATCTTCAGGTAAGTTATTTAATATGTTAGGTAGCATGTATTCCCACGTCCTTTTGCCATACACATTAACATACCTAGGTAAAATATATCTGGTTTGATTAACCCCGGTCCGCAGTTTATCATGCCTAATTTTTTTTACTAACAATTAAATTTTATTATACTCTTCCAGAACTACCGCCATGTTAATTTTATCAAAGACAGACATCACTTTGCAATGTTTGAAAACGTCGATTTCATTATTAAATTTATATATGTATACAGGTATTATCGTTTTAAGTATACTAAGTTGTAGTTTGTATATTTGATCTATGTATGTTTTGTATGTTCGTCCGTAACTACTTATTCCATAACTTGTAACTGCATCTGCCAAAGAAAGATATAGTTAATTTGATTTGGCATTATAATATTATGTTTGCATGTAAAGTTTACAGCTCATGATATTTTATGAAAGTGTCTTTGAAGCAGCGTTTAAAAGAAAATGGAACATGACACGTGTGTGATAATAAACTAAAAATGTATATGAAACAAACTCGCAAACATCAATACATAGAAATAATACAATACACCGTCTGAAACAATGGCAGCAGGATGCGTGTTCACGGAACAAGACCATGTTAGAAGAGCCCACAAAAGGAAACGGGAAACCACGGATTCAGTGATTCAAGGTAATGAATGCTTACGTGACTGTGGACTCTAATTTCATTATACTTCTATGATCATAAAATTAACATTACCACAGATATCAAAATCAAATCATGCAAAATCTAATTTAAAAACACAGTTACAATCAGTTACATGCGTTTTAATCCTTTAAACAAAATAGCGTGGAGCACTCGCACAAATGAGTAATAGTCTATACACTACACGGACAGCTGCTGCGAACCATAGGCGCCGCCCGACCGTCACGCAACATGCAACACAGACGAAAAAGTTTGAGACGATGTAATAAAAGTTTCAGTTTAAAAGTGTTTTCCTGTTTATTTTATCAAATGCACATTACCTGACTGATCAGAGAACCTGATACTGCCAGACGTTGTTCTGTACATAATAAATTAAATACTGTTTTTTTATGCATTTGTCAATAATATTTCATAACATCAAGAAATATTTCTTAAAATATGCTCCCTGTTGTTTTAATGAAATTGTTTCATAGCAAAACTGTTGAATCGTGCGTCAATTAATTCTCTAATAGAAAATATGTCCTTATAATATTGGGAATAAAAATAATTATGGGTCTGGTGGTAATCTCTCAAGTTGGACGTTATGTTTATGAGATTAAGAATTCACTGGAAACAAACATCAGTACACTGGATTTATATATATTAACCCCCTTATTCATAATAGTCTACTAACTTAAAGCATTGCTAATTCTCACTCTGTCTTCTTCTATTGACCTAAGTCAGAATGAGAAAAAACACTCCTTAGCTTCTGTTTAAAGCTAGCGGACAATTATGAATAAGAGGGTAAGAAGATAACGTATGTACATCATAATACAATAAATTCGTATTTCTTAAAATAACCTCAAAATTATACTAGCGGTTGTTGTACCGTTTCTTCTCTCTCAGAGTGTCAATTATTTTAAAAGCGGTGGTAGTAGTTAAACTAACTTCAACAAATATACCTTACAAATTTATTTAAGCAAAAATATATGTTCTTTCTTGTAGTATTGGCTGATAACCAAATGACATTTTACATAATTTATTAAGTTACTAGAGTAAAGCTAGAGAATGAACGTAACGATTCAATAATCATCACTCCGTCATCATCAATCATCGCTTCAATCAATCGTTTGAAGTTTATCGACGCTTTATCATTCATTTTAGACGCTAGGCGTCATCAGCCGCCATGACACTTACCAGCGTTTTGGCGCGTAATTCAAAGCAAAATAATAAACTGATATATACTTTTTTTTTTTCGAAAATAGTAGACGTGGGATTACTAAGGAGAAATATAAAATCTGTCGTCGTGCCTATTGTATAGCAATAGATTTGAAATCATATGATGTTAAGTCTCGTTTGCCCAGTAATTTCACTAGCTACGGCGCCCTTCTGACCGAAACTCAATAATTTTTACACATTACTGCTTCATGTTAGAAATAGGCACCGTTGTGGTATCCATAATCTAACTGAGCCTCCCACTGGTAAAATCTTACATTTCTCCGTGTATATTGCTTGTCTTATGCCATTTGACTATCAGATAAAACATTATTTTACTAACGCCATCACTTACATGAAATTTTATAAATGAAACTGGATCTTCATTCAGTTTTAAATAAGACATTGACATCCAGAAACAACAAAGTATCTCTATATATCCATCTTTATCGATATATTAACCAAATGGCATTACAATAATTTATTTTTTGTATGGTTGTGTCGGAATCCTGTGCAAAGGCCCCACACTGGTGAATGATGATGTGAAAGTTTTTACCCTCCTACGCAAATCTTTATAGTATAAAGTTTGTTTGTGTGGTCCGATCATCGATAAAGATCCCATCACATGTGACGATGAGCCAGCTCAGGTTTTGAAGAAAAAGTTTGATGTCAGGATCTCTTACAAATTTGTAACAGAACAATGAATCGGATATTGTTGTATCTTCTTTCATGACACGGACGAGCGGATGGGACGTAAGGCTGTGTCTTCACTGACACAACATATGCTTTAATTTTAATTTTCATATAACATGTCCTTTTTTGTTAAATAGTTCTTTAAAGAATACGGATATTTACTCCTCTTTTACAAGTTTGTTGATAGACACTTTGATTTGATTTTATCATCTGTATTGTTGCTTGTTTTCAATTTATATTTAAATTTTTCTTTTACTACGTGAAAATACTTATAATATATGTTTATACAAAAAAGCAAGAAAATGTGCCATGTCAGATAAAAAATCTTCTAATATATAAAATTCTCGTGTCATGGTGTTAAACATTGAACTCCTCCGAAAAGGCTTGACCGATTCTCATTAAATTTTGAGTGCATATTGGGTAGGCCTGAGAATCGGACAACATCTATTTTACATCCCCCTAAACGATATTTTTTTTTTAAATTTTTTTGACATTTTTTTTTAAATTTGTTTGATTATAAGTCAGCATTAAAAAATATATACAACTTCAAATTTTCACCCATCTACGATCAACAGTTACTTTTGTATCGCGATTTTAATATCGGCAATACAACGTTTGCTGGGTCAGCTAGTATCATATAAATATAATACAATAAACCGACTACACAATTTCAAAGCGCGTTTTAAATGTTTTCAGTGTTTTTCTCTTTTATATCAACAGTATGATACTTAAGATTTTTTTTATGGTGACCACATAACATTAAGTTATCCCTTTTATCATTCTTTGATAGCTGAGAATACAACGATTATGTAATTAGATAGAGACATAGGCTAAGTTGCCTAGTCTCTGGTGGTAAATGGTAATGGTGGTAGCTGGATGATCTTGTTACCGGGAGGTCTGCTTGATGTGTTTTTTATTATTATTATTTCCTTTAAAGTTAAAGTTATTATATATTTTATTTTATGAAATGCTCACATAATGCCTCTATTTATTTACGGTATGTGTGGATTGATGCATCTACTATACTCAATAACTCTTGTGTTTATAAGTATTAATTTACTTTTTTTTTCTGTTTTTGACATTTGAGTATTTTTGTTGCGTCACTTTGCATATATTGTAATTGAAATGATTTGTAAAACAATTGAAATGTAAATCTTGACTTAAAATAGTGGCAATGAGTTTCTTGCTACTTCTTCTCACTAGCTCAACCCTTTAGAAAGTAGTGGTAAATTCAATAAGAAACAATATTTTTTTTTTACATTCATAAGTGTCATTTCAGTGACCTACGTGAATAAAGTGTTTTTGAATTTGAATTTAATTTGTTGGCTAGTAATCCTACTAGGATTATCAAGTTCTTACTCATCCCTTGATACTTTTTACTTAAGATTCTAAGCGATACTTTTTAATCATTGGTTCCAGTTATTTCCATGCTAATAAATGCCAGTTGTAAATAATAACATGACGTATTTAATTTCCTACCGATGACAACAATTAATTATATAGGTATCTTCAAGGCATAATTCTTATCAATAAATAAATCAAATCAGATTACCAGGTGAAAATTACCGATTATATTTCAAACTATTAATGGTCTGTCATCGAAGCCTATAAGAAAATTATAAAATAACGGCATTAATACTATAAGCAACTGGCGGCATAAAATATTTAAATAAATGATGCAAAATATGCATAATTTTTAAATCTATCAAACCGCTGTGAGTATAAAATTACCAGCGTATTAATTTTCTCTCATTCTTATCTATAATTTTATGTATAAGCTATTATATATGTGCTGTTCCTCGGAATATTATATTTATACATAAATCTATATCGAAATAAATTATTCTATATAGTTTAGAAAATGTAGGTAGTTAATTTATCTATATAGATATTATATAAAATATAATATGCTGAAAAACGCTTTAATGCAAAAAAAAAATACAATTTTTTACAACGTCAAAGTCAAGTTTTAAGTATCCAAAATATATCATTAAACGAAATTACCATGAAGTAATTAACATCTAGATATTTTATAACTATTTATCTGCTTTAAAGGCATAAAGGCATAAAAGGCATTTATTTTCTCAAAATTGATTCCTTTAGAATTATTTTTGATGTCATTTCTTATACTACTACCGCTTCGGAAACAAATGGCGCTCTGAGAGAGAAGAAGCGGCGCAAGAAACTCTCCCAGCATTCTTTTTTTTGCGCTCTTTTCAATAAAAATATACAATATTGTACAGTCGCTATAAAATAATCACAATCTAGTCCCAGGCTGTCAGATCATTTAGATATTCAGCAGTGGAGTAATAGGATTTACGAAAGAGCCATTTTTTTATAAAACATTTAAATTTATTTATAGATAATGCCTGAACAGTGGCTGGGACTTTATTGTAGAAGTGTATACATTTACCCTTAAAGCTATTATGTATCTTATGAAGCCTACTAGAATTAGTTACAAGCAATCCCTTATTTCTAGTGTTATAATAATGAAAATCACTATTAAGAGCAAAAAGGTGACGATTTTTGTGAACATATATTAAATTTTCATAAATGTACTGACAATAAACAGTCATAATATTTATTTCTTTAAATTTTTGTTTAAATCCTCTATTAAAGATTCTAAAACGATTAGCTTATTGCCAGCCTTAAAACACCCAATGTCCTAATAATCATTACATCATCCTAACGAGTGTTGTAATGAAATTCAGTACAACAATATATAGTCGTTTTCATAAAAACACTCATTTGGATGAAATTTTGGTTACTAGGACTGGCTTTTTTAATGTTAGCAGTAAGCTAACTGTTTATTGATAATTTTTTATAGAGGATTATGGGTGTAGATAATGTCTTGTAGGCAACTGTTGATAATTAGATATTTAAACACTCATGTGATAATAGTATCAACCCACATTCGTGTTTTAATACACCTTTTTACACAACAGTTGCATAAATAACTATTATAACAGCTCGAAGATCTCACAAAAAAAAATTAAACCGATTGCAATAGTAACTTTAACCATTTAAAGCATATTAGTTTACTAAGCTGGAGTTACGTGCATGAAATCTATGTCCTTGTGTTTTCATCGCTCATCGCTCCTCTTAATGCCATGGTCTCACGCGATTCCACAGCCTGCGAACCTCTCTTGGTGTTAAACGTAGGTATACGTCACCTTATATCAAGTTTCTATAAGCGTGGGCATTGACATGCCTTACCTGTTTTGTTTTGTTCAGTCAGGCGTGCTAAAGGTTGACTTTGTACGCATCGATGTGACGTCGACGCTCATACGTGTTATTTGAGTTAGAATTATCGATGTCAATGTTAATCTATTGAGGCGTGATGAGCATTTCAAAATGTTTTAGATGTGTAATCGATACGGGCTCGCATGTGCGGTTGGGAACTTTCTTATCAACTTTTATATCTTGTTTTTACTTACGGTGTTTCTTTTTTTACTTGGGAATTATAGTCTGGAAACTATTTTGATGGATTTGTGGGATATCTGTCTTAATGAATAACTTTACCTACTCGTTAAAACCAAATTAAAATATAGTCAACTATATGTCGGTATTCATAAGAATACTAAAGATTCTTGTTTTAAACAAAAACACAGGAGGCTCGCTCACACTAGATGTTGAAATGGGCACCAAAGCTGCACCTCTTTTTTCGTCAAGTAGAAGTGCAAAAGCATTCTTTATGTTACACAAATTAAATTTGAAAACAAAATTTTTGAACGATACGGAACTCGAAACCGGGACCTCTCGCGTTCCGTGCTCTCTCCCACTGATTGTTTATGTTTCAAAGAAAGACGTAGCCAGTGAATTCACTGGGCTACTGAAACTTAAAAATCTTATTCTCATTGCTCAGAAATCTAGAGCGTCGCTTAGTTGTAGGGATAAAATCATATCTTGCACCTCTTCTTCTTATAAAAATTGAGAAAAGATTACAGCTCCATTCAGTTCTTTAAAGAATCAAGTAATAATGTCTTTATTTCTCTAACAGATTCTTTGTCACACTCTGTCCATTCTATTTCTATTAACACCTACATTTCAATGAACACTTCCTGATTAATACAGTTAGCTCTACTAAAGGGGGAGTCACACCAATCAGGATGCGCCTATTGAAATATGAGTATCACTCAAATTCTATACATTATGTATCTTAATATTGACACACTCTTACACAAATTATCTTGCCCTAAACTAGGCATAGCCTGTATGTACTATGGGTACAAGACAACCATACCAACCGTTCTTCAAATTAAAACTTAATATTCAATTACTAACATTTATTTAATCTTGTGCACAGTTTGACATACTAACAAAGACTTAATAAATATAAAAAACACACACACACATACTTACACACACATGCACACATACACAGACACGCACACACACATACCTCTTTTTAGTGAGTTTGCTAATTATGTTTAATAATATTTAGCCTTTCGGAAGAACCTAGCCTCTGCAAATCAGGGTATCCTATCGCAGAGGATAGGGCACAAAACATTTTGTACCACATATTATTAGTTGAATACATGATTATTATTATTATTATATATTTAATACAATTTACTTACTTAAACATACCTATAAACATCCATAACTCGGAAACAAACATTCATATTCATCATATAAATGATTGCACCTACCGGGATTCGACGCTGGGACCTCTAGCTCAGTAGGCAGGGTCACTAACCACTGGGCTATAGGGGTCGTCGAATCATACTTCTGCTATAAACCACAATACTATATATAGTACTTATAAGTATGTATCCCAGATCTGACAACTTTTCATTTTGTCCATAGTCAAATAGGATAGGATGGGATGTATGCCTATATCTATCTGTTACAAAGAACTTTATTCACATTTGCTTTATAAAGAACCACGGTAGAATCTCGAACACATTTTAGTTGACAATTTTAGATGCGTCTACCAAAGAAAAAATTCCAGGAAAAAAAAGCTTAAAGATTAAGATTATTTAGTCGCCTTATACTCTTAAAGGAAGTCGACAGTTTAAGATTACGCCACCGCCTTTTGCTAACCTTTGCTTTCTAAGGTCGGTAACGCAAGAGTATGGGCTGCGGGACTCGAACCCGCAACCTCCCGCGTTCCGTGCGAGTGCTGTTCCATCTGAGCCAACTGTTCGAGTGACGTATCGTTGATGAATCTTGTACGTCTTGTATGTTTTTCGTGTAATTAATCCCAGAAGTGTTGTTAAGACAGTTATCACTTTAAAAAATAACAAATTGTTTAGATTTGAAAGGGCGACAACTCAAGTCAATTTCCTAATACGCAAATATTGGGGATATTAACTGTAAAGTAGATCTTGTAAATGAAGGCACAACCTGAGACTTGAACAAAGCATACAAGATTTATATCAACCATACGTCGCTCAGTTGAAAGAGCGCTCGCACGGAACGCGAGAGATCCTGGGTTCGTGTCCCACATCGTTTATACATTTTGTTTTCAAATATTATTTATGTCCTAGTCCCGGAAATCAGGGTTGTCACTTAAAAAAATAACAAAATCAAAATGCTTAACATATTCAGTCGTCACATACCTATAATAATATAATTTATAATTAACATTCTCAGAAACCTTAAGCTTCAGACTAAAATTATAATGTTTTACCCAACGTCAAATGATAAATACAGTTGCAGTGACGGTCGCACCCAAAGTTCCGAGTAAGGTGTCACTCTTGAAAAATAATTACGTGCTTGGAATGCACCACGCTGCGATGACATGGACTTTCAACTTTGTATTAAGACGTTACTCACTTAGCAGGTACGAGTATTACGGCTGGCGAAGATGTGCCAAGATAACCTCAACACGTAATGTATGGAGCGTCATTGAATGCTTGTCGCGTCTCATAACCGGACTCCAGGATTATGGTATTAAGAGATATTTGTTTTAGATTTTTTGACTGTCAAATTAATTTGATGCGATCTTCAGATACTTTTTGCAAGGTGCTGCCGACTGTTTTGTCGTAATGAATAACAAGTGGGAGGCTCCTTTGCACAGGATGCCGGCTAGATTCTGCCGGGAAGCAGTAATGTGTAAGCATTACTGTGTTTCGGTCTGAAGGGCGCCGTAGCTAGTGAAATTACTGGGCAAATGAGACTTAACATCTTGTCTCAAGGTGACGAGCGCAGTTGTAGTGCCGCTCAGAATTTTTGGGGGTTTCAAGAATCCTGAGCGGCACTGCATTGTAATGGGCAGGGCGTATCAATTACCATCAGCTGAACGTTCTGCTCGTCTTGTCCCTTATTTTCATAAAAAAAAAAACTTCAAGTAAATTAAAACTGTTCAAGTGAAAGTCAGATTCAGTATTAAAGGAGGAATTATTGAAGTAAAACGCCGACTTGCGGGTAACTCAGAATATTTTTCTGACGAAAGTAACGTTAGTACTTCCGGCAGAAAAAAGTCAATTGAAACAATTTTAAGCATTATAATTAAATGGTTTAATAAATTGTTTCAAATTGCTCAGCAATATTTACTGAAATTCTCCAAGTGTATTTGTTCATTAATGACTACTTTGTAATAAATAATAAATAAAAGTTCTTAGTCTGACGTTTGTGACATTCGTTAATTTTTCTTCGTCCATCGGACAGGCAAAAGGTCCGAGCCCATAGAGCCATATTCGGTTAAATTCAATAACAACGTTATTATGATATGTGTGATATTAATAATTTAATGATTTTTAATCAATTATTTACTTATAAAATGGCTTTCATTATTGTAAGTATATATTTAATGGTATAAATTAAATCTTCTTGACTTTTTATGAATATTTCTTATATACAGCCAGACATCCAGTAGGATGTCGTAGAATAGGTGGGACAAACAAGGGCAAACGAAAATAACATATTATTCACCTCTCCAGCACGAAAAAAGCGCTATTGCTACGTGAAAACTCGCAGCAAAAACGCTTTTTGCTGAGAGCGTGAGGTAAACTGATTTAAATTTCGAACCCCGCGTGACTATGGGTGCAAATTGCCGCCTACCGTCAATAGTTGGCAGCTATTGATATTTATGTTTTAGTTTATCATTAAAATGAATATAATTGTTATATATATATGAAATATATAGCATTTAATTACAAATAGCTATTTGTAAAAATAAAACCCTTATTTAATAAGGTCTGATATTTAAAAGACACTGTTTTGACTTTTTATACTGTATCAATCCTTATTATTTTATGCAATAAGTCTTTCTTAATTGCATTTCGAAGCTTGCTTGCAGCGCCATCTTCTTACTTACTAATGTTAATTCAAATTTAATGAACAAACCATATTATATAAATCACTTGAAGTTATATAAATTCACTAAAACATTTATTATAAATATTAAACTGTATTTAGGAATTACTTTACAGAACCTAATTTTATTTGTTTGTTTTAAAAGAAGTTGTATCTACTTTTATCTAGTGTAACGTAGCTATAAAAGCGGTTGTTTCATGTAAAGACTGTTCAGTTAAAGGTCAGTTCTATACTAGCAATTGTGAGTGAATAACCTGAGAAATTCTTAGTGTGTTACTTCAACGTGATGGATCCTGATCGAGAAAACACTGGCGTAACGCCGAGATGACCATACATCCGGGAATTACACTCCGCGTAAAAAAAATAAACAATGCGATCCAGTGCGTTCCGAAACTCGTATAAGCCTAGCGTATTATCTCATTGTCACAATGATATTTATAGTAAAAATTGTTAAAAATTATCTTAATTGTTTCTCTTATATAACCTGTAACACTTTTCTCGCTAGTCCAGGTGAAATGTTGTATGTTTCACACAAGAGCAAATTTTTGTTTGTCTCGTGCCTTTAAATCACTCACTAACCTCAGTAGTCTATATTAGAATCATTCGATCGTGATTCAATTCTAGACTCCTTCGCCAATTCGTGATTTAAAGTCAGCACTCGCAGCAAAAAACTACTTTGCTCACTTGTTGAACAAATAACTATTGTCTACGAGCTTTCAGATACGCAAAAAAAGTATATATAGATATGTATCTCTTAATTATTCCTAAAGTTAATAAAAATTAAGTCTTACTTCGATTGCGCGTAAAGATTACACGCACACACTTTTATTTTCTTCAATAGGTTATTTTTTATCATGCATAAATATTTCACGAGATTTTAACGTAGGTACTACTAGAACGGGCAACCGATACTTTTCAAAATGACATATATACATCTCTATTTTATAAGTAATTATTTTGGCTACGATTTTATTTATGTAAATAAATACAACATACTGTATACGTTGCTTTTCTGAGACGCGGTTTGCTTACGCTTTCATTGTGAACTTGAAATAACCAGTTCTATCTAATTAATAACTAGTTATTTCAATAAAAATAAATCAGTTTTACAGTTATGTCGTCAACAGTTGTGTGGCGCCGTCATCGTACGTGTAAGCATTGAATTAATTATCTATCGCATTACAAGTAAGTATCTTTTAGTAACTCTTATTACAACTGTAAAGAGTCCAAAGTGAATTAGTAATGAGGCAAGAACAGCAGACCTGAATGCGTATTAAGTAATTATTCGTAGACATTGCAACTCATTTCGATGTGAAACGTGACAAATATCTTATAAGAAATCTATGTTATTGAAAGGTTTCTTCTTTAGGCGCGTGAAAAAATGATGAGAGTGAAATTTTAAGATTTGCGCGCATCACTGTAACACAAATTTAACAGAGTGAAGTTGGTTCCTGAAATGTATCTGATATTTGTGACATTCGTTATTATTTTTTTGGTTTCTTTTTCCATTATAAGGACAGGCAAAGGGTTCAAGCCCATACAGCCGTATTCGTTATTTAATAATTAATTGTCAAAGCCATCATTGTAAGATTTTCATAATATTGTCCTTTCTACAAACGTCGAATAGCACGACAAATTTAAAAGCTTTTTGCTTTCTTACGCTAAAGAAGTATAACTTCTTGCGTGCATACATAAGTAAACACACATATTTTTTTATAATAAAAAGTGACGAGATAAGCAAGACGTACACTTGATGGTGACTGATAAGATCAGGATTCTTAAAAATTCTAAATTTCCGAACAGCACCACTATTTGCCCTTGCCCTCACTGACACATCTTGTATAGTATTATATAAGTGGCTTACGAATTTCTCTTACTACGGCGGCCTTAACCGAAATAAAATAATACTTGCACATTACTGATTGACTCTACATAATAAACACTGGACGGGAGGTGAGTGGATGCAGACAGCTGAAAGAAGACATGTACAGACCAGAAGCTTGCAAGATGGTGAAACTCGTATGATCAAGATTACGTAAAATAGCTCATGTGATAACGGGACACGGCCCTTTTAACAAGCATCTGTTCAATACAGAAATGACGATCACCGACAGTCCACTGTACAGGGTTTTTTTATGACAAAAAGGAATAAGATAATCAGGACGTTCAGCAGGTTGTAATTCATATGACCTGCTCATTATGCAGTGCCGCTCAGGATTCCCGACAAGCCCAAAAATTATGACCTGCACTACAGTTGCGATCGTCATCATCACTCGTCGTTAAGGGCTTGCATGGAGCCAGAAGATTTCTTCTCGCTCCAAAGGTTATGTGGTGAGATTCATGGACAAAAGATGGACAGTTGAAACGACAATTTGAGTAAGACCATCTGGCAAAAGAAAACAAGGCCACCCAAGAAACAGATGGGAGATGAAATAATAAAAATAGCAGGAAAAGAATGGAGATGAAAAGCACAGAAGAGGGATACATGGAGCCATCACATCATCCTGCAGTGCTGAAATGTAGTCACATACCGAACCAAACACCTGGGGTCACCGAGGAATCTCCCTGTGACTATGTGTAATCTTGAGGAGTTTGGATGACAAGATTAACAACCCAACTCTGCCACGCAAAATAGGCCGTGAATGCCCATACCTATACTGCTTGATGGCAGAAAAGACGCCACTAAGGAACATAGCAGGGATCCTGAAAAAAAAAAGCCTCGCACCTTTCCCAACTGGCAACACGTCACCTCTTCACAACATCCATCAAGATATGAATTCTGGATACCTAATTCCTGGAGTCTTTTTTTATTGAGAGCCATTTAAAATTAAGGATTTTTAATGTAAATTTAGAAAGATATAAATATGTTCAATAAGCGAACTGGAAACCTCAGTTGCATACAGATGCACAGTGACAAATAGCAGTAATTTCTTCACTACAAAGCGGGCCATATGTCGTCCTCGCTGTGTAAACGTATATTGAATAAGTAACGAGGTTTTATTAACTTTTGTCTTGGTGTACCGTTGTAAAATTAGATACTTTAGGTTGTAGTTTATTGTATAAAGTACAATATTATGTGGGGAGAAATATTTTCATATTATTTATAAGTTGTTTTAAACGTTGTGATATCTGGATATTTTACCAGTGGGGAGAGGCTGCATGGAGACCAGTGGAGACGAGCAGAACGTTCAGCTGATGGTAAATGATACGCCCTGGCCATTTCAATGCAGTGCCGCTCAGGATTCTTGAAAAATCCCAAAAATTCTGAGGGGCACTACAACAGCGCTCGTCACCTACATACATAAGATGTTAAGTCTCATTTGCCCTGTAATTTCACTAGCTACGGCGCCCTTCAGACCGAAAGACAGTAATGCTTACACATTACTGCTTCACGAAATATATAACTTACTTAATAATATAATTTACTGCTGCAGAAATAGGCGCCGTTGTGATACCCATTATCTAGCCGGCATCCTGTGTAAAGGAGCCTCCCACTGGTAAAAATGATTATGGTTGGGTTAAGGCCATGTTACAGTTATAAGACTTTTGATACAATTTATTATCATGGCTATACCGATGCTACCAATGAGCTGAGAGTTCCTGGGTTCGAAATCCGGTAGGTGCATATGTGTATATGATGATTATGGGTTTGTTTTCGAGTCATGGATGTATATATGCATGTTATGTTATGTCCTGCCTAGTTTGGGGCAAGATCATTTGTGTAAAAGTGTGTCAATATTATTTTTATATTATTATTTATTAACTGAATTAGGTTAAGTAACTATTTTGTTACGTTAACTGTGCTTATATGTACTTTAGTGATATCTAAACTAAGTAGTGTTTTTAACTCACAGTCCAGTCCAATTATTGTTAATCTTTATTTATACATAAGAGGGGCAAACTGGCAAGATGTTCACTGGATGGGGAGTGGTGAGGTAACCGCCCATGGACATCCGCTCCAACAGGTGACAAGAGATGTGTTGCCAGCCTTTAAGGTGGTATTGAATGCTTTTTTCTTGAAGGCCCCTAAGTTGTATCGGTTCGGGAAAACAGCAGCTGGTAATTGATTCCACAAAGTGGGTATGCGTGGCAAGAATATTTGCAAAACGCGTGGTTGTAAAATGCCAGACTTCAACGTGATGCGGGTGGTATTTAGAATTTTGACGTAATATCAACCCGAACAGCTCTTCTGAGCACTCTCCACATGTAGAGTGAACTAACATCTCTACGCAGCGTAAAAGAATCAAGCCGATCGGAGATGACTTGATCGTCGATGATTCGATCCGCTCTTCGTCGTATGCGGTCAAATGAAAGAAGCTGGTACTGGGGAGCACCCGCCCAGAGGTGATAACATAATATATAGTTGCTTTAGTTTTTACTTTGAAATAGGTCTTTTTGTCAAAAAATTCATTTGTTATTGCAATTATTTTCAAAAACAATACAAAGAGCGGTATTTAAGCTTATTTTATAACCTTTATGCTAATGTAAGAAAATAGCTCATCATTTCAAACACATCCCTTTGAGTCAACACGACGTGTTTTGTATATCAAAAGAATATCAATGTACAAATGTCTAAAACAAATAGGAATCCATTTTTATCCTTCACGCAAGGCAACGTTTACCTTCGTCTAAATTTACAATAAAACCGGCTTTCACAAACAAATTCTAGCCATTCGCGAACAATTTCACGCCCTATTTTATTCCTACGAATTTTCACAATTGAAAATCGCCCGTAAAACCTTCAATCCTATTGTGTAGACTATTTTATGGCCATCTGAGAAAAACTATAAATATTGACACTTATACCAATAAGTGTTATTTATAAGATATTGTTCGTTCAGTTTACGAATACACATATAGAAAAATATATCTATATTATCATACAGCTTACATGTTACTCAAAACTACTGACATTCAGAGAGGCTAAAAACAAATATGATATTAAACTTTTTTATTTGACTCAACTTTGGTTCTAGGAAGATATTATGTTTAGTTTTGTTTTTATTATTCTTTAAAATAACTATTTAAAAAGTTAAAATGCTTTTACAATGTTTTGACGTGTACTTACATATATTGTTATTTATCGGGATGAACATGTAAGAAATATTTTACAACGAAATTTGAAGAGTTCCGCAGATGCAATATATAAACATTATCCAAGAGGACAATGTAGCAGGAATTATATAAATTGAGAAACCTTAAGACCGTTATTCCAAGAAATTGCAAAAGCGCATAATTGAAACCATTTCTTGACGGTTTATATAAAGCTTGTATTTTTACAAAAAAAAATGGTATATCTATAAAA
Organism: Leptidea juvernica; assembly: GCA_949711755.1. Classification (NCBI taxonomy): domain Eukaryota; kingdom Metazoa; phylum Arthropoda; class Insecta; order Lepidoptera; family Pieridae; genus Leptidea; species Leptidea juvernica. The sequence continues at coordinate 6,253,435 of CATIXQ010000033.1, forward strand.
TTCATTTCTTCTTTAAATTTCTATTTCTTATAGACAGTGCGAAAAAAATCACCAAAACACCCGTAACTCTTACAGTTGGAGCCATCCTAATAATTATTCAGTCTAGATAAAAATTGCACGGAAATTTATTTAATTGTACACCAATACTATTTAATATGACATAGTTTTGTAATTAAAATTGTATGATGTTTGTTTAATTAAATATGCTTCTCATTCTGAATTAAGAAGGCGATCTTGTGCGAGAGAGGTATCCTAACTCCGCTCAATTCCTCAAGGCCATTGGCTCGGTACCCAGCCTTAAAGTTAACAGTATAACGGTCTTATTTAATTATTATCTTTTATGATTCAGTACAGCAGATCTGTTTTATGGCATAGGAGAACAAACAAGCATACATACGGGATTTAAATTGAAATTAAACTATTCCATTCACACAGTGGACAGGTCACATAGCTCAACGGTTGATCGCCTTGGGGCAGTAAAGTCCTCGAATAGTGACCACGTACTGGAAGATGAAGTGTTTGTAGGCCCCTATAAGATGACTATATATGGACCTATATAAGATGGACCGATGATGGTCAAGTTTGGAATAGGTTGGATGAAGGCAGCGCAGGACCGTTCTCCGCGATCTTTGGAAGAGAACTTTGTCTATCAGTGGACGTCTTTCGGCTGAAAAGATGATGATGTTGATTGTTGACAAATTCTCGAAGTTTACGTGCAAATCATCAAATCAGCCCTCAAGAGACCCGTTATTTTCAGTTTACTAAGTGAAAATAATATCATATCTGATAAACATACCATATTTGTATCATATGACAACGCAATCATTTTGAATTCCATGTAAGGGTTTAATATATCGTTTGACCATGAGCTCTTTTCTTTCCCAGAGAGATAATTATTTTAGTCAATATTGTGCTTTTAGCAACAGAGTCGACAATCGATCAACCAGCTGGTCGCAAGGCTGCGTAATTTGATACACATTGGAATGTGGTCACAAATAAAATCACTTAGCTCTTGAGTGGCGTCCTGTGGAGCACATTTACTCAACAGTATATCCAGGGAATATTGAGATTGGATTTACTTTTATCTTTGGATTCTGTGTAGGAGTTCAATCGTTTGGCGTTAAAACGAAGGAGTACTTTGGCTTACGCAATATCACTGGAACTTCATATTAAAAAAAATAGTTGGCTCACGCTACGACAAAAAGCTAGATGAAAGTTAATTAAGGAATGGACTCTATCCACTGACCTATAAAAATACTACTCGACAGGCTGTTCCATATATTTGACAGCAAAATTTTATGCCTATTTAAAGCGCCATTCGCGAGCGTCCAGAAAACTAATTTTAACGTATAATACAAATGGCTGTGAAGGAACATACAATACTCTGAAGTATTTTTGCATTTTGTTTGCAATTAATTTCGATCATTTTCCGTGTTATTTATACTTCAAGAATGAACGTAATAGAGTACACATTTTTTTTTGTATATAGTTTCCCACTGTCTATAGATGTTTGTTGAGGTTGTCATCACTAGTTTTAGTACCACAGAATCTCGCTACATAGCCACCAGCGCCAAAATGGCGAATATCAAACAGGCACAAAAGCACTTTGACAGCCGCCAGTCCAGTGGTATATAATAGAGGTCAGTTACTCTATCTATACTGAATGAGTGGTATCTCTTTTGTTTTCAGAGTGTGTTTTTGATGCATCTACTTTACTCATTTTTTGACTAAGTTTTATGATGATTAATTCAATTCTTTTTAAATCAATTTACATTCAAAATATCTAAGTAATTGCTGTATTAATTTGCGTACAATATTATATGTTGTAAGATGATAAATTGCTAGTTACGTATTTAAGAGAGTTGCATTTAGTTTTTTAACACTTCTTTTCAATACAGATCAACTTTTGCGGAGCGGTGGAAATTCTTTTAATGTAAGTGTCGTAAGTCAATAAAATAAAACCTGCCTCGACTTCGCAAGGATTAATAAGAGGATATGAGAAATGTGGTGTTTTTTTTTTGTGTTTGCAGCTGCCTCTTCGTTACTTATTTCTTCAATACAAACAACTTTTGTTTTGAAAACAGTCGTGAGAGGGAGCGAGAGATATATAACATAGCTGTCTATACGAAAATCGCTCAACGCTTAGGTCTAATCCCGCAACGATGAAGGTCCAGGTTGTTTCAAACTTTCATATCTTTTGAAGAAATTATTAAAATTATACATAAAAAGAGGAAATGATCAAAAATTAATTCTGAATTATCTGCTATATTAATTTGGATTTCATTTAATACTGAATAATAGTAACTCCAGTGGGAGGCTCCTTTGCACAGGATGCCGGCTAGATTATGGGTACCGCAACGGCGCTAATTTCAGTCTGAATGGCGCTGTAACAAGTGAAATTACTGGGCAAATGACACGTCACCTTGAGACAAAGTCTTGAGAGAATGGTTGGAAATCCCATTCTTGTGCGCAGATTGGAGGGCCTGGGCATTCGCGACAAAGCCCTCTCTCTCCTAGACAGACCTAAATAACCTACCATAATAAATAAATACCTAAATGACCGAATACAGGAAGTTAAGGTTGACCTATACCACAGCACAATGGAAAATGTGAAATTTGGCATACCGCAGGGCAGTGTCCTTGGCCCGACACTCTTTTTAATCTATATTAACGACCTATGTAACCTCCAGATCGACGGGGCGAGTATATTCACTTATGCTGACGACACAGCCATTGTTTTCTCTGGTATCTCGTGGGAAGCCGTACAGAGGAAGGCTGAGATGGGCCTTGAAAGAGTCTCAAATTGGCTAAACCAAAATCTATTCTCACTCAATATATCAAAAACAAACTATATATGTTTCTCTCCACATGACAGATACCAGCCCGTTCAAGACTTCTATATCAGAATCCATTCATGCTCCAACCCACACGATTTGAATTGTAATTGTCCCTCCATAGAAAAGGTGAATTGTGCCAAATATCTCGGCATCCTGATTGACCAAAGGTTAAGTTGGCATTCCCAAATCGAACCAGGGTGAGAAAACTTATGTGGATTTTTAAAACTCTGCGGCACGTTATGAATAGCACAGTCCTTAATAATATATACATCGCTTTGGCTCAACCAGTGATCACCTACTGCATCCCGGTATGGGGCGGTGCAACTAAGATAAGCCTCTTAGAATTGGAAAGAGCTCAAAGATCACTTGTCAAGGTCATGTACTTCAAACCTTTAAGATTTCCAACTGATTCACTCTATTGGACTTGTTATCTTTTGACAATTAGGAAACTTTATGTTCTTAACATCATTTCAGCCGTCCACAAGTCACTTCCGCTAGATCACGCCAAATTGATCAGTAGAAGAAATGATAAAGTAGCAGATACCATTACTGTTCGCACTACTTTTGCTGAACGACAGTTTAGCTGTCAATCAGTGTTCTTATATAATAAAATAAATCGTGTCCTAAATATATATCCTTTGACATTACATCTATGCAGAAAAGCTTTAAATAATTGGCTAACTTGTCTTGCTTATGATGAAGTGGAAAATCTTCTCATCAGACTGACATGATAAACACACGCATTGCATAGATTGACCCAATCAAAGGTCCAATTCAAACCCACATCCATTCACTCACTCACACACACACACACACACACACACACACTCACTCACACACACACACACACACACAATTAATTGTAAATTGTAAAATTTGGTTTTTAAATATTTCTGTTTATTTCTATATTGTTTACTAAATAAAAAGTTATCTGCTAATGAAGTTGCGAGATATTCCCAATACAAGTGTCCTAAGACAACTTAATGGGAAGTCTCAACCACTAAAAAATGTATATGTTATCTTTGAAATAAACGAAATTTATTTATTTATTTAATGGTTAACTCTCAGCAAGGGAAAACGAAAAACAAAACGCTACAATTCCGTATAATATTCTATTCTCTCTTTTTATTTCCCAAATTACACAAATAATACTACTTTACTATCCTCCCTAATATATACTCTAGAGACAATTTAAATTTTACAACTTCCATTTTATTAAATAAAGTCTCGTAGAAGTGATCCATACGAACAGATTCCTATTCCGATATTCTTTATGCAAATCCTCGTGCCGGTTCCACATGCAAACCTTATCCGGAGTGTCACTCTCAGCTGTGGAATCGATTTAGATGAGTATTCGAGCTGACACGCGTAAAATGGCATTCGCTATAGAATTTGTACATATAGAACTATTGCTTAATAATTCTGTGTTTGTTCCTTGTTTAACTTGAATCCCAGTTGATAATGTTCTCAAAATATAGCTCAGTGAAAAGTACTTTTTTTTTTTTTTTTTGATTTAAATGTATCTTAAACTATTCTATTTAATATTGCGTTGATACTTTAACAAACGACCGCAGCAGAATAAACTACTTTTTATATTTGATATACATATATGAGAATTTGCATTTAAAATAAATTTAAGTTGAACATTTATACTTTTTAGTGCATATTATATCTATTGTTTTGGAATAGAGTTTGAAGTCGGTTGTTTTTTGTTAACTTATTTATGTATTTATTTATTTTTATTGAATTTGAAGTAGCAATTCTAAATCTGTAGGATAGATATACAAAATCTAAAAATAAATGTAAATTTATCATCCACATACATATAGCAAATTTAAGACTTTTATGGTTTTCTCATGGATGCCATTCTCAGATCTGCAAATTACAATGGGATCACACGGAAACCACCAGCTTTCAAATAAAAATTACGAATTATCAAAATCGATTCACCCAGTCGAAAGTTTTGAGGTAACAAAAATAAAAAACAAATACTGACGAATTGAGAACCTCCTCCTTTTTGTAGTCGGTTAATAAAGTGTCGGAACGTACATATGAATTCAACACTGAAATTATACAAAACTGAATTTACCAGTGGGAGGCTCTTTTGCACAGGATGCCAGCTAGTTTATAGGTACCACGTCGGCGCCTATGCCTGGTGTGAATCAGTAATGTGTAAACACTATTGCGTTTCGGTCTGAATGGCGCCGTAGCTAGTGAAATTACTGGGTGAATGAGACTTAACATTTTATGTCTCAAGGTGACGAGCGCAATTGTATTGCCGCTCAGTATTTTTGAGTTTTTCAAAAATCCTGAGCGGCACTGCATTGTAATGGGCAAGGCGTATCAATTACCATCAGCTGAACGTCCCGCTCATCTCATCCCTTATTTTAATAAAAAAAACATTACTGTTAGAATCAAATACATACATACGCATACATTACGGATAGAACCTTGCCATATTAACGTCTGTGTGATGTGAGCAGGCAGTCTTCAGTTTGTTGGCATTTTTGGATGTGTCTGCCTAGACTTGACGTCATTTAAATGGCAGCCTATCCCTTTCTCAACTTGCGGACTTTATTTATTTATTTGGAAACAAATACAGATACATCCTTTAACATAAAGTAGATAAAGTAAAAATAGAAATATGGACACAAGGATGTCTCCTTAAACAGTTTCACTAAGTACACTTAATATTTAAATTTACACTTAAATTACATTTAGTAGCAGAAAACCAGTTAATAAATAAATCAAACATAATGCAGTTGTAGACATTAATGCAGAAATTAATTACTTATATAATATAAATAGTATATTTGATTTCCAATCAAAAAGTTTAATAAATTTAATAAAAATTTTAGCCTGTATTTCGGAAGGTGTATCAAAACGTTATTTGTGATGTTATGAATACAGTAGCAAAACACACAGAAGCCTTCTGAAATATGCATCTAACACACTTTTATAAAACACTAACTAACCCAGCAAACGTTGTATTGCCATATAAATGATATAAAGACGATACGACATAGGTACCTTCAAAAAAAGCGCGTCCACCTTCCTTAAAGGCCGGCAACGCTTCTGTGATTCCTCTGGTGTTGCAAGAGATTGTGGGCGGCGGTGATCACTTAACAACAGGTGACCCGTACGCTCGTTTGTCCTCCTATTCCATAAAAAAAAAAAAAACATTATTAAAGTTAAACCGGACATTGGTTTCTTGGACATTGAAACATTCCTTTATATTTCTAAAATAAAAGATTTTTTCTAAAATAAACTTAGCCTAAATTACTCCTTAATACATCATCTACCTGCCAATAAAATCCTGTAAAAATTGGTCCACCCATTTCAGAGATTAGCCGGAAAAAACATACAGACAGACAGACAAAAATTGTAAAAAATATTATTTTGGTGTATGTACCGCATATATATTCATTTACATGTGGTAAAAAACGGTTATTTCTATATTACAAACAGACACTCCAATTTTATTTTTATGTATAGATAAGAACAGATTAAGATGGAAAGCATGTTTGATATAAGCGGTGACAGCTTTAACGTCAACGTATGAGAGTTTTATTAGAGCTTTAAGAAATCCCATTTTGTTGACGGAATATGAAATAAACGTTTTGTATTACTTAAGGAGACTGGCACACGCTGCGCCGTAACGCGTCGTATTGTATTATTTCTTTGTAATTTAGGTCAATGTCTGAATCTGAATGCAAATTAAGTTCGATAAAGATAACTCACACATCCTTCACATCTTCATTAAATAGTCGCTTTCTTTTGTTTTCGCGGAAATTCAGGTCATTGACCAAACTTGAATATTAATTGTTTTCTTGAGCACAACAATCTTTTTTTATCATATTTTTGCCCTACTTACACAAAAGCAGTGTCTTTTGAACTTTTTTTATTACAATAAGGGACGAGATGAACAGGACGTTCCGCTGATGGTAATTACAATGTAGTGTTGCTCAGGATTCTTGAAAAACCCAAAAAATCTGAGCATCACTACAATAATTGCGCTCGTCACCTTGAGACATAAGATGTTAAGTCTCATTTGCCCAGTAATTTCACTAGCTACAGCGCCCTTCAGGCCGAAACACTCCAGCACTAGTAATAAGGCAAGTTATGTTTACACATTACTGCTTCACGGCAGAAATAGTCGCCATTACCACGCCCATAATCTAGCCGGCTTCCTGCGCAAAGGAGCCTTCCACTGGTAAGTAAAGTTTATTGAGCTATTTAATCTTCTTTTCTGACAAAATTGTCACTTATGATATTTTTCTAGTTAGGACTTATACTTTGAATCATTGGTTCATGTATCTATAGATCTAAAACTAATATTTATATCTTCAAAGACACAGTATCTGTCATATCTTCTGCATTTAATTTCGCCCTACCAATTAATTTATTTATTTGAGCCATAATATCGAAATGCAATTTAAATGTCTGTGGGTGGCCCGCTCCCAAAACGACGGAATTATCGGGAATTGCCGCTTTAACTTTGTCAGTCAGTATTGGAGCCTTAATTACCTCATGAAATGTTAATTTTTATGTTCGTCTTCAATTTATGGTAAACACAAACAGTCCCTGTGTTATTTATTTACTTACGGGTTTGTTGGTTTTGTTAATTTTGTACGATGTGGTTCGCTTGTTATTTTTGGGGCACTAAAATGGCTACCCTTTTCCTACACTACCCGCAAACTGGGTTCTTTGAGATTATTAATTTTTAAAATAAACGGTAGTAATAAAGAATACAACAACAAAATAAGCCATGGATAGGAGTATCTTGAGACTCAGAAAGATACAAAAAATTCGAAATAAAACCATCAGGAAAAAAACCAACCTTACAGGCAGGACCATGTGGCTAGGGTTCCAGACCAAAGATGGACTTTGAGGTAGACCCAAAATGAGGTGGAGTGATGACCTTCTTACAGTGGCAGCTGGAGAAAGCAAAAATAGAGAGTTGTAGAGGAGGCATATAAACGGATGGGATCAAGATTATAATTTAAGTAATAACATTAGTTTAAGGTATATTTTTTTAAGTTACTTGCATATTAAAATCTGTAAACTATACTCTTGAATAAATATGCTTACTATTATTATTATTAATAAATAATGTAACTATACAGGTGGCACAAGATTACATTTTTGCTAACAATATACTCGTATTGTGATTAAGTCCCTCGCCCTGATTGCCACTGGGTTGAAATTGATAGATAAAAATAGTCCAAGAGTCTGTGACAAAAACCACCTTGACAGACGCACAGAGCAACAATGAAGTGGTCCTAGTAATGATTCTATTAGAGACATAAAGAAATCTCGAGACAGTCACTAAAACCAAAGTCTTTGGGACACTGTGATCCAACATTACGCAAAAATAGGAATTGGAACTGATATTGTTTTCCTATCTAATGGTTGGCAGAATTAGGCGAAGCATTAACAAGTTTTTTATATAAGACTTGCTGACCCGACAGACGTTGTTTTGTACATAATAGATAAAATACTGTTTTTTTTATGAATTTGTCAATAATATTTCATAGCATCAAAAATGATTTTGTAAAATACGCTCCCTATTGTTATAATGAAATTGTTTCACAGCGGAACTGTCAAACCGTGCGTCATAAATTCTCTCATAGAAAAAATGTCCATACAAAACAAATATCTATATCTATACTAATATTATAAAGCTGCAGTGTTTGTTTGTTTGTTTGTTAGTTTGTTTGAACGCGCTAATCTCTGGTACTACTGGTCCGATTTGAATGATTCTTTCAGTGTTGGGTAGTCCATTTATCGAGGAAGGCTATAGGCTATGTTATTTTGTAACACAAGGTGTAAAATCGAATACCTATTTTTGCGTGCGCTGCATAAACTATTGACAAAGAACAAAATGATGTACAGGCAATATTTTATTACTTATAAAACTATCGCGTGAATTATACTTTATATGGCAAAACAACGTTTGCCGGGTCAGCTAGTATTATATAAAAATGAATTGCTGTTCGTTAGTCTCGCTAAAATTCGAGAACGGCTGGGCCGATTTGGCTTATTTTGGTCTTGAATAATTTGTGGAAGTCCAGGGAAGGTTTAAAAGGTGAATAAATATGAAAATTCTCGAAAAAAAATAAATATAAACATATAAATTTTTCCTTTGATGTGTCCCACGTCGTTCAGAAAACAAATTGAAATAATATTTTCAAATGATTTTACGAAATAATTCTTGATGTTATGGTATTAACAAATTTATAAAAAAAAAACATTATTTTATTTATTATATTATACAGTCTGTCGGGTCATCTAGTTGAAAATAAAAATAATTATGGGTCCCAAATCGAACCTTGCATCAATAAATTCTCTCAAAAGAAATATACAAAACAAATGTTTGGAATAAAAATAATTATGGGTTCCAAATTGAAGTAAAAAACTATCCTATCTCTCAAGTTGGACTAAACTTCACTCCATTAAAACTCGTTCATTAGTAAATAAACATCAGGACACTGGATTTGTACATATTAAGATAATTTATCGTACAAAATAGCTGCACACGCACACCACTTATGTTTAAGACGTTTTCGTTAGAAAAATAGACGCGACGAGCAGCACGTTTTTCTGATATTAAGTATTTCGAACTGCCCATTACAATGCAGTGCCATTCAGGATATTTGGTTGAATCCAAAGTTCTGTGTGGTATTACAAATATGTATATCACTTTGACAGATAGGATGTTTAGTCAAAGCGAAGCACAATGATGCTTTCACATTTCTGCATCACGGCGGAAAAAGGTGCCGATCTCGTACCCACCAACCCCGCATCCCGTTCAAAGAAGCCCTCACTAGTAAAGTTCTATGACAAAACAATGAAGAAAGATACAAAGGGATGGTTCTAAGACTCTTTGCTACAAAACAGTTTTTTCACAGACTCATTTTGAAACTGGTAGAAAATATGTAAATAACAGGTAACAGTCTGTAAACAACTAGATCATATTATAGCGATACAAATACTTTGTTTCATTGTGCAGCAATTATCCCTGTGAATGTTCCAGAAAGCCACTATTTTTATTTTTGCTGGAGATTTCAATCTTCTTACCACACAATAGTAATCAAAATATTATACTCGCCGTCATGATACCTAGGTTCACTGACAAGTATGTTTTATAAGGATCCTTCACTTTTTCTTTCTTTCTAGAATGCTCTTTCTTACGCGGTGGTTCACTTTTAGTCCCCTCGTTTGTTCTTCTATCCAATAATATTCTCATATTCAAGGGATTTGATAAGAACATTACTATTTCCATTATCTATATAACTCAACTCCTTGGCCACGATTCTATTTTCGCGTAATATATCGCATATTTTTTGTGTGTATTCCATAATACATTTTAATAATTGTATGGCTTATTTCAAATATTTTGTTTATTCATCGTCTTGCGTGTTTTTAGTTATGTATTATACATTCTCCAATTGTATAATAAATTATGTCATATTACCACCTAACATAGAGAATATTCTATGCTAACAAAACACAGGCAATAAAGGGGTCTTCAGACATATCCACAACCTTATATCCAATTGACATTAAGACACGAACACACTGGGTCGTGATCGAAAGAAAGAAATATCTTAACTTTAGTTGTTTGTATGCCGACTGAGACGTTGCTAGTGTCTTTTACAACATTCAATAATAAAACAGTTATGACAAATATCGTTCTTGATTAAAATTGTATGATTGGTGGAAATCGTCTGAATTAGTGATTCTTTTTTATATCTTCTCTTTTTGTACAACATTTAATCAGAGCATGCAAATTTATTATAAGTTTCTGTTTACAGAGGCTAGGATAAGCTGAATATAGCTTAGACGCTTCGATTATATTTTGAAAGTCATTGTCATTCGAAGACTTCTGTAGATAACGGTCACGTGACACACATTTTTTTTAAGCCTTGACACCCAGGAGACACCGACGCAATTAGGAAATGTTCAAGATAGAAAACCTCTACAAAAACGATTTTAGATCGACAAGAAAAAAAAACACCTTTACGTTCCTATTCAATTGCCATATTGGGTTAAAGATAGGAAAATAACTAACGACCGATTTCTATATCCAGTCGCTGTCCTAAATTGATAAACCGAGGTTGATAATACAATCCATTTTCTGCTTTTGGCATTTCAATAATCCATAATATAGTATGGACAGTTTTGTAGATCTCTTGTTTCAACGCATCTATAGAATAACATAATATTAGTGTTTTTATTAGATTTGTATTTACATGAATGTGACAAATACGCGTATATAATGTTAAAAAATCGGATATTAAAAGCGGCCTTAAGTAGTAATCAGGTCACGGATCTTCCATACTCTGAGAAAAAAAAACCTAACCTTAATATGTATCGTGTCGGAGCAAAATCGTATCGTATGTTATAATTGGCAGCAATATTATCACTAACTGGCAATCGTGGCGGATCGATCCCTTGATTCAACTCACGAAATTAAGGAAATCGCTCATGGGGATATTATTCTCGACGCCATAGATAACATCTGCTCTGGATGAAGCAAGATTTACGCTCTACTTTGTGAGTTTTTTCAGAGGATATTTCGTAGCTAGTTTCCCTTTGACGATGTCAGCGTTTTTGTTTATCTTGATAATGAACTTTGACTGTGTGTGAAATATATTAGTTATTTTTTCGTATTTATGTTATTATAATAGAAGGACAAATCAGTAAATAATAAATATTAAAGTAAACTACGTGATAGAAAGTGATTCCAATTACCAATGCTCCTCTACAGGAATCATTATATCAAATTTTTAACCGACTTCAAAAAGGGAAGAGGTTCTCAATTCGTCGGTATTTTTTTTAAGTTTGTTACTACATACTACCATAATATCATATGGGGTAATATATTTTTCATAAAAAATAATCCATTATGTTATGAACGAAATCTGGTAGGTATCATGGATGCCATTATAAATATAACTAGTAAGAAATAACTAAGTCTCGCAACTCTGTTCTACTTATAGTATAGGTCTAGCTCTTCTTTAGTATCTATATAAATATTGAAAATATTTTCCTACTAATATCTTCCCTTTCTTGGCGTGCGTCCGTGCAGAATGGGATGTCGCTATGCACGCCACTGTTTAAGACATTATTATTCTCATATTAAACATTTTATTGAGATAAAACCTTTAGTTCCGAATGCAACGGGCAACTACTAGTATGTTATAATAGATTAACTTGGCCATCACATTATCACCCGTAAGGAACCCGCTTGTAGAACTGTGTCGAAGGGTCAGATCTACAAGGATGGCTTCATTAAGTTGGAGCGGAAGAAGAGGAGGCCTCCTAGGCCTCCTCTTCTTCATAATCAATGTGGCATAGCACCGATAGGCCAGAACCAGCTCCTGCGTCCCGTAATCCCAGCGACGTATATCTACGTCTCTCGCTTTCACCACACCACCAAGGCCTCCGACATTTTTCAGTACTTGGTGGAGAAGACAAGGTTTCGGTTGGGGGTCGAAAAGTTGGTGACGCGGGACGCAGTAGATTTTAACTCTTTTGTTGTTCGCGTCCCGACGGAACATATATCGACCTTCCTGGACGAGAAGCTGTGGCCGAAGGGAGTCGTGTTCCGCAAGTATCGCGGACGTCGCCGACCGCCGGAAGTGACCGAACCCGCGCCTCACATCGCCGCGAAAATATGACGTAGATTTAAGTTATATTAACATGTATGTAAGATTATAAGGTATTTATTTTATGGGCCTTGTAGCCAGAAACAAAAATACTATTATTATTATAACATAAAATGATAGATTATATAATATTATAATATATTTTCCAAAAGAAGTTGACCAAGCCTGTAACAAATTGTCGATAAGACTAGTAATCATACCGCTATCACAGACCCAACTAATTATAACGATCTTGCGATTCGAAAATAATAAATATATTACTAAAGCCATCAATATTTTCTCGTTGAAAGGACAACGTTTTTGAAGTTGACAGACGGGTTCGCTGACAGGTCATTGGGTGGTCTCTCTAATTGCCGTGCCGCGCTCTGACTGCCTCCGAGTGACAAATCATGGGACGATAGGAGAGATGGATCTTCTATTAAACATTATCTGAGCAAACATTGATTATTTTAACAAGTTGAATTTTTGTTGTTTTATTATCTCATGACTCATTTTGATGGCGTCTATTTATAATGACACGCGATCGGTGACAATATGCTATGTAATTATTTATAATTGAAAATTTTTGTTGACTAATGAGCAGAATATACTCATATCAAAATGTTGAATTTATTGGTATTTCTTATTCCTACTATAAAAATTAATTAATTTAATCGTTTATTGTTTAATTTACATTATAAATAGTGCTTTAGAACCCACATAAGAAATTTTCTGCTACCTTTAAAAGTAAAGTTATTTAGATATAAACTTTTAATTTTAATTTTTGTTTATTTTACAGAACTCTATATATTTTTGTGAATAGGTTGCCGTGTAACAATTTAATACTGTAATATGTAACTAAGGTTTCTACTTTTGTAAAATGAAATGAAGATAGCATAGTTTTCCTACAAATTGGTAAGCCATTAAAATAACACTTTTAATCTGAAAAAGAATAGAATATAAAATAACGATAACCCTCTATATTATATCATATTATATGCAATAAATAATGTAGTACACCTATTTTTTTTGTATAAGCAGATTTAGAAAGCAGTGGTAACATTTTAGATGTGTACCCCCTCGGTCAGTGTAAATCTAAAACCAAGTTTGTGGGGTCGCCACCCTTGTACCACGGTCGCCATCTTGAAAATAGGTGTTGAAATGGTTTTCTACAATATATCTCTTAATCTATTTATATGTTAAAAAAAATTGTTGATATTTTGTGTTGCAAATTAAATTCTCTACAACTTTGGTCCAGTGTTTTTTTGTCGTAGAATTACAAATAAATAAATTATAAGCGAAAATGTTAAAAAAATCGAGAAAAAAATATTTTTCGATATAACGTTCTTTTTTATCTTTTTACGAAAAAATGATATCAGAACATTTTTGTAAAACGGTTTTTGCGGAACAACTTTTACACGCAAAATTTTTTCATTAAGTCTTAATTAAGGTCTTACAGCGTAAGTACTATTTTTCAGTACATATTTTTAAGAACTTAATATTTTATACGTGTGTACTGTGTTTTTGTTATCATATTTTTTTTAAATAATATTTTTGCAATAATACGCAACCCCAAATGTAACTTTCCAATGGACTAAAGGTATTTTAATACATAATCCGTGTTCGTGTATGTCGTTATCTTCGTATCAGTACATAAAAAAGACATCTTCTAGAATACGAAGTTAAGAAAGATAGAAATCAGATGTGCGAATATTATCTTTCTAGAACTGTAATTGGACTATGACATTTTCATGATAAATTTCCATACCATTATTACTGTACCATGGTTTAGGCGAGTATATTTTTTTAATTCCACCAACTTGGGATTAAAAATTTGGAATAAATATGTACACACACTTTGTTTTGAAAGTACCCATGTGGCATCGTACTGTAAATATAACCCGAGAAGCCTCATCCCACAGTTTGGTTGCAAGTGGCTAAAAGTTCCTTGAAAAATGCACTGTGGAGGATGAATACCCAAGTTTTTGATGTGTAGTGCAAATGTGGAGTCTAGTGGTAGGAATCATGTAAAAGAGCTCTTCAGACACTCCGTGATAAATCCGCGGTAGAAGGCACACAATAAAGTGAAGTTCAAACTGTTCAGAGAGTCCAGGTTTCAACGACAGTTCAGCAGCTCTTCGTTACACGCGGTCAATTACTTCAAGCTGGTCTTGGGGTGCATCAGAACAGAGATGTAAGCAACACGCCATGTGTGGCCAGACCTGAACCATATACTCTGTATAGATTACATAAAAATTAATTAAATTGAGTTTTGAAATATTACCTTATATCGTATGTATAACAATCCTATATAAAAAGTTGCATGAAAGATTTCACCTTATACATATAAATTTTATACTCGTAGCTTTGAAGTCAATACTTAATCCGTGCACTAATGCAAGCGAACAAGCGGTGATTTTATCGCAAGAATAAAATTAAGGCACAATTGCTTGCAATAGAGTCAATAAAAGTGACAGTCATACTCCGACACCGAATAATAATACTTATAGTAAAATGTATATATTATATAGATTTTATTATGACATTAAGGGACGAGACGAGCAGGACGTGCAGCTGATAGTAATTGATACGCGCTGCCCATTACAATGCAGTAGTGGAAAATCCCAAATCTTCTGTGCGGCACTACAATTGCGCTAATCGCCTTGAGACGTAAGATGTTATGTCTCATTTGCCCAGTAATTCCACTACCGTAGCTAGTACAGCCCTTTAGTCTGAAACACAATAATTCTTAGACATTACTGCTTCACGGCAGAAATGGGGCTTTAGAGGTAACCATAATCCAGCCAACATCCTATGGAAAGGAGCCTGGAACTGGTATATTAAGTGAATAATACTTTTGTATTATTCTAACAACTAAATGGGCGTGGATCAAGTTAAGAAAGGCAAATTCATATGAACTTATATCTTTGCATTATCTACTATGAGTATCTAGTCACAGAGCTTACTAAATATTAAGGGTTTTTTTTACCCTGATTTACGAAGTTGTTTGTCCTTGGATCACCAGTGAGTACAATGGGTCACTAAACTCTCGAGTAACGTTTAAATTAACAAACATCGCATCGCATCAAACAGTGACGCAGTTAAAACTTAGTAATTAATTTAAATTTAGCGATTTTTGGTACTGCCATTAAATAGTATTTATTCACTTTTATGAACTTGTAAGCACTATATCCATACCATACTTCAACTTACAACTACAATACATGGAAAAGGAATTCAATAAACTATACTAAATTTAAACTTAGCAGGTTTGACTTTACACATTTATTGGTCTCAAATTGAATTCATAACCATCGTGTAAACTAAAGTACAATTTATAGGCAATAGTAGTTTTACAGATCTAATAATAATTTAAATTTCATGAATTAAGAAAATTCATTGTTTCAAAATTCTCAACTGGCAAAATTTATTAGTTTAAATTAATATAAATATTAATCTTTTAAATGAAATACCCACATATAATCCTAGTTTATGTTTTAACATCGATTCTGTCTACTTTCATAACGCGACTTGATATTTTTTGTACGAAATAAGATTTCGGAATAATATAACTGGTTCTTGTTAAATTTATTTAACATTAAAAAAAATATTTAAAGGACTTGTTTTTACACAGCATCTACCACAATATTGATATCAACTTACCTATTAAATATTGATAATAACACACCAAAGTTATATTATACTAGCTAGACCCGACAGACGTTGTTCTGTAGATAATTAAAATAATACTGTTTTATAGGAATTTGCCAATAATATTTCAAAACATCGAGAATTATTTCGTAACATAATATTACGCTTCTTGTTGTTATGATGCAATTGTTTCACAGCAGAACTGTCAAACCGTGCGTCAATACATTCTCTCACAGAAAATATGTTCATACAAAACAAATATTGAAAATAAAAATAATGACGGGTCCAAAATCGAAATAAAAACTATCCTATCTCTCAAGTTGGACTAAACTGCACTCCATGAAGTAATCCCCATTAAAATCCGTTCATTAGTTTAGGAGCCCATCGTGGACAAACAACGTGTCACGTAATTTATATATATTAAGATTATATATATCAAAATTTAAGCTATTGACGAGTTGATAGAATGCTTACAATATTCACATCACGCAGTGGACGTCAAGCTTTACGTCAAAGCTGGAGAGCCAAGACGAGTCTCAATTCGTGTGACCCGTCAACAATTATTTTCGTCTGGCACATTATGAAACTTAGGGGTAGACTTTCGTTGAACAGATATTGATCGTGACTTTAATTGTACGTGGCGCTAACGTAACATTTCATCTGCAAGTGTTATAAAGATTGGTTTACATATGCGTCAATGAAAATAATAGTTTTTATATTAGGTGTATTATCACAAAACAAATATTGTTGTTTTCTGTGTATGCTTTATATATTTTCCTGTTTTCTGTTATGAGATCTAACCTCATGCAAAAAATATTTTTTCCTAATAAAAGAAAAAACCAAAAAATTTTCGTTAATAAAAAAAACATATGTGCAATTCACACATGTTAGAAGTAAAATCTTCAAAGACGTTTTAGTAATGATCATAGTGATATTAAGTTTGATAATTATTTTACATTTTTAACCGACTTTAAAAAAAGGAGGAAGATTATTGTAATCTTTGGAGTCGGTGTCATCCTAGATAGACTTGTAACTACATACATAGTTATAGGTGAGATGTGCTTGAGTCGTGAGGAGGTGAGAGGTCATAGCGGGTCGCGGCGGAAGGACACCGATTCCAAAAATTACAATAATCGTAACTAGAATTATATTGTTTAAAAATACGCAATTATTTTTATACTTTTTAGTGCATATTATATCTATTGTTTCAGAATAGTGTTTTTAAAGTCGGTTGTTTTTTTGTTAAAAATTTTATTCGTATAATATATTACATAGATTTATTCAGACTCAGAGCTTACATATTCGATAAGAAGATATAAGAAGCTGATGGTAACTAAAGTATAAAATAAATAATATGGTCCATATATCTTTGAAATACTGCGTCAATTACTGTTTTTGATCTTGTTGTTGATACAGTGAGACTGCTGCACATTTTCAAAAAAATTTGGCGTCCAAAAACACAATCGACGACATCCTTGCATCCGATGCAAAATTTACATTAAACTTCTAACCTGCATATGAAGTCCTGGTACTTGTTGCTAGGATGATATATGATTTCAACCACTATGAAAGACATTACTATCACCGCTACCATATGTATTTTCTCCTGGTGTCTATGTAATGTAAAGGTATAGTCGCATCATACATAAAACAATCTCTTCTTCAACTATGATCGCCTGGTACCAAAACAATATATAATGCTTCCAATCTCATTTTCTCCTACGTTAAATTTTATGAATTTACGTGACCTGTCTCCTTATTCTGTCTCGCTTTTTCGTTTCATCGAATTTCAAATCACAACAATGCTATACAATATAGAAGTTTTCACTTCAATAAGACAGTCCAAAAAGCAATTTAAGCCATAAATAAAGTAGCTAGATAAACTAACAAAAAATATAATTAAGTATAACCGAATGAATATAATTCTTAAACTAACCTAATTATTTTACCCCTCCTTCATTAAATTGAGACAAATGGCCTGAGATAATTGTTTGAACACTTTCCTATTTCTATCAATGTTTGTAGTCACGGGTTATTTAACAGAGGAAGACAGTTAAAAGGGGTGCGACTAAACGTAGGATAATTGAAAAAATCGATTGTATGGATTACAATAGACTATTTAAGCAACGGAAAATATTATATTTATAATATAATGAATGAAGAACACAGCTGTTATTATTATTTGGATTGGTATCCCATACATAAGAATACAAGTTTTATAAACCAAAATATTTAGTGATAATTTCGCTATTTATAACAAAATCTCTTACGTTTTCAGTTACGTATCTCTAGTTACGGATACATTGCTGTCACCGTTTAATGACAAGATCTTATCTATCCATAGTTATGTCCAGTAAAGTTATAGTACAATGCTTTATATCGATAGGTTATTGAAATATAAGTAAGCGTAAAAGGATAGATTTGTCTACCTCTAGTAAGTTAAACTAAGGATAGAAAGGTAATTGAAAACGGCCGTTAAACACATGTCTCACCTCTACGCAGTATCTGAGAAGCTGTTAAAACTTATTTTACAAAATGCATTTGATAGAAGTCAAAATAAAACGTGTTCTTTTTCGCCGTTTTGTAACATTTAAGATAAGAATGGATTGCCGCAAAATAACCTAATTCATTTTTTTAATCATACAGGTCTCCTAGGTCAATCATTATACATGAGAGCCAAGAATGTAATGATCAATCGACACGTCTACTACGATTTTTTGACGCAAGTTTATTGCAGGTTTATTTATTGTGAAGTGTAAAATGCTGATGAGCAACTTATATAGAATTGACTTTATGTAATAGCTTAAATTCAAATTTAAATATTTTTATTCAAAATAGGAATTGACATCACTTATTCAAAGTCAAAAACTACCACCCATTCCAAAAAGAATGCCTCAGACCTGAGAAGAATGGGCGCATCAAA
This sequence comes from Leptidea juvernica, assembly GCA_949711755.1. Classification (NCBI taxonomy): domain Eukaryota; kingdom Metazoa; phylum Arthropoda; class Insecta; order Lepidoptera; family Pieridae; genus Leptidea; species Leptidea juvernica. The sequence goes on from CATIXQ010000033.1 coordinate 6,272,499, forward strand.
CTTAGCGGGCTATTTTTTAGAAAAAAATATGTTTACAAAGTAATATTGTACAATTAAACTTATTTTTTAATAGTCTGAGAGCGGTCGGTACATTCCCGATCTGTGGCATTGTTAAGAAAGTCATTTAATAATAATATGTTTAAGTAACCTTTACCACACAAACGTTTCTAAATAATTCTTTTGAATATCGTAATACTTTTGTTTTGAACATTTTGTGGGATCTTGTTGCAAAGGGATTAACATCACCCCAACAAGGACTTACTAACTCGACTTAGCCTAGTAGTAAGCATTGTGAGTTTATATCAGTTCCAGGTGTTAACATTATGGTTATGACAGTTTTACAGCAATTCTGTTCATAGGCACATAAATGTGCCTATGAACATACATTACATTATCATGAATATATTAGTCTATGCGGTACGACCGAACCATGCCACACGGTCTGTTAGCGGTTCATATTCGATGTCACATTGTCCATCGCAAAAAATATTGTTATTACAGTCCAGACCGTACTAAGTACGACACCGAACCGTCCGATGCTCCGGCCGTACCAAATCCGACCATGTGTTGCGGCTATTATTATCAAACTCAAACTTAAATTATAATAATTGAATAGAATAAGATGAGTCATAGTGAATCGTGACCACCAAAATATAGCAAATGCGTAAAACTATCAAAATAATTGAAATTATTGAAGAAACAATCGTTAATTAACGGACAAAAGCCGACTAAATCAAAGCATCATGTTGTCCCTTGCACGGCTGTGTCTAATTTAGGCCATGTTGATTTGGTCGTTTTCTCATTATACCAGAATGCCCGGGTGGCCGACACTTGACAAGAGGAAATTGTCCTCGAGACAAATAAAATTTGACTTAACTGAAATTGTTCGGTATTAATATGCTTTATGTGAGCTTTCATAGAGGTTATTCTTGGAAGCTCTTTGATTTTAATTGCTTAAATTAATTGCATATTAATTATGTTTGTTATTACTCCCGGGTTGCTGTAAAAGTTTGAAGTGGATGGAAATATTACTAATTAGTGTAGTCTGGTGGAATGAATTAATTTGATTTGACCACTGTCTTTTATTTAACAATAATGTAATTTTGATATAATCTATTATAAAGTGCTTTGACATATAAGATATCTATAAACAGCTAAAAAATTGATTATTTTTGAGACACTTTATGACCGCACGAAGAAGAGAAAAGAAGATAACGAGAAGAAAAATATTTTTTTTTTTAAAAAAGAATAAATAAAGTATTCAGTGCGTTAAGAAGTTTTCACTTCAATAGGTGTTTTGCAATTATTCATGTCAGTCAAAACAATTAATATATAATGTCTACTATATAGAGTCTACGCTCATATCTAATATATAAAAATCTCATGTCGCGGTGTTTGTATTTAAACTCCTTCGAAACGGCTTGACCGATTCTCATGAAATTTTGAGTGAGTATTGGGTAGGTCTGAGAATCGGACAACATCTATTTTACATCCCCCTAAATGTTAAGGGTGGTCCACACGAATTTTTTATTTTTTTGCCATTTTTTTTTAAATTTGATTATGAGTCAGCATTAAAAATACATACAACTTCAAATTTTCACCCATCTACGATCAACAGTTACTTTTGTATCGCGATTTTAATATCGGCAATACAACGTTTGCTGGGTGCTGACCTAACTGTAGTATTTTAATATAAAAATATAGCTGTGAGAAATTAAAAACAAACATTTTAGATCTTGAGCATCTTTGGAAATCGTTCAGAACTGACCAGGTAATCTATAATCATTTAATAAAATTCGTCGCGTTCGCGTCTTCGTCGTTTCAGCTTTATAAACCAAAAAAGAAAATATGTGTTTTCTTTTTAATTGGAAATAAGGGATGAGGTAATTGATACACCCTGCCCATTCCAATGCAGTGCCGCTCAAGATTATTGAAAAACCCAAAAATTCTGAGCGGCATTACACTTGTTGTGGTACCCATAATCTAGCCGGCATCCGGTGCAAAGTAGCCTCCCACTGGTAAAGGTAGGTAATTTCTTGTCTATGTTATTGGCGTCGATAATAATTCTGTAGAAACGAGTTATAAAAAAACTAGCCTCCATGATCTATATATAAATAAAATAATTTGTAAATAAAAAGTACGAGTATAAAAATAAATGGATGTATAAAAGAAATCAAAGCATCTCGAAATAGAGCAGAACATTATAACAGTAAGCATCCCGCAAGCCTCATAATTTTCTCAAAACTTGCGAAATAATAGTCACGCAAAAAATGCATTTTGAACGAAATGCATTGTGAAGCATAAATGCATAATGATATAACGGCGGTCATTAAGCGTTCCATTACATAAGTAGAATTGTTGCAACATTTATTTGATAACGTTGTACATTATATCGGCTTAAACACAATCAGTATAAATTATTATATCTAGCATTTCGGGTATTTTATTTATTATGTCCTAGGGGACGTCGTATGTTTAATATTTGATAGTAGCTTTTAAAATTTCGTTGAAATTAACACATTTTATTATATCTCTTCCTATTTCTCCATGCTGTCTTGTCGACATGTTAATAACCGTTCTAATTCTCAGATCGTAGTCTTTTTTGACCTAAATGAATAAATCAATTTTTGATTTTTATTGGTTTTTTTTTATGGAAAAGGAGGACAAACGAGCGTTCGGGTCTGGTGGTGTAAAGTGACCACCGCCACCCACATTCTCTTGCAACACCAGAGGAATCACAGGAGCGGTGCCGGCCTTGAAGAATCGTCGTGGAAACACCTCACAAAGAAGTTCATTCCACATCTTTGTAGTACGTGGAAGAAAGCTCATTGAAAACCGCACTGTGAAGGACTGCCACACATCCAGATGGTGGGGATGATTTCCTAACTTGTGGCGTGTCGTGCGAAGATGGATTTCGGCGGCAGGAATCAGGTGAAACAGCTCTTCGGAACACTCCCCATGATAAATGCGGTAGAGGACACACAATGAAGCGATGTCTCTACGCAACGCCAAGTGATCCAGCCGTTCAAAGAGCACTGGGTCACCGACAAATCGAGCTGCTCTGCGTGCAACGCAGAGATGACAGCAATACTCCATATGTGGCCGGACCTGCGCTTAATGACCTTCGTTACCTGGTTGGTAATTATATTTCATTATAAAACAAGGCCCCATACAATAATCTCCTCAACTTTAATCATTTTAATTTTTTCCCTTGAACGATTTCTATAACGACAAACAATTACGTAATCTATACAAAATTTCATGTCATCAATTAAAATACCTTTTTAAGTAAGTGGAATAATTACCATAATACCGTCCTTTGTACATAGCCATCAAAGCGGAAAATGATATCCTTACTAAGGCGAACAAAAATGAACCGATATTCAGAAAAATGTACTAATTTGCATGAATTTTCACTGGATGTAATTGCGGTGGCTTCTTACCTATCCTCATAAATTTTATCTTATCGCTAATAAAACAGTCTGAAAAGACGCTTTCTGAGAATATAAATTAGCATACAATTATTTTGATACCTACATGGTATTAAATAACATACTCCCTTTTTAGTTTCAAATTTTCGTTTTATTTATAATTACAATGGACAGATATGATCTTTCAGAAAATACGGTTTCTGTGGTTTATAAAATGGTGGAAAGTACGGTCCAGTTACACGCAGTATCATTCCTCATAATTTCTTATTTGAGAGCTTTTTAGCCGCTGTTTAGAGGTGGAATCCTGGTGACTATTATCACGGGTCTATAATAGTGATTTTAAGTAAATAAATAAACCTTAACAAGAAAAAAGATATGTATATATAATTTAACATCTTAATATATATATTACGTGAAACGTTGATTGTCCGCGATGGACTCCTAAACTAATGAACGGATTTTAATGGGGATTATTCTATAAAACAGATTTTTTTTTATTATCTACAGAACAACGTCTGCCTAGTAGCTTCTTATGATGGTACTAGAAGTGACATTAAACATGTCGCCTTACAGTTGACTTATAGACCACCATTGGGTAAGTAGTGATTAAGTATTAATTGGAATGACGCACATGAGATACTACGTATAAATGCATGCACAATAGTATCATATTATAAATTACCTTCATATTTAGATTTCTATAGTTGTACAATGCATAGTAAAGGAAAAATGTATTTGAAAATGTCATGTTGATTGCTAAGAAAATCTTTTTTTGATTCAATTATGAATTAATAAGCAATGTTTAAATTTTTTATGTTTTTTGTTACCTTATATAGCATATATATATATATAAATATAAATGAGTGTTAATGTGTATAGAGAGACATACTATATAACTCCATTTCATTCTGTGTCTTGTGTATATAAATACATACTATATTGCATGAGATGTTTTGAAAGCATTCTAAGTACTTCAAATCATCTCATGAACAGTAATCAGGGGTTCTAAATCTATTTCAATGAAGACCAGTTACAAAGTTTGTACCTTAGCTAAAGTACCAAAGGGAGGCTCCTTTGCACCGCATGCCGGCTAGATTGGGGGTACCACAATTGCGCCTATTTCTGCCGTGAAGCAGAAATGTGTACGCATTACTGTGCTTCGGTCTGAAGGGCACCATAGCTAATGAAATTACTGGGCAAATGAGACTTGACAACTTATATCTCAAGGGGACGAGCGCAGTTGTAGTGCAACTCAGAATTTTTGGGCTTTTCAATAATCCTGAGCGGAACTGCATTGTAATGGGCAGGGCATATCAATTACCATCATCTGAACGTTCTGCTCGTCTTGTCCCTTATTTACATTAAAAAAGTACAGTTATTCTTGATCAAATAAAATTATTAAAATCGTTTCAATACAGTACATAAAAGCGATGTAAAAAAAAATGCTGTCAAGAAATAAATATAAAAGCCTGCTTGTACATACGAGTACATTTATAGATCGTTAAAGTTGTGTTCCATTACAAAGATCAAATCATAAAATATTAGGTGATAGAATATTTTATCACCATCTCGAAAGTTCAAATAGATATTGTTATATATTAATGTGTTTGTAAGACCCGAGAAAAGCCAAGTTATATACGAGTACAATATTTGAAAGTACCAATAGGAGGCTCATTATGGGTACAACAAGGGTGCCTATTTCTGCCGTAAAGCAGTAATTGTAAACATTACTGTGTTTCGGTCTGAAGGGCGTCGTAGCTAGTGAAATTACTGGGCAAATGAGACTTAATATCTTATTTCTCAAGATGACAAGCGCAATTGTAGTGCCGCGAATCCTGAGCGGCACTGCAATGTTATGGGTATGGCGTATCAATTATCATCAGCTGAACGTCCTGTTCGTCTCGTCCCTTATTTTCATAAAAAAAAATTGAGAGTTGCTTTTTTATGGCAAAAAGTGACAACACTGATAGTAAATGGACCCTGCCTACAACAAACCACTGTCACCCAGGGTTCTGGATAATTATTCAGTGCGGAATCCGGACGACCCCCAAATATTATAGTCTCCCATCATGCTTTCAGTACACTGGTCTTGGTAACGTCTCTCAAAAACAACTGTCTACTCCAAATGTCACGAGGGGCTGCTGAAAACCAGTGGTGTCTCAAGCACTAACACAACTAATTACTCCGCTCCTATTAGCAATGAATCAGGCGTCGCACAAGTTTTTTACTTATTTTCAATAATACAGGGTGTTACAAAACTACCCGTAAAACCGAAAGGAGGTTACATGTGGCCTTATAACGAAAGAACCATAGTATCGCTGTATAACATACCCTAAAAAATTTCAAAAAATATTATATTCACTGATGTGCAAACCCTATTTCAGAAAAATTATAGAATAAACTACGCAGAATGTATCTTCATTCTTACCTAATTCGCGGAACGACAAAAATTTTAAAAGACCTAACCTAATGAAACAACCTAAATGAACACGTCAAATTTACAGAAACGGCTCAAAGTGTGCTCCGCCTTGCTCAATACACAACCTCGCCCATCGGGATATGGCATTTTGCACCATCGTCGGTGTTATAGATGCGAAAACTGATCCAACACGGCAACCGTTGGGCAATCGGAGAAATACCCTTGTATTGAGGTAGCAAACATTTATGAATGAAAAATGGAAAAACTTATGGAATACTTAGGTGAAATAGGTACGTCGGCCTTTCTGTTTAATAATCTGGTTCCAGACATGACAACTTACTAGGGTCGGAAATTTTTTTGGCTTTAATAATTAATTAAGTATATTTTTACGGGGTATGCTTGGTATAATTTAGTATTTTAAGATGTTTTTTCTATTGATGAAATTATCTGTGGTGTTATATTATATTATTTATTAAGTTATTTCTATTCTATTCAAATTCCACTATATCTTGACGGAACAGTTGATGTTCTCCTGAATAAGCTTCCATATTATATTTAAATTTATCTAAATTAGAATGTAATTTTGGTAAGCATCTTTAGAGACATTCTATATCCGATGATAGAAAAATTCGTAATCATGTCAGTGATCAGCTCGTTATTATTATGAGCTCAATATTTTCCAAGAAAACCGTGAACAAACCTGCCTTAAAACTGTTCCACGACGATTGGTCCTGCGTCGCCCTCATCCATCCTACTCCGGCGATCTTGACCAGATCGTCGGTCCTTTAAGGAAGGTGTACGCGCTTTTTTTGAAGGTACCCATGTCGTATTGTCCTGGAAACACCGCACAAGGAAGCTCATTCCATAGCTTTGTAGTACGAGGGAGAAAGCTCCTTGAAAACCGCACTGTAGAGGACCGCCACACATCCAGATGGTGGGGATGAAATCCTAACTTGTGGCGTGTCGTGCGAAGGTGGAATTCGGCGGCAGGAATCAGGTTAAACAGCTCTTCGGAACACTGCCCGTGATAAATGCGGTAGAAGACACACAATGAAGCGACGTTATTATATACGACATTACGTCTTCCGGTTCGTGGTCGCCATTCGAGAACTTTACTGCCCCAAGGGCGATATATTTATTATTTTCTATTTATTGCTAAGTAGCACCAGATAAACATCACAATTAATAATTTTTTATTTGAAGGCCTACAAAGATTCCACTTTAAATTTTCTCCTCAGAAAGCTTTGGAAAAAACACTTCAAATATTTAAAAGCTCCGGATTCGTGATTAAGAGTCTTCACAAATTGTTTATAACGAATAAGAATTTACTAGTCAATGGTGGAATTCATATAGTTTTATGATCAACAATTGCTTCACATGTAATATTGTATTTTCCTCAGTATGTACAGGCCAATGGTTTTATCGGTAGTGAGAGGCATTATTTCATCGCACCTTTAGAAAAGGTTAAGTTTAAATTAGATTTTTCTCAAGCAAGAAACTCATGACCATTATATTAAATTAACATTTAAAGCTTCAAGCGTTTTACAAATCATTTCAATTACAATAAAATATATGCAGAATGATACAACAAAAATACTTAAACGTCAAATACTACATGCCTAACACGATTATGTCAAAAAAAGTAAATGTAAATTAAGAAGTAACAACACAAGAGTTATTCAGTAGAGTAGAAGTATCAAACCACAAATGAATAATAAAAAATATAATAACTTAAACCAAAAAAAAATATTTTAACAAAAAAACAACTGACTTCAAAAACACCGTCCCAAAACAATAGATATAATATGCACTAAAAAGTATAAAAATAATTGCGTATTTTTATACAATCTAATTAATTAATCTAATTCGAGTTACGATTATTGTTATTTTTGGAATTGGTGTCCTTCCACCGTGACCCGCTTTCGGCTCCTCACGACTCAAGCACATCTCACCATAGTTATAGGTAAGATATGTGGATGACAACAACTCTAAAAATTGCAATAATCGTAACTAGAATTAGATTAATTACTTATTTTTATACTTTTTAGTGCATATTATATCTATTGTTTTGGAACAGTGTTTTTGAAGTCGGTTGTTTTTTTGTTAAAATATTTTTTATTTTTTGATTTTTATTGAATTTGAAGTACACTAACTAACAATTAATCTAAATATGTGTAGATATACAAAAAAAATTCAATGCAGCAATGAACGTAAGCGCTTCTGTTACTTTGTCATGGATTCCCTAATCAGAACCTAACCAAACTCTCATCAAACTGTCTTTGAAGTATAGGATATACTTCCAATAAAAAAAGAAAAATCGGAATCGGTTGGCGCGATATTGAGTTATTCGTAAATTTATCATCCACTTTGCTTACGTATGTACAGCAAATTTAAGACTTTTATGGTTTTCACATGGATGTCATTGTCAGATCTGAACCAAATTACAATAGGACCACACGGGAAGCACCAGCTTTCAAATAAAAATAGAATTATCAAAATCGATTCACCCAGTCGGAAGTTTTGAAGTAACAAACATAAAAAACAAAAAATTGGGAAGGAACTACCCACCCCATGTCGCCGCCACAAGCAGTGGCATTTAAGTGAGCATGACGAAGCCTGTGACAAGAATTCAAATCTCTTAGGGCAATTCATACCCAGGTCGTAGGTGATCCTATAATTTAAATAATCCTTCAAATTATAGTAAGATTGTTTGTAGGTTCTTTCTTAATATAGGCTTAAAACTTATTGATTTAATTAAGAAGTATTGAAGTTAAATAAAAAAAATACGCTCTAATAAGACCAATTTATAAATGTCACCCTAAAAAGTATCACTCAAATATTTTGTAGAAGACTATTTGAATAAAAATAATATATGAGTTTTAGTGTAAGGATTCTCATAAGCCATGGTTTCACTACTGTTCTAACAAAGTATATCATACGTCGACATAAGCAGCGATCAGAGCGCTAGTTCCTACAATATAGTGGTGAAATATGACTGGAGATATCATAGCACGTATTTTTGTTTTAGATACCAATATCACTACTGGCCAGTATTACGAAGAACAATAAATCAGTCCCCAGAACGTGTGGTTGTCAAGATACAGTGACCAAGGCTTATCTTGGTGTACATTCGTTGGTCGTTATTCAATAAAATGTCGCCCCCATATTCCGTGCGGGTCACTTACGTGTGTGTTTGTTTTGCTATGGGGTGTCTTATGGGTGTTATTATCCCTCGAATGTTTTTTTTATTATCATCCTAGACCAAACTAATTGAAACATGGATGGATGCTGGTTAGACTGATTGGTTATAGTTGGCAATCAACTATATTATATTCTTTATAAGGTTATGCATGTTCATAGGCATATAAGTAAATTTGCTAGAAAATGTCATAACCGTAATGTTAACACCAGGAACAGACATAAACTTATAATGCCTACTACTCGGCTAAGTCGAGTTAGTAAGTCTTTTGGGGGCGATGTAAATGCTTTTACAACAAGATCCCAGAAAATGTTCAAAACAAAAGTATTAAGTTATTCAAAATAATTGTTAAATAACGTTTTTGTGATAAAGGTTACTATGACATAAATGACTTTCTTAATGATACCACAGATTGGAAATGGAGCGACCGCCCTCAGGCTATGAAATAATAAGTTTAATTGTTGTACAAAATTACTTTGTAAACATATTTTTTTGATGAAAAAAAAACCCTCTTAGTTTGTTGCGCCCATTCTTCTCAGGTCTGAGGCATTCTTTTTGAAATGGGTGGTAGTTTTTGACTTTCAATAAGTGATGTCACATCCTATTTTGAATAAATATATTTGAATTTGAATTATGGGCACCACAACGGCGCCTATTTCTGCCATGCAGTAGTAATGTATAAGTATTACTTTGTTTCGCTCTAGCAGCTAGTGAAATTACTGGGCAAATGAGACTTAACATCTAATGTCTCAAGGTGACGAGCGCAATTGTAGTGCCGCTCAGAATTTTTGGGTTTTTCAATAATCCTGAGCGGCACTGTATTTTATTAGGCAGGACGTATCAATCACCATCAGCTTGTCTCTCTTGTTTACTGTCATAAAAAACAGAGTGTTCAGTAAATGGGCGTTTTTCTTCTTCGTAATATCTTTTTATGACAAAAAATATTACTAAATATTGGTACCTATTTTTGCCATATGGCAACACATCCTTGACAGCTTATGATGAATTAGTTGTAATCATACCATCCTTTTTTAACGGAGGAAATAAAAAAAAGGCTTATTACATAACGGCAATGCATGTCTACATTTATGGCTAAATATTTGTACTATACATAATAAATATAATATAATAAATATGACAGATATGCTAGACAGTGTTGCCAACGAATTTTGAAATGTCGATTTGATTATCAAAACCTATATAATCTTAATATCTTATTGTAAATAATTATGGCCAAATAACTACCTGTGGGCGTCCACCTGTCAAAATTAGAATTAAAAAAAATATATACCTTATAGGAGTCACCTAACGTCCTACCGCCCCTCTCTTGCACCACCAGAGGAATTACATGAGCGTTATATTCCTTTTAAATGGTTGCATGCTCTTTTTTTTAAAGTATATCATATCTTAAAAACGCCGCGGCAACAAGCAGAAACATGCCCTTTACACTTTATGGTAGAGAGTGGGAGAAAGTTACAACTATCTTTTATTCAGATTTTACCAAACAATTTTAGGATTATTTAATAATAATTATAAATTAAATCAAATCAAAATAACTTTATTCATGTAGGTCAAGGAAATGGCACATATGAATGTCAAAAGTTTTCTTTTCTTTTTACATTTACCACCACTTCGGAAAAGGTTGAGAATGACCAGATGAAGAGAAAGATCATAACAATATAATATGTACAGTAGTGATTGTGAAATAACTATAATATTTGAAAACAATATTTTATGAATGATGCGGGACTCGAACTCGCAACCTCTCGCGTTCCGTGCGAGCGGACTTCCAACTGCGCCAACCTTTCGAGTGACGTATCGTTCATAGATTTTTTTTTTCAAATTTTAGTTGTGTAATTACATTAACAAATTGTTAATAATTATAAGACATTAAATACGTGTTATTTGTTCTGAGGATACGAATAGATTGTTTCTAAGATGTAAGCTGCAGTAACAATATTTATAAGATTGTTTTCAATCCACGATAAATTGTAGCTGATAACAGTACCTGTTTCACATGGTTAAAAGCACTTTTGAAACATTGGATTAGCACAATACATTTCTGTTTGCAATCGTGAAGTAGAACATAAAGTTTTCAATCGACAATTCTAAAGACAATTCGATCTAGGGGGCCTATTTTAACATCTTAGATATATCTTTTCGAAATTAATTAAGGCGTTTCGGTTTATCTAATAGACATATTATATAATTTCATGAAAAGTTAAATGTTTCAGATCATTGGTTTGTGATAATTTAAATAATTACTGATTTTTTTTAACCCCGTTCTTATATTTTTTTTTCTGAATACTTAACTCATTTGTAACTAATTCATTATAGTATTGTATAATAGGCGTGTATAGTATTGTGTAACTTATATAGCTTATAAATAGTTGTTAATTTGTATCACTTTTGTTTTGTGGTTTTTATCTTACCGTTGCTTACCTTTTAACTAAAAGTGTCGTATAAATTGTTGGAAACTTCACTGGTGGAAGTGTAAGTTTTAAGATTTGTTAATATTTAAGTATCATTATACTGTTTGTTTCCTATACATGAATAAATAAATAATTATAAAAAATGGATGCAATTAGTAAGGCGCGGTTCTACCCCAATATCCACAATAAAATTGCTTTGTTCGAGAGTCGATTACAACATAATGCAATGAAAATATTCCGACGCAAAAAATACAGTACAAAAAGATGGACTTAAAGAAAAATGTGAAACGAATCGTATATATTTGATATATAATTTGAAATATCCAGTAAAAACTTTGGTAGTTGCTTCCAAAATATAAAAAAAAAATCTCTGAATTTTCAGCGATAGCAACATTCTTTTTTTAAAGAATTGCATAGAATTAGTATTTTTCTCAAAACTTAAACCGAACAATTATTCAATTTAATATGTATATTTGGAATAAACAAAAGAAAATCAGTAAAATGAATGCCCATTTGCAGCTTAGGCACATGATCAACACAAATATTGTACAAGTGGTTGTAGCGTTTACAATCCTAGTAAGTCCGCGCCTTAATCAACAAATCTAATACTTTATTTTAAATTATTACTGGAAACATTGATTTATGACACAGATATTATGTTTATAATTATATTTCAAATAGTTTAAAAGAAAAGCTTAACGCTACAAGGAAGTGAACAAAGAATACTGAAAGCATTTCCGAGTTGGATACCTAGGTTGATGCATTCGCCGAAATATCTGCCTGCGCTTCGGTTAGCAGTAGCTATTGAGAGCGTAGATAGTACTTTGAACATTCTTTGCGCCTTTCGGCTCCACCGTTTTACCACCGTTTAGTACTCTGTTATAAAGTTAACACACAGACATTAATTATTAAAAAAAAAAAAACAAATTGTTTATGATTAACTATGTTGTAATATTACTGTTATTTTCTTTGCCTATTCATTGGATACGTTTATAGGGCAAAATAAAGACAAGCTCTCATATAGAGTATTCATTTCACCAGACTACTTGGATACTGTTCCTACTTATACGTCGATGAGACGTCTATGCAAATCTCAAAGTCAAAGTCAAATAAATTTTATTCCAATAAGCTTAAAGTAAGCTAATTTGAATCATCTTTACAAATATCTATTTAAAGTTTTACTTTTACTGCATCTCACATATGATAGGATAAATTTGAGCTCCTAAGAAAAACACACAAAATAATCAACGACCACTCTTTTAAACCAATTAAAGTATTTTACAACTTTCTTAACAACAAATTTGTTATGTAAATTTTCAAAATTCGTTTGTTAGATGCTACTTCCAATATATGAATCATGGGTAAAGTTAATAAAAAATAAATTGTATAAATACAAATGATCGTAAGATCGTATAATCGCTTCAAATAAATACATGATTTAGTAACTATAACAGGACGACCTGATACCACAAGCAGCACCCGTTCTCATAACTGAAGGCTTATTTAAATAAATTATTATAATTAAAGCAAGGTTATGTTTTTTTATTTTGATTTAAATTTGAATATTCAAATCAAATAATTTGATTGGAACTACATTTTATTCCTATTACAATATCACCAGCATCACCTAAGAAATTATCTCTGAGAATAAGTATAAGAAATAAATTAATTCCTTTGATTACTTATCATTATTTAAGTAAAACAGTGAGATTGATTATTAAAGATGTGAAACAAAGGTGTTTAAAAACATAGAAATATTCCCATATTATAGTGATTGTAATGTCCTATTAGCTTAGAATAGGGCCCCATTTCGACGAGCGTTTTGGTTAATCCATTCCTTCCTAGTTGTCTTTGAATGAAAAATAAAGGATTTACTCTCGGTATACGATTACTGTAATTTCAAATAATAAACATAGCTATCATTGGATATTGAGCTGGAATTTTCGATTACCCTGTGATTGATTGAATTGATTTGCCATTCGAACGACTTTATCTCCACTTCTGCACAGGTACATACAAAGATGTATTATTTGTATAGAATAAGGCACAACAACCTTATACAGGTTTCGTACAAATCTCTTCTTTGGTTCTTGTAAATTTGATTTTTTAACAACGAACATAATATAGTATGCCTTATCTAGAAAATATTATGTCAAAAAAGTAATAATACCGCCCGTCTATGTCGCTATTATTTAAAAAAAATATATTCTCTACACAATTATTATAAAGTACATAGTATTGTATCTGATAAGATGGTTTGTAAACACTTGAATGATTATACTTTTAAGTGCATATTATATCTATTGTTTTGGAATAGTGTTTTAAAGTAGGCTGTTTTTTTTGTTTTTTTTTTTTCATTTCCATTTTCGAACCTCGATAGGTGGAAAATATCCACAACCCGAAAACTTTAATATCTCATGGGAAAATTGAGATATTAGTACATCTGGATATTTGAATTATAAGTCAAAATGTTATCTGACGGTTGGGACATTAATCACAATTCGGTCTGTGTATTCACGTTTTCACTCTCCGTCATACTAACTGGTCATTTAAAAACAGTGGTAGTTGATTAACTTGTAATTCGGCTATAATCTGTAAATTTTCAAGATGTAACCTTAACATCGTTTATTTAATTATCAACAGCAGAGAAAAATGATCTGTTTCGTTGTTCGCAACTTACCTATTGTATCTGTCCCTACTTGTTTGACGTTGTTTCAAGCAATGTAAACAATGTTTGTATTATAAGAATATTCATATATTTATATGATTGAACACTATGATTACATTAAATTAAAACTATCACTAGATACGGGGAAGCGTACCAAGAGTACTGGCAACATTACCGCGTTGGATAGCTAGGTTGATCCGTTGACCGAAATAGCTGCCAGCGCTTGGGTTTCCAGTGCCTGAGTTCATTATTGAGGTGCGAAGATAGTACTTTGTTCAGTCTCCACGCCTCAGGGCCCCACGGACCAAGTGTCTCGACACCAAACGGCACAAAGATGTAAGACTCATTGAGACCGACATATTTGGGACGCTTGCTGTCTTTAGCAGTCGAAGCAGCAGCCCCAGCACCAACTGACGTAACTTGAACATAAGAAGGAGCCAGAGTGTCGACGCAAGTCACGTCCCACACAAGCGCCCTTCCCTGTGTCTTCCCAAGCCACCAGCGTCATTCCATCATGCCATCGCGGCGGATAATAAATACCATTTGGCTCTAAAACAGCTGGTATATTAAGAGCGGAAATTAATATTAATTTTAATATTAATTAATGATTAGAATTAATTTATAATACTAATAACAATGTTCTTAGTTTTATGCATTTGTTCTCAGTATAAACTTTCACTGTGCCAAAACTTCCAATACTTCGTGTGCGAATACATTCTTAAAAAGGGATCGAAAGTTTTCTGTTTTCTGTTTGTCTGATAGTTACTTATTAATTAATTTACTTTTAAGTTCTCTCATTAATTCGTTACAGACTGACATAAAAATATTAAGAAATATTCTACCACGTACTGCGATATAAATTTTCATACATAATATAATCCGTATCATCCCTAATCCAATTTGCGGACGTGTACTTCGGTTGACTGCATGAGTGAACAACTTTGAGACGACAGCACGTCAGAATAATTACGTATCTACTCCTACACTGCCTTGAAGGCGAATATTTTATAATAATACTAGGCTAAGCCCAGCCACGCTTCTCTGTGACTCACATATACATATACTCACATAGTCCGTCACAAATTTAGCTTCAATATATTATATAGTTGTAGCTATATATTGTGGCGGACACCAGGTGAGTAACTCTCTATAGAGTTGCATATATTGTTGGTAGCGGCAACTGGCTGCGCTCCCACGGTATCCCGATGTAATATAGCCTTTTGAATTAGAGCTTTTCATATTATCTAAAACTGATCATAAATAATAATTGAGCGGATTAAGGCCGGGTAGATGACAGACAGTCTACTGCTGTGATGAAGTCAGGAACATTTGTAGGTGGGTCTAATCTTGTGAGGCCCAAGCTTAATGAACTGGTACTTAATTTTGCTGATATTTTTAAGAGGTTTAAATTCATCATCATTCAGCATCTTCACAAGAATTGCATTCTCTTTCACAACAGTATGTCTCAGTCACTTGATAGAACCGCACCAAATCAACACTAATACAAATTCAAAATTTTAGAATGATTGGTGCGAAAATAAGAAAATGCCAAGAGTATATGGAATAGAATAATATAAAAATCGCGATACAAAAATAGGCTTTGTTCGTAGACGGGTGAAAATTTGAAGTTGTATGTATTGTTTAGAGCAGAATCATAATAAAATAAAAATAATGTCAAATAAAATAAAATAAAAATTGAGAGGTGAGCTTTATCATGTAGGGGTATAAAAAATAGATGTTGGCCAATTCTAAGACCTACCCGATATAGAAACACATTTTCAAAAAAATTGGTTTAGCCATTTCAGAGGATTTTCGTTACATATTCAAATTCAAAATATTTTTATTCAAATAGGATGTGACATCACTTATTGAAAGGAAAAAAAACTACCACCCATTCAATGAATGCCTCAGGCCTGAGAAGAATGGGCGCAACAAACTCAGTGGGCTTTTTTTACAAATACCGGGACACGAGATTTTTATACATAAGACATAAAAATTACAAGTTCTATATTCAAACATTATATTATTGCTTGTATTAATTGTAATAGCATTAATAACCATATACACTAAGTATGCCGGTTATGGTATAGTCCTGGTATGGAATGCAATTATAGGCAGACAACATTCTAAAGCTGAATATTAGTTGTGTAACATACAACAGCATATTACACCTGATAGGAGTTATCTCATTGCGTTTACGATTACTCATCGTAAGATTTTTACGGCGCGTATATTGCCCTCCAATAAAATACTTTTATGTCTATATTAATTCATTGTAGGGTTTGCTTGGTTTGAAGTCAAAGGTAAATAATATTTATTCAATAAGATACTTATTTATTATTAAAAAAACATAATATCTTATAAGTATATTTATAATACTATGACTACATAAAATTAAAATTATCATTACGTGGAAGCGTACCAAGAATACTGGCAGCATTTCCGCGTTGGATAGCTAGACTGATCCGTTGACCGATATAGCTGCCAGCGCTTGGGTTTCCAGTAGCCTTGTTGAGGCGAAAAGATAGTATTTTAAACATTCTCCGATCCTCTCGGCCCCACGGGCCAAGTGTCTCGACACCAAACAGCACAAAGATGTATGACTCACTGAGATCAAAATATTTGCAGCGCTTGTCAAAGTAGCAGCCCTAGCAACAACTGACGTAACTTGGACATGAGAAGAAGCCAGAGTGTCGACGCAAGTCGCGTCCCACACCAGCGCCTTTCCTCGTGCCCAAGATAAAATGTATAAGATATATATACTACGTATTATACTACATACAAACATATATATATAAGATACTAGAGTCCTACTAGTCACCTTTATTTTAATTATTTATCAACTGATTATGAGTACTGTGGGGTGAATGGAAACGAAGCCGTACAAAGAACGTTGGATCTGCTCTTTGTAACAGCTGAGGATAATTTCTTAGTATGATAAGGGTTCTGT
The DNA here is from genome assembly GCA_949711755.1 of Leptidea juvernica. Taxonomy (NCBI): domain Eukaryota; kingdom Metazoa; phylum Arthropoda; class Insecta; order Lepidoptera; family Pieridae; genus Leptidea; species Leptidea juvernica. The sequence continues at coordinate 6,289,598 of CATIXQ010000033.1, forward strand.
GGGTAATGAAGGTATTTCGTCAAGGTATCTTAGATTGACGTGGAAGCACCATGATGAGGATATATGTTTCTATCCCCACCTATTAATATGGCATAATATAATAATGATAAGGATGGTAAAGTGTTTGACCTGCGTTCTTTGGAACACTTACCGTGATAGATAAAGACTCACATATGATTTTTATCATTCATACATAAAAAAAATCGTGACGAAAAAACCATGCATGGATGCATGCATCATAAAGAAATATGAAAGTACCTGTTCTATCAGCTTTTACTAACCGTGCCCCAAGTAAACAATCGAAGTGGGATATATAATTGATCACTTACAATGCGGTGAGCCCTAAATTCCTTAATTATGACATAAAATAGTCGTCTGATAATAATGTACATCGTTCTGATATTTTTCCAGATAACAACTACTATACTATACAAATATATTAACATTTGTAATCAGCCATAAGCCATTAGTTTGATTCTGAGCAAAATTTATGTGTTCGGCATTTCTTCCAAAAGCATGCGAGGCCAGCTTAAGAGGGAGAAAACGGCTTTGGCCTAATCCGCTGACTTTTATTTATTCAGTGAATTAATCTTGGTGAGCTGGGACAACAGACGCTTACTTCCTTTCCTTCTTCAGAAGGTAGGGAATGAAGATTTTATCATGGGCTTTAGACTGACTTAATACTTTTTTTAATGAAAATAAGGGTCGAGACGAGCAGTACGTTCAGTGAATGGTAATTGATACACCCTGCACTTTACAATGCAGTGCCGCTCAGGATTCTTGAAATAGCCAAAAATTATGAGTGGCACTACATCAGCGCTCGTCAACTTGAGACATAAGTCTCATTTGCCCAGTAATTTCATTAGCTCCGGCGCCCTTCGGACCGAAACACAGTAATGCTTACACATTACTGCTTCACAGTGGAAATAGGCGCCAAGCATCCGGAGCAAATGAGCCTCCCACTGGTAAGAACTAGAAGGCAGGCTAAAACAAAGAGAATTCTCATGAGAAAGTTTCATATTATTTGTAGAAATTATAACTTTTCCCTATTAAAAGCACTATGTGTAACTGGGGAGAATGGCGATCACACTACTCGGGTGTATCGAGACCCTCAACTTCACCCAATTCAAATTAAGTAACAATCGCTTATTTTCTCCCCGTGACGATTGTTTTATTGTCTAGATAAACGCAATGTTTCTATCATCTTACAATAAGAATGTCTCAAATATTAACTAAATCTAAACACAAAATATAGAAGACAAATTCAATATTCTTGCAAGCCTATTGTAACGACAATAAAATGAATAAAACACGGACTAAATCGTATATTTGTTCCAACTGTTGTTTTAAAATATTGTGTTGTAGCAAACTAGGTTAACGTCTAAAATAAAATTTCTCCGAAACGCTTGTAAAAGAGAACGTATTGTTGCTGTTGATATATTTATTATCACAACGCATACGGGAATCGAAAGCTACCCCTTTTCATTATAGCATTGTGACACTAATAACGTTAATTTTAAACCATTGAATATCAGGTTTTAATATCCTAAAATTGAAAAGAACACTGTAATTAGTTCGAATTAATATGTGTAAAGTGCTTAAAGCTTGTGCTTTATTATTTGTTACATCATGGTAGGTCAAGATAAGATAACATCTTCTTTAATTGACTAGCCCCCTTCAGAACAAACTGAAAGAACTACATCTCAGAGGATGAATATTCCAATGATGATAATCACAATACAATAACCTAACTTAACACACTCGCACTATCTGCTATTATATGTTCTCCCGGATCCATTTCGTCAACTCCCGAACGTTATCTCGCAGACAAACAAGATCGGGGTGAAGTGCTTGTCATTACCAGCCATGAAGCGTAAGACGGCCGGAAGAATCCTCTCCGAATATAACAGTAAGGGTCCGGTGCTGCATCCTCACGCAGTTCACATTTGTGACAAAAGATGGTCTGGACCACCTCCACGGTGGCAAAGTCAGCATGTACTGGAGCTTGAAGCCAACATTAGGAAGACCATCGAGCTTTGATCTCTTTCTTACTGCCACTACCCGACCGATGCTCAGCCGTCCACCAATAAATTTCAGAGAGCAATTCCACCCAAAGTCTACGGGGGAGTTCCATCCAATGCGCATGCCGCTTCCGTCGGCTCGACTGCGAATGACTCCAGCCATCATACGTCTCTAAAGACACCAGATGCGTGCCACATTCTTTCCGCTCAGGGCTACTACACACACCGGGTCACCATCTTCTAGCGATGCTGACTTTGCCGAACTTATGCATAAAGCGTCAAAGGGCGGAAGAAACAACGACTAACAAACTCTCAAAGTGCTTATCAAGCTGCCGAAAGTGCTCTTCAAAGCGCGACATACCGTCGCCTTAGGAGTGATGCTCCACCTGGGTGACATCTCTAATGTACAAGAGCGCCTCCTTCTAAGAATTTCCCCACCAAAGTATCATCGGCGTAGCAAATGATGGACAGCCCGGGGAAAGTTACGTTGAAGGGGCAGTTGTACCTCGTGCTCCACAGAAGTGGTTCAATAACAGTTCCAGGAAATACAGAAACAAACCTACGTTAACAAGTAGAGTTTCTATATCGCTGTGGAGCTCGCATGTAACATACACCAGTAAATGAACATCGTTGTTGTAAAACTTAAAGGCACTTCGTTAAGTGGATATATTTGTATCAATATCAAGACAGGAAGTAATTAGTGTTGGTCTTGTGTTACTCTGATAACACAAGTGTTTTTAAAAGTACCAATACTTTGTTACCACGTGCATTTGCTAGTTCACCGGTTCAATAATTCACACTAATTACGTATAAACATGATGTGACTTCCTGCGACAGTTAGATCCATATTCCGAATTCTGGACTGCAAATCTTAGACACTTTGACTGAAAGGAGTAACGTAACCGGTGGATCAACTGTTTGGCTTGTCACTTGGTTCTATAACAAATATGATTGTTGATGTCTTTTTACGTCTTAAATACCTTTAATTAAGTACATAATCATCCTGAAATATTGAGTTAAGAAACTGTTAAAAATAAATAATATGCGTAAAAAATTAATATTTTATTCTACATAAATGCTAGTACTTACACATAAAGCCGAATTCCTCCTTCGCACGACACGCCACAAGTTAGGATATCATCTCCACCATCTGGATGTGTGGCGGTCCCCCACAGTGCGGTTTTCAAGGAGCTTTCTTCCACGTACTACAAAGCTGTGGAATGAGCTTCCTTGTGCGGTGTTTCCGGGACGATACGACATGGGTACCTTCAATAAAAGCGCGTACTCCTTCCTCAAAGGCCGGCAACGCTCCTGTGATTCCTCTGGTGTTGCAAGAGATTGTGGGCGGCAGTGATCACTTAACACCAGGTGACCCGTACGCTCGTTTGTCCTCCTATTCCATAAAAAAAAACTTATATGATTATAGATACCTATACCAATTCGTCCGAAATCATTCCCTAACCATTTCAAAATGCACAACGTTCAAAATTTCACTTCTGCCAGCACTCCCGGAGTGCAACCCATACTTTATTTTCTTCATTCTTATGAAGTTTTAGATCAACTCGCCAAGTCATATAAAAGGTAGATATTTTGTCTTAATTAAGTCGTAAAGAAATCTCTTCTATTTGAAATTAAATTCTTCGATAAAATATAAGCGCTGTGGAATCTATTGTTTCTTCCGTCTCTATTCTCTTATTTCCATATCAAAGCCGTTCAAAGAATATTAAATAGAAGTTTTTTTTTTTATTATTAAATTCGTAACGAACCACAAGAATCAATAGGTATTTAATGAAGCGTGGGCACAGTACAAAAGTTTTGTTATTATAATAGCACAAAAGTTTCTAAAAAGCTTTATAAGTATTCATAAACAATAACAATAGTATAAAATAAATTTTGCGTGGTCTTAATAGACCAGGCAGACATGTAATAGGTATATTATAATTAGGTAAAAACGGATTGTTTTTCATTTATTTCATGTTATTTGTTATGCCAAATATGAATGTTTTATAGGAGTTTTAACTTGCTAGTTTTAAGGTAGAGCCAGTAAAACGTCGTCTTCACAATAAGCGCTTTATAAGAATTTACAATTACTTCACATATTACTTCAATTAATGTACGAATATGCTATTAGAAGGCAACCATGCCAGGCGACTGTTGTAGCTCGACTCGCTTGCTGATCGTATGTGTTAAACACGCTAGTAACCGATTGACAACTTACTGAACAAAGAACAGGTTAAGTTGTCAGGAGGCAGATTAGAGAGAACCAACATAGTCTATGGAATTAAAGTAAAGTAGACTTATGGTTTTAATATTTGTAACACTAGTAACTATGAAAAAGGTCAATCGCGAGTAGAATTTGCAAACAAATGGAAAATTAACATTGTTATAGTGAAATGTTAATGAAAATGTGTATAATTATTAATCCCAGAAGTGAGCGTTATCACTTCAAAATAAAAAACATGTGTAGATTTGAAAGAGCTAGGTACATCTCGAGTCAATTTCCTTATATTCAATTATTGGCGTTGAGTAGGTTATCAAATGTAAATTAGATCCTGTAGATGGAGCCACAACCTGAGAGATGAATAAGATATACCATAATTTATGACCCATGCGTACTCGAACGGTTGGTTCAGTGGGATAAACCGCTCAGACGTGACCTTTGGGTCACGGGTTCGAGTCGCCCGTTTATAAATTTTGTTTACTAATTTAATTTGTATGATACTTAATCCCAAAAATGAGGAAAATCACTTTAATAATAACAAAATTGTTTAGTTTTGAAAGAGCTACATCTCGATATGCAATTATTGGGGTTGAGCAGGTTATCAACTATAAAGTGGATCCAGTAGATGAAACTACAACCTGAGAGGTGAACAAAGCATACAAGATAATATGACAATACGGCACTCGAATGGTTAGCTCAGTTGGCAGAGCACTGGCACGGAACGCGAGAGGTCGTGGGTGCAAATCCCGCATCGTTCATAAAATTTTGTTTTTAAATTTAATTTGTGCGTTATTTTACGTCCCCCGTACTGATTAATACCAAATTACTACTTACTACTTTACCGAATACTGTAAAGTGGTACAAATTTTAGTCGGTAATGTCACTTCCAGTAAGTTTTTATTTAGATTTCTATGCTTCCGTTTCATAGTACAAGATATACTAGTCATGTATTTTTTTCTATCTTTCTTTATTTTCAGAATTGCGTCGTGTAAGTAAGTGTAATTAGTATCAAATCTCAATGCGCTGCAACCCTTTTTTGGAATTCTTTGGAGTTGGTAGGGTTTGAAATTAGACATAACTGGAAAAACACATCTACACTTATAGATAGCAGCAAAAACATAGCGACATCTTACATATCATGTTGGTTATCAAGATTTACTTATTAAGTCGCATATCTTGTAAATCCAATCTCTTAATCTTATAATTGAATAATTAATTTTTTTTAATTTCTTTCACATAAAGTACTTATCTTCATTTATAAACATGTGAGTGCTTTGAACAGAGTAATGTACATAAAAGTTTTAGCATCTGGAACCGACCTGGGAGGAATTAGATTAGATAGATTACTTATATAATATTGATATAATAATGACACACTTTTTACACAAATTATCTTGCCCCAAGTTAAGCATATATAGCCTGTGTTATGGGTTACAAGACAATGATATATTTAATACAATATACTTACTTAAGCATACATAAATTTATATGAACATACATAAATACATTTAAACATCCATGACTCGGAAACAAACATCCATATTCATCATATAAATGCTTGCACCTACCGGGATTCGAACCCGGGACCTCTAGCTTAGTAGGTAGGATCGCTAACCACTCGGCTATATAGGTCGTCTTACATGCATGCAGTTACAATACCATAGAATATTATGTACTCTTATAATTCTCTCTGTAATAGTTGTCTGTGGTCTAATCCTGTCCTTATGTGTTATGTTAGGTGAATGACTGCATGTGAGAGTTTGTGCCTGCAGTTGGGAGTAAGTGTGATATGTGGCAGTTTGTGAATGGACAATATTTTGATGACTGAGATATGGTTTTGTGAGGTAGGTAAGTAATGGAGGGTAAAAATTTATTTGTATATTTGCTTTCTACCTTGATAATGGCACATATATAGGCACATAAGTGAATTTGCTAGAAACTGTCATAACCATAACGTTAACACCAGGAACAAACATAAACTTATAATGCCTACTACTCGGCTAAGTCGAGTTAGTAAGTCTTTTATGGGGCTTTAAAAGGTCAACAACGCTCCTGTGGTTCCTCTGGTGTTAGAAAGGGAAGTATGGCTACGGGGATCACATAACATCAAGTGCCTAATGCCTGCTCGTTTGTCAAAAAAGGAAAAGTTACGTAGTTAAGTATAATAGCCAACTGGCTATTATACCCAACCCACACTGATTTCAATATGTAGAGTTTGCGGAATCTGAGCTTTTGCCTATAGAGATTGGCTCTGTTAGAGTTCTATTAAGTTTATAAATAATAAAACTTTTATGAATTGGTGAAAATAGAACTGGATATTATTTTAGTGTGATAAAAGTCTTCAGTTGCTTGAAACTTTAAAATAATCAATTTTCTTATTCAACTTAACTTCCTGTCTACTCACGTTGCCATATGGCAACGGCATGAGACCACCGTTTAGAACGCTTTTATAAAGTTAGCACGTAAGACATTAAAAAGAGAAATATACTGATAATAAATATACACCGTAGAGTCAAAACTTTGGATACATCCCATTTAAAGCATGCAAATAGGAAATTGGTAAGTTAGTTTCTGTGAATCTTAACATGTAAACTTAACTGTATTATAAAAATTTATTGAAGTAGGCGTTACTTTGCGGAAATCCATAATTATGCAAATGTTTTGAGTTTTCTTTAGTGTTAATTCCGCCAATATTTGTCTTTTAAACAATTTGACACGTGTTTCGCCTCTACACGAGGCATCCTCAGGACATGTTGACTCCCCAAAATCTGGCACGAGACTCAAAAAATATTGGCTGAATTAACACTAAAGAAATCTCAAACATTTGGATACTGAATTATGTATTATTGTGTGCAATTAACTTTTATTTAAATCATTTCTGGACATCAGGAAGAAGTGACTTTTGACTATCATTACTTATATTTTTTTAGAATGAAAGTTAGACGACGTAACAACTACGGGGAAGAATTGATGTACCGCACCTGAAATATCGGCTCTGGAGTTCTTAAAACTGGAATTTACAGCTAAGAAAAAACATGTTAAGAGAGAGCCTTCAGATATGTGTCTAGTAAGGCCTTGATAGTAAGATGTGAGGCAAACTTAATCAATATATTTCGTAACAAATTAACAAGGCAAGAACATTTACCATAAATGGTAATGTAGGCCATTTGGCGGAGATGTTTAAAGTGTAACAGATTCAAAATATGCTTTTGAAGCCAACTAAAATATTAATAAGCACTGTATAATTTAATTTAAAGCTCCACTCTTGCGTGGATGATGGCCAATAAAAGTGATTTTATAGCGTTTTTATTATGATGCATATACGTGAATTTGTTATATTTTACAAGTTGTTCATCTCTTTGAAATTGAAAATAAATGCTATAAACTAAACACGTACTTATTTCGTGATACTTCATGTTTAAATGTTCTTGAATATGTTAAAATAAGTCGTAATGGAGTTCGATTTTAATATGTATGTTATCAATTATACTATTACAAGTAACATGGGTGACAGAGCTCGGCCTATGTAGAGATGTGGGTTCAATCTGCATCTTCTACCACATTTATTACGGGGAATACTTGAAGAAGTTGTTTGAGATGATACCAGCAGCCGAATTCACTATGACACTATGTCAAAATGCGAAATTCCACCTCCATCGTGTTACATGTTGACATACGAAATACATACTACAACATTATGCGAGAAATATCTCGCCTCGCACTGACACTCGGTGGAATGAATTAACGGCTACAGCTTTTTCCGATCCGATGCGACTTAGGGACCTTCAAGCTTAAAACATACTCCCAAATTAAAAGGGCGGCAACACATCTGTTGGTATTGCGGATGTCCATTGGTGGTTAACTAACCACTTTCCAATATTTAAGCCTCTTGCCCGTTTGCGCACATTTATTTAAGGAACAGCTTTTAACGTTTTAAGCGTTTTCTGCTATGTAAAAAAATCTGACTCAAAACAGTGAAGTTTGAGGAGTGCAAGATCAATTCTGCGATATGACAGGAGGTCCATAAGATGAGAAAATTTCATCAAAATCGTTTGATTCATTAACAAGACGCAAGAAATGTAATATATATTTTGTTTGAGGTAAACTTGTAGCATACTAGCCTATCGAGCTTGAGTTTTCCTTCAATCCCCGCTGCAAACATTGTATAATATATTTCCACGTCTGATGGTATATTGTGTTGTTTTTCATTATGTGACACTTTGTTATTGGATAATTGATTTTACCCAGTTAGTATCTTGCTGGCGTTACTATTTTTCTTATGAAAATAAGGGAGGAGACGAGTAGGACGTTCAGCTGATGGTCATTGATAAGCCCTGCCCATTAGAATGCAAGGCCGCTCATCATTATTGAAAAAATAAAAATTCTGAGAGGCACTGCAAGTGCGTTCGCCACATTGAGACATAAGATGTCGAGTCTCATGTGCCCAGTAATTTTACTAACTACGGCGCCCTTCAGACCGAAACACAGTAAGGCTTACACATTACTGCTTCACGGCAGAAATAGGCGCCGTTGTGGTACCCATAATCTAGCCGGTATCCTGTGCAAAGGAGCCTAGTACTATTAGGACTACTTGTTGTCCTGAACGATTCATTTTGAGAAAAAGAGCAAGATGAGCAAGACATTCAACTTATAGTAGGTGATCCGCTCTGCCTATTACAACGCAGTGTGGTACAGGATTCATGAACATAAAATTCTGAACGCCATAACATCCATGCTCATCACTTTGAGACATAAGATGTTAAGTTTTCATCACGTAGCATTTCATCACATTCATCCACATAGCCGGCGTACTGTGAAAAGAAGCCAATACCTGTTCGGTCTTTTGAAATGTTTCAATGTTTTTATTACAATCGGATAGATCACACAGTACCTTAAAATACTTACAAAAGTCGAAAGATCTACATGAAGTTAGCATTTAAATAAATGCCAAAGTATTATTTTCTTTAATGTTATGCTACTATTACATGAACTTGTTGCTCTGGTGACTAGTAGGTTTTAATGTGCAGGTTCTCCTGACCTTTAAATGTCCTAAAAAGTAATTTTTCCGTGCTGTTTATGGTGCACTCGAAGACGTGATGCCCTAAGCAATTCCTTAGTTTACTTATGGGTTAATTCAGGTTGCCATTGTGGGTACCTAAATTTTTTCGGTGGTGTATTCGATAGTGTTACCAAATTTAACGTGTCAGTGCTAAATGTTATAAGGTTTAAAATATGTTTTTATGGTAAAAATTTATATCATTTGATATTTTTTTTGCGCTAACCAAACCTTTAAAAATCTAAAATGTATTTGTTTTTCAGCAATTGACTATTTCTATACAGTTAATACGATTTCTTCTCTGCATATTTTATGATAAAGCGTGTTCCGAGTACTTTATTTATTTTTTTAATTTTAATTAATTTTCCTTTTTTGAACCTATTCGGTATTCAATAATGTTACCAACGTCAAGCGATTCTTTGTTAGAATCTGTAGAACTAATTGTATATACAATCCTATAGACTATATCCTGACTATAGACTTTGAATATATTAGTCCATAGACGACCTGACAGCTGATTTGTGAATGTGTACATTAGCTAGTGGTTTAACTGTAGATTCTCTTTCCCTTTCAATCTTGCTGTATCTCCTGTTACAGTTATTAAAATGAAACTTTTATTACATCGTCTCAAACTTTTTCGTCTGTGTGTTACATGTCGCGTGACGGTCGGGCGGCGCCTAAAGTTCGCAGCAGATGACCGTGTATTGTATAGACTATTAATCATTTGTGCCAGTGCTCCACGCTGTTTTTGTCAGTGTTTAATATAAATATTATTACTTAAATTAAATTTTTACTCAAATGTCGAAAAAAAGTTTCACTTTTACCGTGGTTTGATAAAACCACACAATCCTTTTTTCTTCTCCCTTACACGCTTTGTTTGTCTATACGCTAGTATTTTGTGCATCTGTGGTACTGATACCGTATCTAGTTCTGTCACGATGTAGCGGTGCACTTGTACTGTTGTGTTCGAAGTCTGTGGACATCAGAGTTATACTTATACTGTTAAAGTCCGGTTTCAATGGTGTGGTTGCTAGTGTCGCTACATTCACTTTAGATATTCCATCTCTAAGGCTTTTTTTTTATTTTTCAGTATATTTTGGTTCAAATTCAAATTCATATTCAAATATTTTGATTCAAAATAGGATGTGACATCACTCATTGAAAGTCAAAAAAAAAACTACCACCCATTCCAAAATGAATGCCTCAGGCCTGAGAAGAATGGGCGCAACAAACTCAGCGGGCTTTTTTTTTCATCAAAAATATGTTTTACAATTAAAGTAACATTTACAAAGTAACAAAGTAACATTGTTCAATTAAACTTATTATTTAATAGCCTGAGGGCGGTCGCTCCATTCCCAATCTGTGGTATCATTAAGAAAGTAATTTATGTTATAGTAACCTTTACCACACAAACGTTTGCAGAACTAACCAGTATTATTTAATGTTTTGCATTGGAAATAAGAAGATTTATTAAGTCGAACTGAAAATTCTGCTAAAAATCTGGAATCTAAAGTTAAGCGATGAACATGTGAAAAAATTCTCCAGCAATTTAAAATAGGCTAGGATATTTAAATGTAATTCGGTCTAAACCGCTATGTTTTATATTAATACTAGCTGACCCTCAAACGTTTTTGGGTAAATCATTAAAAAAAATACTGTTTTATAGGAATTTGCCAATAATATTTCAAAATATCAAGAATTATTTCGCAAAAATGCTCCCTGTTGTTATAAAATGAAATTGTTTCACAGTGGAACTGTCAAACCGTGCGTCACTAAATTCTCTCATAGTAAATATGTCCATACAAAACAAATATTGAAAATAAAAATAATTATCGGTCCCAAATCGAAATAAAAACTATCCTATCTCTCAAGTTGTACTGAACTGCACTCCATGAAGTAATCTCCATTAAAATCTGTTCATTAGTTTAGGAGTCCATCGCGGACAAACAACGTGTCACGTAATTTATATATGTATATTAAGATAACAAGACAAGAAATTTAACCGTAAGGGGGAAGTAGGTCGTACCACAAATTATTCACCTCCAACTGGGTAAAGCCTGTACTAGATGTGCTAGACAGTAATTTATTTATAAAATGAATATACATTATACATGAATATCAAATATATATTTGGAGTTCTCAGGGTTCATAAACCTTAGAACGGTGTGTGCTTACTACAACACGACAAAAGTGAAAACTTCATCAAGGCGAGTATAAAACTAAATACAGCTATATTTTGTTGTATATTTGTAAAATATTTTTAAGTAATAACGATTACAATATAATATGTGCATAAATTACTGTGGCAGACAATGATCTGACTGATCGATTTGGGCAGAATTATCGATAAAAAGCGTTACATACGAACGTGAATAAAAAATAAAATGCTCAGTTGTTTTTTTTCGTCAAATCTTTCACATCAAAATGTATTGATATATCTGCCATTTGAAGCTGTTTCAAAGTATATTTACTGAATATTCATCCTGTATCCTTAGGGAGAAAAGTGTTAGCACTTTTCTATCGTAAACACAAATTAAAACAATACTTTAGAAGCTTAAAGCTCTTTGATTACAAAAACGTCATATTTACTGCTATAAGAGTACAGTTGCAATAATAAATTTCTATCTACAGTTAAGAGTTGATGGTATTTTTTACTCGATAGGAAAGCATTTTGAAATGATTGTGGTGCCATAAAAGGATTGCAGGTTCGTTGAGACACACCGAATATAGCAACATGAGAAATTGTACAATAAATAATATTTCTTAACGGTTCCCTAAGCTTAACTTGTATACCTGTCCTAGACTACAGCTCTTTTAGATGATTACTTAAAGGTTATATAACTTTTGATAAACCTTCACCTTTACTTAACAATATTATATTCGTTGAAAACTATGATTGATTTATACTTAAATAATTATGTGTTCGGTAAAATAATTGATTTTATTATTAATTAAATTGTTTCGTCCAAGAATTAGCTTTGATGCCTTTCTTTTAATTTATGTTTTTTAAGCAATCGTTTTTGGTGATTACGTTTTTTTATAAATGGCTTTTAAGCAAGCTTTATGTACGTATATATTGGACTTTTCTGTTCGCTTTTATCTTGTTTATGGGTACTTTTAAAAAAACTGAATCATCTGTGTAAGATGTGTAACAGCTTTATACCGAATGCATCTTAGAATTAAAACCGTAATACCAGAATTTTATTCTTTAATTTTTATTGTAGTCTCTTTATTGTAGCAAAAGGGTGTAAAGATTTTGGCAGGACGTTTACTTTCAGATGGCTCATATTATAATTTATAAGAAAGAAAGAAAGAAAGAAAGAAAAATGTTTATTGACATCATTATACATTCTGATAATAGTTCTTAAAGTTATACTAATCTAATTATGATCTAATGACGCCAATTGGCCAACTCAGCATAGTTGTGGTATCGAAAGAATCTACAACGCTGGTCTTCCGTGGAAACCCAGAGAGCGCTACTAACGCACGGTCCTGTCGAACCACACCAGAGAATTAATAGTTTGTCAACACGAAGATGTACAAACTATTAATTCTCTATGAGCACAAAGCACAAAAAATATTGAAACTCGGATCTAAAATTAAAACTAACAACAAATAAAAACAATTAAACTTGATTTAAACTTGCCATTGCCACACAAAACAAACTAATTTTTTTAAATATTTTAAATTGATTTTCAGACATTAATAAGATATTCCTTGTATTTTAATTTAAATAGCCCTAAACTAACGCAGACAGACTTCTTGTTCTTTATAAAACGAAGCATGATAACGCACAAACAATTATTTGTAATCAAGGAAAATTTGAAAAGAAAATTTTATGAACGATGCGGGACTCGAACCCACTCTCACGTTCCGTGCGAGTGCCCTACCAACTGCGCTAACTGTTCTTCAACTGAGCTAATCATCATAAAATCTTGTATGCTTTGTTCAACTCTCAGGTTGCGGCTTCATCTACAGGATCTACTTTACAGCTGATAACCTGCTCAACCCCAATATTTGCATATTGGGAACTTGACTTGGAGCTGTATTTCTTGGCATTACTCTTGATTCTAAATCGCAAAGGGCCCCCCATATTGAAGGATTGGCGAATAGGCTTAGTTCTTCAGCATATGCAGTTAAGAAAATTAGAAGGTTAACTGACATAGTTACGGCGCGACTAGTATACTTTAGTTATTTTCATAGTATTATGTCCTATGGTATATTGATATGGGGCAGTGCGGCCGATATTAATACCACCTTTGTGCTATAGAAGAGGGCTATTCACGCGATTTATAACCTAGGTCCTAAAGAATCATTAAATAAATAAACATTTTGACTGTTGCTTCTCAATACATTTTTGATAATGTTCTGTATGTCCGTAAGCACATTGAGGAATTTTCTAGAAACTGTGACATTCATAATGTTAACACGAGGAACAAACATAAACTTGTTATGCCTACTACTCGGTTGGGTCGAGTTAGTAAGTCTTTTGTTGGGCGTATATGCTTCTACAATATGATCCCAGAAAATGTACAAAACAATTAATGTGTTACGAAATTTAAAAGAATTGTTAAAAAACGTTTGTGTGTTTAAGGCTACTATAGCATAAACGAATTTCTTAATTACACCAGGGACTGGGAATACAGCGAACACCCTCAGGCTCATAAAATTATAAATGTTTATTGTATGATATCACATTGTAATCCATATTTTATATTTAAAAAAAAGCCCGCTGAGTTTCTTGCGCCCATTCTTCTAGGGTCTTTTGAATGGGTGGTAGTTTTTGTCGTTCAATAAGTGAATTTTAATCCTATTTTTAATAAAAATATTTGAATTTGAATTTGAGATGTTGCTCTTGCAAATCTAAACAGTTTGTTATGTTTTTAAAGTATAACCCACAATTCTAGGATTAATACACAAACAAAATTGGAAAACCAAATAGTATGAACGAATTTATATATTTAAAAATTTTAAATTTATATTTGTAAATTCCGATTTTTCAAAATGGTCAGATTACCAGATAAATGAAATCTACGTAGGAAAAGTCGCGTGGGGCCGCTAGTACAATAATAAGTTCTGGCTACTTCGGAGGTAAACTCATGATTCAAGTTTCAAGTCCCGCAGGAGTTGAGAGGTATTCCACCTGCATTATTTATCGCGTTACATTATTAACAGCCTATCGTACGTAGATGGCTATCGGACACGAAGCGAGTTGCACGCGCCTTCTTGATATGTATCGCCATCGTGTTTCCATTGTCACATGACACGGTAAATTTAACGTATCAGTGCTAAATGTTATAAAGCTTAAACATGTTTATTCTATGCAGTTAATACGATTTTTTTCTGCATATTATATGATAAAGCGTGTTCTGAGCATTTTATTTATTTTTTAATTTTAATTAATTTTCATATCTTTAACCTATTCCTGTAAATTAAGACATCTCAGTATTTTTGGTATATCGCTTCACATAATATATTCTAATTAAACTTATAGGTAATATGATGAAGATGTAAATATTGATTTAAAAGCGTGTCATTATGTTTTTTGCCACTTTTTTTCATTAAAGCTCGACCTTTTCCGAAGTGGTGGCAAATGGTAAAATGTATAAATATTTGAGATTTATAAGTTTTATTTTTTGATCTAATTATAAAATATGATTTAATTTTATTATTTCATTATTTCACACAGATTTCTACGCACTTATAGAAGAAACACACAATATTCATCCGGCAGTACAATTAGCCGCAGCACAGTACAAACACGTATCTGCATGACAGATATAATATTTGAAAGAGCGACATCTTGAGTCAATTATGAAATTAACAAGAAACATATTAAAAATTATTGACATGTAGATTTACCCATCATCGGATTGTTGACTTAGCAGTAAAACATATACTATTTTCTTTCACTAACGCGAGTGTTACACATAAAAATCTTTTAAAGGATAAAAACGCGTGTAATTGTAACTGTGTTCTTACATTAGATTTTTGCATAAAAGTTACATTTTTAATTTAATTTCCCCATGAAAATGAGATCTGGAAAGGTCTTGAAACGTCGGGTTAACTAAAATAAAAATAAAATGTATTTTTACGCAAAAATGTAATTTAAAATCAGTTATAATTACATGCGTTTTAATCCTTCAAAAGTGATTTATTTAAATAAAGCACTTGTTGAGTTAAGAGCGTCGGAGGCGTGATCTCTAGAGGCGCGGATTTGAATTTCGCATTGATTATACAATTTGATACAAATAACATTGATAAGCCCAGTGGTTGTTAATCCCTGACGTTAATATCAATCAATCAATCAAATTCTTTATTTACGTAAAAAACATGGTATGTTACGATGGCACTATCTTAAAGTTTCACATGTTTCGCCAGGTTTAACTAGGTATGCAAATTAATTTAACACAGTAAATGGTTTAAGTTATTAAACACATAACAAAATTAGATGATGAAATATATCTGCATCAGGAGCAGAGGAGGATAAAATTAAAATTAAAATAATAATATAAAAAAATACAGACTAATATAATGCTAAAATAATTAATAATATTGCTTAGTTAATTGTTCATAAAAAGTTACATATCTCATGTCATCATATTACTCGCATTCAGAAATTCTATAATATCAATTCAATTCAATTTTTGTGATATGGCAAGTGGTTGCACCAGTCGGGTGCAAATTATTTCGCCAATGTCGAGTGGAATTGAAGAGACACGTTGTGAATGGAAATTTTGTATGAATTTAATATGAATAATTTATAAGTGGCAGGTTTTTTGAGTATAGCGTTATTTTATATGGTTAGTTTATAGCCTGGGACAACACAATATTATACAAAATACTCTGTACATTACATATTTACAGCTTAATATTATTATATTTCACATATTTACACAAAAATTACAATATGGACTAAACAACAGGCGTTAACAAACATTCGACGTTTACTGGACAGGGAAATTTCGGTGGAAGAACGTCATAAAGGGGATGAAGAAGTTTAGGACAGGAAAATACTATATGAGATACAGTACCGTCGTCCAAGCCACATTCACACAAGGATTCTATAATATCAGCTGAATTGTAAGTTACGTCACTGTGACGTACACAACAGGATCATGGAAATGCGCCCGTGTGAACTTTGCGCACTCATAACTCTCGTGTCGTTGCAATTATATTTTAAAAATATTGATTTCATCGCCTTGTAAAATATTTAGTAGGGTTGTTTCTAGAATGTTCGTAAGCATTGTTCAGTTTAATCTATAGCCTCGCACGAGCACGCTAACAGAAAAAAATTAACTTTATTTTATTAATGAACATTTTGAAATATTTATGGTATTGTTTTCACTGACTTTATATTTTTCTTATAATATTCTTTCCCTAATTATTGTGATCTGTGTTACCTACCTATAAAATCCCTTTTTTCATTATTGAGACTGTATTAGTTTTATAAAAGTCACAAACTTCTTCTTTTTCATAGTAAATATTTTAAAATGTATCGCATATTTTCAATAGATGCACTGAATTTTCAAAATGAGTAAATCAAAGCAAATGAAAAATAGCCGAAGAAAGCAACAATTAACTATGTTTCTTACTGTAATCATTTGAGGTTATCTATACAAATACTACAGCCTATGAGATATGCAAAATTCCCCTACCTATTATTAAAACAACTAATGATTTTTCTGGCATTACTTCCTTTTTTAATTAATAATATATAGGTATATTTTTAACTATCATAAGTTTTTGCATTCTGTGAAGAAAATATTAAGTTTTTTAAGTACCTAACAGTAGAATCTTAGATTAGGGATTTGTCTCCGCTGCGCTCCAACTGGAAACCACACTACCTAAGAACAATAGCTTTTTAATTACGGCAATTTTAAGATGCCTGTGTGTGTGGTATCTTGACACTCAATGGCATCCTACAAATTTTGTAACTTATAAACGCTTCGTGTTATTTTAAATTGAAATAAATAAAATACAAAATACTTATGAAATGTGATCCCAGTGTCTTTCTAATTGCATGTAGTATTATTTTTACAAAGTTTCACTACTCAACCCGACATCTTAGTTTCAATCATAAGCAAAGTTTAACAAAAGATGTGGCTGGTCAACGTCACACGTTGTTCGAGACTGGCTCGAGTAAGCCCTCTTGGGCGTAGTATTAGTTGCCGTACTTTGCGACTACACCTGCGGTATCTAGTTGGAGCGCAGCGGATACCAATCCTAAATCTAAGAATTTAAATGTACAAAATAAATTTGCATATCAAAAAAACTTTAAGGTATATCAAATTAATTTTTCGGACGATGCGGGAGTCGAACTCGTGCGTCTCAGCTTACGTCCAAACGATCTACCAACTAAGCCCACTGTCCCCATCATCCAAAAAGTTGGTGTCAATCACAGAACAGTTTTTTTTTCTGTTCCGTGGTATCCATCCCTAAAGTGAGTGATATCACTTTAAGAATAACAAATTGTCTAAGTGAAATAGTCTCCCGTGAAGTTGGTAGCTGTAGTTACTCTAATTACGAATGTCACACGCGAGGAGTACGCCCACTTGGTCGTAGTATTAGTTACCGCACTTTGCGACTACGCCTGCGGTATCTAGTATCAGCAGATTCCACCTTCGCACGACACGCCACAAGTTAGGATATCATCCCCACCATCTGGATGTGTGGCGGTCCTTCACAGTGCGGTTTTCAAGGAGCTTTCTTCCACGTACTACAAAGCTGTGGAATGACCTTCCTTGTGCGGTGTTTCCGGGACGATAAGACATGGGTACCTTCAAAAAAAAAGCGCGTACAATTTCCTTAAAGGCCGGCAACGCTCTCGTGATTCCTCTGGTGTTGCAAGAGAATGTGGGCGGCGGTGATCACTTAACACCAGATGACTCGTAAGCTCGTTTGTCCTCCTATTCCATAAAAAAGGAGACCAATCCTTAATCTATCATTCGAATATAACTTTTCAAAACCATTTAAATAGAATATAAAAATAAACCTTCGATATAACACTACGCAACACGTTCTAAATATGTAATCTCACACAAAGAAATTTATCTTTACAAATCTTACTAAAGGCATGAAATAATTTTATTTCAAATTGAAGATATCGTAATGCTGTCACGTAATCCTTCTTCAGTCATCTCTTATTGCGATTGAATTTCAATCGAGCTCTGATTGATTGGAGCGAGTGGCCCGAAACTGGATTGATTTTTAAGTAGACCGAAAGGAAGAAAAAGATTCAATAAATTGAACAACATTCGACGTAAGGAAACAAGCTGATGAATTCTGTTTGAGAGGCTTTCACAGGGAGATTAAGGATTTACGATAAAAGTAACGTTATATTTAATTAATTTGTCTGATACTCGGATGGATTCGGTAGACTTTCATTTACAGGTTCATTCAATGATTTCGGTCTTTGAAGAAAGATTACTTCAAAGCTTTCTTCGTAAATAAAACACTTTACAGGTTAAATAACGCTAAGACTACTGAAATAGACTAACAGAGAGATATATCTTTTAATTTAAGCCGACAAATAAAGAATTTGCTAATGGCCACTTCCAATATTCTAAAACGAATTGAAAATTATTTAAAAACTAGTTATTATATTGAACCGTTTTATAAACCATGGCAAAAAGAATACATTTAAAATTTTTTGTCTATGTTTGTTTGTAGGCGCTCATCTCAGAAGCCACTAAACCAATTTGAATACAAGCCCCCGTAACTATTTCACGTCTTTAATTCATTCCATACGCTTCACAAAAAAAAAGGTTAGTCCTTGTCCACATGAATGTAGTGAAAACCACACCAATGCTATGTTCTATGATCATAAATATACAATAAATATACTTATATATAACATATAATAATTATTACTGTATAAATTAGTCTGACTAATCAATCACCCTCCCTTAGTCAACTCGAGCTGACTCTACCCGAAGGAACGTTACAAAGCCGATCATGACGAGCCAGTCTCAATAAAGAAGCTTCAGTTAATCATAATAGCACGTATATAAATATAAAATATTTCAGTGTAACTTTGAATTCTTACTATGATTCTGTAAACTCCTCTAAACTACTAAAATACAAAATCAACATAAATTATCAAATCACTGTTTAAATATTTAACTTATATGTGTAGACCACAAATTATTCATTAAATTTGAAACAATAACAAAACAAACACCGGTGCTGTGGGTTCGGAGCAAACTCAACAAAATTTGTGATCGAGCAGAAATCATTTTAGTTTGGAATAGTTCATTCATGATTTATAAAGGCTTTGTAGGGTAATATTTGCATAATATCGTGCTTTGAGAGTTCCATAATATTTTAGTTATTAGAAAATAAATCCGTAATAAAAATGTACACCCTTATTTATTCTCACAACGGAGCCCCGGTTCGATCCTCGCCCGCCACGTACTGTGTTTTCGAACTCATATAATGTAGGCTTAAATAAAATGACTGCATTTCATCTGCTGTTTTCCTGAAAACGAGATTTTGAAACGTCGGAGGGCTGATTACGTAAAACGAAGCAGTAGCGACAGCAATGCAACAGCAGTAGCAGTGCAGCAGCAATCACTACGCGATCGGTTGCAAAATGTCTCTAGAATTCGTATTACGCAAGCCGATCGCTATTGCTCGCCTGTCGCAGAATGCACTTTTGCCATAGATACTAGCGCCACTAACGATAGGACAATAAATGAAAACAAAATAAACAGTTGGAACTATACTAACATCATACAAAGAGGATGTTAACACTACGTAGTACGTAATAAGAGACGGGACTGCCTAAGTAAAAATTGCGTTTGAAAGTGAACAGTTGCTTAAAACGTAGTGGATTTCGGCTATCTCCCTTATCTAGAAGATTATAGCCGTCATCTATCAATCTATCAATGACTGCTCGTTTCATACAATCGAGTGAATCGGTTTTTTCGTAGAGAGTATCACTAGGCTGACGTCTGTAAGTACGTTCCTTGAGTATGATCCTAGTCTGTGGTTGAATTTGATAGCAATGATCGCGAGATTTACGCCTGTTGCAAGATTCGTAATCATCTTACGGGCTAACTAAAATAATAATTAAATTGTAACTTTTATGCAAAAATCTAATGTAAAAACAACAGTTACAATTACACGCGTTTCAATCTTTTAAAAAGTATTTTTTTAATGTGTAACACTCGCGTTTATCTAAGAAAATACTATATGTTGGTATTTGACGCTATATAAGGTCCGGGACTCACTTCTGTTACCTCTAATGATGATGATCAGGTAACCTGTTTGTTACGAGCTTGTTAGTCCTCCTCTCCCATGAAAATAATTGCCTACTACTACATTGTATTACATTCAATCCCATTTGAAGCTCTTCTCAATCGGTTACTCTTGTCAGAGTGGTCGTGGTTGCCAAGATGACGCACTGCCTAGGCAGAGCTCCCTCGCGGTATTCCTCCACTTTTGACGGTTTGCAGCATTGCGGGAGCACTCCACCACAGGTGCCTGGGTCACTGTTTTGATAAGGTCAGTCCATCGCGTGGGTGAGCGTCGTCTCGCTCTTTTCCTCTCCATTTGAAACTAATTTCTGTTTAATTAAGCAGATTGCTAGATGTGCTTGTGGTGGTGGCGTGGGACGGGTAGTTGTGGTTGACGATTCTGTCATTGAGGACTCTGCATCATGTTGTAAAATTTAAATATATTTATAGTTAATTTTGAATGTTTTATTTGCAGCGCTTCAAATAGTAAATTTAAATAAAATGTACAAAATATATGTACATTGCTTAAAACAAACATTATAAAATTAGCCAAGATATTTTTTCTATTCTCCTTTTTCTCTCTATTACAATAAAATGAAAAAGTAAAGAATAAGCTTATTAGATTTGTACACTCATGAAAATACCTCTCTCTATGTAACATATTATTCTTGTGTTAGGATAAAAACTAAATCTGATCCAAAGAGGTGATTTAGGATAATACTTTTAAAAGCTTAAATAAAATTACTTTGTTTGTATATTGAAATTATTTACATTTTAAATAACATACATATTATATTTTAATAAAAAAAACAACCGACTTCGAAAACATTAGATATAATATGCACTAAAAAGTATAAAAATAATTGCGTCTTGTAAGACAATTTAATTAATTAATCTAATTCTAGTTACGATTATTGTTATTTTTGTCGCGCACATACTTATAGAAAATTTAAGACTTCTATGCTTTTCCCATGGTCAGAACAAAACAACTACAATGGGACCACACTAGAAGCACCAGCTTTCAAATAAAAAAAGAATGATCAAAATCGGTTCACCCAGTCGAAAGTTCTGAGGTAACAAATATAAAAAAAAAACATACCGACAAATTGAGAACCTCCTCTTTTTCGAAGTCGGTTAAAAAAGCATACCACACTGAGACTTTAAATAACTATTAAGTATTTAATCTGTTTTAATTTAATATCAATAAAGGTTTGGCCAAACATTTTTTTATGTAAACAGCAATTGTATTTTTCCCTGGCACGCTATAAATAATTTCTAAGCAATAGGACAACCCTAGCGACGGCCACGTGTGTGTTCAATGATCCGACACGGGAAGCTATAAAGTAATATTTGTTGGCGTTTATCAATACTTACGACCCGAAAATATACCGACAATAATGACTCATAATATTGTGTTAATGTTGTAGCTATTAGTAATTCAATGGATATTTTTTTCATAATATACCTTAAATCATTACTAATTACTGCACGAAAATTTTGAAGTTATACTTCTCTTGGTGAGTTAGGGAAAATTTTCGACACCCTGACGTTAGTAGGTCAACTAGTATATTTGTTAATCATTTGTATCAAATTTCGGCTACCAAGCCTCTTGTAACTCATATGTCTACTGAACCACAATCAATTGACGAGATTTAAATAAGTTTAATAATAATCTGGTACTATAAAAAAAGTAGTATTTATAGCAATCGTATAATTAACCTCAACTTTATTAAATTTTCACTTCTCTCAGTGTTTTTTTAATTATCCTTGTCACCCTAGTTGGGATTGTATTCCAATTAGAGCGACAAGTAGGGCCCAAAGTTATAAAAATATTAAATTGAAATCGCTCAGTAATACGTGTGCACATATTCAATTAAATCCCATCCTCGTTAAGGCCATGGTAAATATGACTTTCGGCCGTTCCCAATATACTATCTGCAGAGAGAGATAAATTACTACCTACTACTGTCAGTAATTAGCTGTCAATAATATGAAGCTGTCCTAATATACCCGATAAGTCATTCTTATCGCCTTATATTGGGACGCGTGAATTGCAATTTCCATGAAAACTTTATATCGCTGGTAAGCTGTACGTCGTCCCATTGACAGACAGCGTGCACGGATAAGGTGAGTTACCGTCGATAAGTTTATTGGGACAGAACAGTCAAAAATATTCGGAACGGCCGTTAGAAATATTCCATCATAATTATTATGGAGGGATACCGGTAAAGAGTATTTAAATACAAATAAGATATAACAAATAAACTAAGATTTTTTCATTTTGTATAAGGTATTGGAAATACAGTTCTTATAACATGTTCCAAAGTTCACTAACTATAACAGAAAAGTAAACTTATTAGTACCTATTTACATGTATTTGTACTTGATATAATAATACATTTCCCGCAATACGAGCCAGTTTGTGGTCAAGAAACTCAATACTTTGTTGACGTTAATTTAACACCTTTAAAACCAAGACACGTCCGGCAATTTATACATAAGAAATTCAGTAAAACATAGCCAGTAACACGATAGCTTGATATAAAACAAAATAAACGTTTCTGATTGGCTACTCATTCAAGTACAGCTGTAACCCCTTCGATATCGTATCAAATTACCGTCATGGAGCTTGAATATCGGTTACCAAAATGGCCGGCGTGTAAGATAATGACTGAACTTTTGTACTTGTCATTTATGTCCCATACTGTTATCAACGTTTCGGTAGGCCTGTGAGAAGTTCAGTTTTAAAATGGTAACTTGAAACGTCGTACAGACCAAAACATTAATTATAAATTTAAGAATTAACAATCATTTTAAGATTGCATGCATACCATGTATTCAATATTAAAAATATTCAAACCTTGTAAATGCAATCAAAACTTACTTCTACTACCAGAGGAATCTCAAGAGCGTTGTCCAGCTTATAGTGTCGCAAAAACAAATAGATAATTTCGAAAACCGAAAAGAATTGGTAAGTGGCCGGCAAGAATCGAACCACGGGCTCTGTGGTGAGAGCCACCATTTCTACCAACTGTGACGACGACGCTTTTTAATATCATGGGGGTTCGTTAAAAATGTTACTTATAAACTGAAAATCAAAAATTTTTTTCATCAAAACCATACGTGTGGGGTGGGGTACCTGTGCATAGGTCTTCAAAAATGATATCGAGGTTTCCAGTATAAATTTTTTCTAAACTGAATAATTTGTGCGAGAGACACTTTTATAGTGATACTCGTAAAATGTGTTCCTCCCCCTCTGTAACTTCTAAAATAAGAGAATGATAAAACTAAAAAAATATAATATAATGTATATTACCATGCAAACTTCCGCCGAAATATATATAAATGAATAGGTTTGAACGAGATCTAGTTAGTAGTTTTATTTAATACATCATAAATCGTAAATCGCAATTTACCTTTCATTCTCAACTCAAATATTGTTATTATTATTAAGGAACTTTTATATTATGTTATTTGCTGCTACGGAACCCTTCAATGCGAGTCCGAATAGCACTTGGCCGCTTTGATTATTTATATTCACTGATTTAAAATAAAATTAAAAAACAAAACAAATTTCTTATAATGTGTGACACTTTGGCTTCTACAGTTGTTTATGTTTTACCACAGAGCGCTTAAAAGAGGCCATGAAATATTCGCTTCAGTGAACGGATATAAAAACTGTGGGGAGTAATCTAGACATAAAACAATGTGCATCTGCAAGGGGGCTAACAACCAATGAGAAATTGTCAAGCTCTGAAGAGCACTTTGTTTTAATAGCACTACGCTGGATTAGTTTTTAAGTAGAATCTAAACAATGGGAAGTCAGGGGGAGGAAATTTTAAATATGCCGTGCAATGGAGCTTTAGCCACCATTTTGGCGAATTTTCTATTGAAATTTGAAGTACAGTACATACAAGTGATTCAATAAGAACTCAGTAGTTTTTTGGGGTTGTTGAATGACTCCTTTTTTGTATTGTTTTCAAGATTGTTACTCGTATATTAATATGTAGGGTGTAATAGGTTTTATATTTCTTCACTCCCAGTATTGTTATTTATGTACATATTATATGCTTGGGAGTATATTTTTTTATGAAAATAAGGGACGAAAGGAGCAGGACGTTCAGTTAATGGTAGTTGATACGCCCTGCCCATTACTTTGCAGTGCCACTCAAGATTCTTGATAAACACAAAAATTCTGAGCGGCTCTACAGTTGCGCTCGTCACTTGAGACATAAGATGTTAAGTCTCATTTGCCCAGTAATTTCACTAGCTACGGCGCCCTTCAGACCGAAACACAATAATGCTTACACATTACTGCTTCACGGCAGAAATAGGCGCCGTTCTGGTACCCATAATCTAGCCCGCATCCTGTGCAGAGGTGCCTGGTACCACTGGTACTGGTTATAAAAACAATTTTCCAATCACAACCAGGTTCGGAGAGTAATTATTAATGTTTTATAAAAATAGAACTCTTACCATTATTTTTTATGTTATCTGAATCACCGACTAAGTATCTAATTATTTTTTATTTTTTTATTTTAGTTCTTGGCAATCTGTCTCAATAATCCAATGTGGTGACTGAATATGTTTGTATTATGTTGTTGTGTTTTAGAGGTGTTTTATGCTAGAGAATAAAAGTTTCCCACTAACCTGAAGTTGGGAAGCAATTTCTATTCTATGTCTGAGTCTACTCTTGTAGTAAATGATTCAATTTCTTGCTTATTAGTTTTCTATATTATATCTGCGTACATCAGTTTATTACTAACATTATATTGAGCATGTTTTGCTAGTGTTCTCTGCTTTTAACCTTTTCAGTATCTGTCATACTTGCCGATCCCGCAAGCAGAATCTTATTTTTCCAAATATGTTCGAACAAAATTACCAGTGGCCAATATATTGCGAATTTTTGTATTAAGCTAACTAAAGTATCTAATTAACAACCAAATATTGAAGGACCTTAATATTTTTATACTTATTTCTAAATAACGTATGTTTCAACATACGCAAATACTTTTATGTCTTGTATATTGCAGTTCTTTAGCAATAAACTGACCAAAACTCTGTTCATATTTCAAAGATGTTTCTTTTTATAAGATATTAAAATTACGAATCCGCGAAACATTAGCAGATTGTGTTCTGAGCTAGACGCTAAAACTCTTAGGCTGAAAGTATTTTAATTTCGATAATTCCTTTCACGAAAATAAAGAATGCTCTGGATATTCGCCAAGAAGAGGTGAACTTCACTTGACATACTTCGCTGTTCGGTATTCAAAATTGTGTTGTCGTACAGTGAGAAGACATCTTTAAACTACTTTTTAAATTGCTTCTCGCGGTTCAAATACGTCTTAGTACTGGGAGGATATGATTATCTATAACATCTATAGACGACACCTATATCGCAGTGGTTAGTGACCTTGCCTACTGAACTAGAGGTCCCGGGTTAGTATACCGGTAGGTGCAGACATTTATATAATGAATATGAATGTTTGTTTCGTGGCCGTGGATGTTTATTTGTATTATGTATGTTTAAGTATTATATCGTACTAAACTTGTCTGCACCCATAGTACAGGTTATTAGGTATTATTATCTACAAGTATAGATATGAATAAATAAAATTGAAAAAGCTGTTTAATCGAAAATATCTTTATACTCTACGCATTTAAAAAATTACACGGAACTGTAGTACACAGCTTATAATTGAAATTAACTGGATCAGATATATGGAGTGTCTTCTGACTCTATGGAACTTTCAGGAAAAATAGCAAAATTTATGTTTAATATACACATGTCCTGTAAGGAGTGGACGTAGCTCATGATTTACTCGAATGTCGTGAATGCGGCCATTGATTGATATTTTTAAGTGTATTATGTTTCCTTTAGAAAGACCTGGAGCACGGATTACGTATTGATCGACTTCTAGAATACGGATCAAAGTCTTTTGTTGTTTATGCCAACACGCGTTCCTGAGAAAATAGAACTTATAAAAAAGTCATTTAATACTAAATATTATATTATAGTTTCATTTATAGGGTTCGTAATAGAAAGTTAACTAACCTAACTATATTACTAAGACTGCTTTCCAACCGTCCATTTGTCTGTTTGTCCAAGGGATGTATCTTATAATAGTAGATAATCCGCAATAGTAATTTTCACATACAAATTATTACTATAACCTACTGCTATAAAAACAACATATAATGGAAACCAAGATAGTGAATGTCAAAATGGCTGCAACTTAAATTAAAAATTTAAACAAAAGAGCAACTGAATTAGAAAACTATTCTAAAACAATACAATATGCACTAAAAAGTAAAATAAGATATTGCGTAGTCTTTTACAACTTAATAATCAACTTATTTTTAGAGTTATCGTAGGGAAAATGAAATGAAAAATATTAGACTACTTTATAGTTAATCAAATAATTAAGACATTATTATAATTTAGTTACATTTAATGGAAACTCGGGAAGCACCAGCTTTTAAATAAAAAAAGAATCATCAAAATCGGTTCATCCTGGCCATAGTTCTGAGGTAACAAAGTTTCGTATCCAGCCGACTAGTGCGTGACCAATCTCTTTTTAACCGACTTCAAAAAAGGAGGAGGTTCTCAATTCGTCGATTTTTGCTTATGTTTGTTACAACAACAAACTATTAATTAGATTGTATAAAATACGCAATTATTTATGAAGAATAGTGTTTATGAAGTCGGTTGTATTTTTGTAATTTTTTTTTTATTATTGGTATGTCGTATCGAAGTACGAAAGGTATACCACACTTTCCTAATATTCCTTTTTTTTATAGTGTATCCTTTTAAATTCGGACCTCTAACTATAATCATTGAACAATCTTAGCCGGTGCAAGTAAAAATATAATATCTAACAGACAAGCGAGCATAAATATACTTCCAATAGCCGGTTACTGTATTTAAATTCTAAAGATATTGCACAGTAGTGGCACTATGGCTCCTACGGTTTGCTGAAGGCTAAATAATTTGCATATTCTTGTTCATGTTTCCCTCATGATCATTAGTTGCCAAGCAAAATTGTACCCAAAGGTGTCGTGGTAGAATACAAGTGGCACTTAAGCCACAAACTCCTTCATTCATGCTAATTCAGGGTCTTTGATGTGGTTTACAATATCGCTACAATTAAATACACCCGAAGTAATAGTACTTATTACTCTCTTGAGCGGGTGAGTGGTAGCTTTATTAGTTTTTTTCGCATAATTAAGCACTGCATAGGTATTTGAATTTTTGTGAATAATTGGCAAATTTCGTATGCATTATGAATAATGGTTTGGAATATCAGCCAAATTAGAGTATTCGTTGATTATAGTGCGATGAATTTCAAACATCTGAATAAGTTCAGATAAGAATTTATCTTCTTATCTAGATAACAGAACTGGGTTAAATCCAACATCATCGCATAGCTTTTATCTTTTAGTAACCTAAATATGAGGATTAAGTCTGTTTTTCGTTGGTAAACTTATAAAACCGGGTAACCTAAATACCGTATTTGGTATTCAAAAATTAACTCTCGCAAAATGTATAACGAAATCTCTGAAAATCTGCGGTGGCATATGTGCATTCTCGGCGAAACGTCGAGATTTGACTTCGAAATACGCCATTTGTTCGTCGCCCTCTGCTTTTTAATCTGTCGATCTAACAGTTCCAAACTGTCGACAAATTTATTCTTGCACAAAGATTCTAATCGCGTTGTTTCTTTTGAAGTAGTTTTTAGGTGGTGACATATTTCAACGTGAACTTCAAAAGAAATATGTCGTGAGTTTTTTATATTAATTATTCTAGGTGCTTAAAACTGGAATCGTTTGAATCTTTAATCTACGTGGCAGGTGAATAAGAATACAACTCAAATGAGATAGTATTATAAGCTCCATTATTTTGAATAATTTGTAATATATTTCACAACAGCTTGGTTATCCGTAAAAGTGATATCCTTCGAATATATATTATGGGTTAACATTTTCCGAGGTTATTAAACAAATACAGTTTCTTGGTCGTCTTTTATTACTTACCTACTTATTTTACGCGTCATGTATTTTTTTATATATGAAAATAAGGTACGAGACGAGCAGGACGTTCTGTTGGTGGCAATTGATACGCCCTGCCCATTACAATGTAGTGCCGGTCAGGATTCTTGAAAAACACATAAATTCTGAGCGGCAATACAATTGCGCTCGTCACCTTGAGACATAAGATGTTAAGTGTCATTTGCCCAGTAATGTCACAAGCTACGGCGCCCTTCAGACCGAAACACAGTAGTGCTTACACATTACTGCTTCACGGCAGAAATAGCTGCCGTTGTGGTTTCTACCTGAGACTGTAAAGGTTATGTGGATGTTCAGTTTCATCCATTTTGTTTATATCGTATTCGATGGCTTATGAAATATAATTAATAATATAAATATAATTTTCTGCCGTAAAGCAGTAGTGTGTAAGCATTATTGTGTTTCGGTCTAAAGGGCGCCGTACTTAGTGAAATAACTGTCAAATAAGACTTAACTTCTTTTGTCTCAAGGTAACGCGAGTGCAATTGCAGTGCCTCTCAGAATTTTTGGATTCTTTAATAATCCTCAGCAGCCCTGCTTTGTATTGGGCAAGACGTATCATTTACCATCAGCTGAACGTCCTGCTCGTTTCATCCCTTATTGTCATAAAAAAATATAATTAATAATGTAACCAGTGCAGTGATTACAATATGACATCATAATATCTACTCTAAAAGTTGTAACTTTTAATTTTTTATAATAATAATATTATTAACTACCTAGTGTTTTGTTAATCATGATAAAATATTTAAAAAAGTTTTTCAAAATGTCAATGATTACATTGTCTGTACGTATTCTGTGGTAATTTAATGAGCACGTTCCAGTTCTAATTGAGAATACCTATTGTTAAATATAACATTAATTTTGAGGTTGCCATACTCTCTAGAATTCATTGTAAATATAAGATCTTATAAATTTTCTTGCAGTTTCTACTCAACATTACAGCAATGATTGATAGTGTTATTCGTATATGAATGTGAATAATATATATTGCAATGAAATTGCTTTTCAATAGAAAGAAACAAGTAAACTTAAAATTTCTACGGAACGAACTCATGGTATTTAAATTATATTTTTTAATTTAAAAGCATATTTTTTAGTTTTTTTTTTTCTTAAACTATCATATTTTTGTGTATTGATTGATTAATAAGTATATTGAATATTAATAAGACACATAAAGTTCGAAACATAGACTTAAGAAAGAAAATATAAATAACAAATATCACTTATGCTATAAGAAAACTTAATAGGTGCTGGACGGGACACACCCTTTGGGGTATAGACAAATGCAGTAAATATCACAGACGGGTATCCCAGAAACCTAAAAAGGAAAAGGGGAGATAATACAGAAGATGGTCAGACGAACTAAGGATGATAACAGACTGTAGATAGAAAACAGTGGAAGGAGTTGGAAGAGGCCGTTGTCAATAGCGAAACAGATAATAATAGATACTTAGTTAAGGATAAAGGAAACAGATAGGAGGACCACTATGGACTAGAATAACAAGGAACCGGAAAGAACGAAGACCTTGGAGGAGGCCTTTGTCGAAGCACAAACAGTTAACAGAAAGAGGACACAGACTGTTTAAAAGTTACTGCAAATAATTAAGTTAATAAATAATATAGTTATGTAAGATAAGTTAATTAATTAAAATATTTTATAGTATGTGTATTAGCTAGTAAGTAAATTTTTATTTTGTTAATTGTAATAAAGGCTCTATTATTATTATTATATAGTTAAGGATACTATGTAAATTCTACTATCTGAATAAAGTCTCATATTATTATTATAAAGTGTGCAAATTTTCAAGTAAATCAGATGTCTTAAAGTGGGTGCAAATCATGTAAAATATTCCATTGCATATTGTGCGGATACAGCTAAAGTATGGCGAATCTAAATGTTACATATTACAAGCTGACCCAGCAAACGTTGTATTGCCGATATTAAAATCGCGATACAAAAGTAACTGTTGATCGTAGATGGGTGAAAATTTAAAGTTGTATGTATTTTTTATGCTGACTCATAATCAAACAAATTTAAAAAAAAATGTCAAAAAAAAAAAAAAACACCCTTAACATTTAGGGGGATGAAAAATAGATGTTGTCCGATTCTCAGACCTACCCAATATGGACTCAAAATTTCATGAGAATCGGTCAAGCCGTTTCGAAGGAGTTTAACTACAAACACCGCGACATGAGAATTGTATATATTAGATTATAATTGGTGTTATTTATGAACCTAGGTGAATGAAAATATAGTAGCAGGCTAGATTTACAATATTTACCATAAAGTGAGCCCTAATGCTACATATATAGGTAATATAAAATCCCTTCGAAGAATAAAATTAATTTACTATTGTAAAATATTTTGTGTTTCTTAAGCCTGAGGCCTCAGCGGATGTGAATTCTCCAAAAACAATGAGATTGTTATCAAATATTAATTAAATAACACCAAAGGACAAATTCCTGGCGTATCTCTTACACAGATTAACAGGGATGAGTGTGCCATTAAGATGATTATGCCTTTGTCTAACTCTCGTGAATAAACAAAAGACTGACAATCTACTTTATCCTATTTTCCGAGCAATGATACCTATATATTAAAATATGTATATCTCCGTCTCTTATATTGAAAAGCTTTCAAGCTGTGCAGGATTAAAACTTTATTTTAATAATAAAAACAAACCAGGAGGCTCCTTTGCACAGGCAGCCGGCTAGATTATGAGTACCACAACCGCGCCTATTTCTCTGTGAAACAGTAATGTGTAAGCATTACTGTGTTTCGGTCTGAAGGGTAGCTAGTGAAATTACTGGGCAAATGAGACTTAACATCTTATGTCTCAAGCTGACGAGCGCAATTGTAGTACCGCTCAGAATTTTTGGGTAAGAATCCTGAGCGGCACTGCATTGTAATTGGTAGGGCGTATCAATTACAATCAACTGAACGTACTGCTCGTCTCGTCTTTTATTTACATAAAAAAAGAATACCAGATCTCTGGTATTTACCGTTGACGTCAAGGCAGTCCTTGTTGTTTCTATGTCATTCAGCTTCTCAGCAGCAACGTTACCTATAACTGATTACTTAAAATGCCCCCTAGCGTCAAAAACCTAGAAATACTGCTAAAAGTTGTTCAAACCAAAGCTATATACTTATTTTGCTTAATTAATCTTAAAATATCCATATTTTTATTCTTTTTAACCGACTTCGAAAAAGGAGGAGGTTCTCAATTCGTCGGTATTTTTTTATGTTTGTTACTACAAAACTTTCGACTGGGTGAACCGATTTTGATAATTCTCTTTTTATTTGAAAGCTGGTACTTCTCGAGTGGTCCCATTGTAATTTGGTCTAGATATGACAGTGGAATCCATGAGAAAATCATAAAAGTCTTAAATTTTAGGATATATCTAGTTCCGATTATTGTAATTTTTGGAGTCGGTGTCATGCAAGATAGGTTTGTTACTACATACATAGTTATAGGTGATGTGTGTGGAGATGTGCTTGAGTCGTGAGGAGGCGAGAAGCGAGAGCGGGTTGCGGCGCAAGGACTCCGATTCCAAAAATAACAATAATCGTAACTAGAATTAGATTAATTAATTAGATTGTATAAAAATACGCAATTATTTTTATACTTTTTAGTGCACATTATATCTATTGTTTTGGAACAGTGTTTTTGAAGGCGGTTGTTTTTTTGTTAAAATTTTTTTGTATTAACGACATAACATTTTACCATTTCATTTGAGTATATCAAGGCTTCCGAAAATTCGAGACTGTGAGAGGAATATATAATATATAAAAAGACAAAAACTACTTTTTCACGTTTAAATTGTAAAACTCATAAATAAGTTTGTAATGTGTTATCTGGTAAGAACAATACAATCTGAGTCTAAACCTCCTTCCAAAATATGAATGTACATTATATATTCACTGTCATTATAAAAATGCTTTATAAGCATTGTTATAATTATTTTCATGATAATTTTAAAAGGTCGGATAAAAAATCGACTCCTTATTCTCGATAACAAGACCAGGAACAAGAAGCCACTCGTTAGAGAATTCACCCATGTATCTGTCATGGCCCATGAAATCTCAATGATAAAATTAAAATGAATCCTTAAGTTCTGTTAGTGAGATAAAATATAAATTGCATTTTTTTGTATCTTAATACTAAATTATTTAAAATTAATAAACAAAAAGAGACACCAAAATACTTTTAAAAACCAGTCTAGTGCGAGACGGACATGGTTCCGTACCGTTGTTCTGAGCTTATAACAAGCGTGGCTGACTGTTTACAACTTGTCAATCAAAATCTGTAGGCACAATAGATTTGATTATCTTTTCCATCTTGCTGTATCTCCGTTAGTGATATATCTATGCCTATACAAAATATACACTCTGTCAAATTTTCAGGTCTGTATTGTGTAGAGCAGCTATGATATATATATGCATGCAGTCAGACAGTTTAATGGACAACGGACTCTCAGTAATAAAGTTCCCAAAGTTGTTTTTTTTTATGGTTGACAAACGAACGTATGTCTCCAATTCAGCCGGTAGACGTCTACTGCTGGGCAAAGACCTCCCCCAAAGATCTCTACGACGATCGATCCTGCGCTACCCTCGTCCAACCTATTCCTCAACAAGATGGAACTTCCATCTTACGGGGGGTCTACCAACACTACGTCTACGGGTACGTGGTTGCCATTCAAAGACCTTACTGCCCAACAGCCAATGCACAAGGAGGATTTGCATGCTTTTTTAAAGTACCGTTAAGGAAGCTGATTCCATAGTTCTCTCGGGTAAGAGAGGGTGAGCCTGTAAATTAGTTCTGACCTACCGATACACTATAATTTATAATGCGTAATAACGCGCACTGTTAAGCGGTACGAGCAAATATAATTTAAGTTGGGCGTGTCCGTCGTGATTTAAGTGACCATTTCACATTTACGGCTTTTATAACGCTCTCATTTTGTAAATTGTGCCATTTCAGTGTGTTGCCATAACAAATTATGGGGAAAATTGCGATGATTTAAAACCTCCGTGCTATTTGTAGTTTCAAAAGTTGCGGACATATTTATCTTTGCTGGGTTCGCATTTTTCTTACACAACAAGATATCTTGTATATTAGTAGGTATTGTATGTATTAACAAAATATTTCCTTTGAGAGATAAATTTTAAAAGCATACCAGTGGGTGGCTCCTTTGCACCGAATGCTGGCTAGATTATGGGTATCACAACGGCGCCTATTTCTGCCGTGAAGCAGTAATACTGTAAGCATTACTGTGTTTCGGTCTGAAGGGTGCCGTAGCTAGTGAAATTACTGGGCAAATGAGACTTGACAACTTATGAATTTTTGGGTTTTTCGATAATCCTGGGCGGCACTGCATTGTAATGGGCAGGGTGTTCAATTACCATCAGCTGAACGTAAGGGATAAGACGAGCTCCTGTTTGTTAATTGTATATTATAATTTTCATTATGTGCGCTCGCGTTGCTATACTGAGCATGACAGAAGAATTTCAATCTAGCCCTGTCGACTTCCATACGTTCAACGACAATAGAGTACGCCTAACAGATTTCTATCTGAACTAATTCCACATGATGGTATTTATGATACAATGTTTTTCCACGGTGGTTAAGATTCGAGTAAGAGGCAAAAATAAAGCATACAGTGTTGCCTAGCCTCCATAAGACATTTTAGGGGCCAATTTGATCCATTACAAGTGACCAGTAGTAACTGATACATCGACGCTAAGAATATCGGTATAGGCTGTGACATTAATGTTCTTAAATCGAGGAAATAAAAGAAGGAAAAAATTTTAAGCTTTACGTCCGAAGATTTATGTAATCAGTCGCGGAAATAATTAGGTGTCAATTGTAATTAATTAATAACTAAACATAGGTGCTCGATACTAATTATACAAATATACCAACTAGATACAATTTATAAAATTGAACGTTATAACAACTTTTAACCATTTAAAATTTTCTGAATAATTTTAGATAAAATACGCGTAAACAGAGCACATGAAACAGACAAAGATCGCTACACAGCGTGAAATTGGCCAAAAAATAGAAATCCATCACGAGTCAAATGACACTTTGAAATTGTAAAGCTAACTGAAGGACGAATTGGAAACGAAAACAATTAACGAAAGCGAGCCAAGCGTAAAATTGGAATGATCATCGAAGCCAGTGTGAATAACGTTGAAATTTTAATAATTTTTCATATTTTAAAGCACGCCAGTCAATTCCGTTCAAATTTCCGAAAAGCACTGACCTAGTGAGACTATTATTCAAAACTTAAACGAATAATTTTAACGATACTGAAATTTGAAATGGGAGAATTTTTACGGGAGAAAAAATATTTAACAACATTTTACATGAAACTGGGCCTGAATATTAACGAGAAGACTCTGACTTCATGAGTCCAATTAATGATTAGATTCAAGACAAAACCTCTTCTCCTAATGAGTGAGTTTTGCATGAAAGATAACGCTTCGTTGGACTTAAATAAATCGCTGCAGCGATCAAATTAAAATGGTCCAATTCATTTTTCGTAATTAATATCCATGTAATTTTGCTTAAGTTGACCAATTAATCATTCAAAGGACGATCTAACCAGCGGCTATTCGTTGAAAGCCAGGAAATTGAGCATAGCGGTTCCATCAATATTTTACAACTTCCGGACCATTTAAATCTATAAGTTGATTATGGGAATATGAATTTTGCCACAATGATAATACGGCTTAAATTATTATTATACGGTTAGCTCACAATTCAGAGTACGTAGCTATGTGAAAACACAACGCATCGAGCACCCCAAAGTTAAGCTTAGGAAATTTTAATTCCATCAGCCTTAGCAAACTTCATGAATGTACAAGCTATGAAACGGTTTGTTTATGATACTAACTTTCATGCTTTAAATTTCAGTACCAAAACAAGTGTGGTTTTCATTTGTAGGTACTATAAATCAAGTTAATTTTAAATAATCTTATATCTTTAAACGAGCAATTCTTGTATATATATATATATATATATACAATCTGAATCTCGGAAACGGCTCCAACGATTTTCATAAAATTAAGTATGCAGGGGATTTCGGGGGTGATAAATCGATCTAGCTAGGTTTCAATTTAAAAAAAATGGTTTTATCCATGTTTGAATGAGAAACAGCTACAATAACATTAGAATACAAAGGTAAATTTCGCCACTATATGCTATTATAGCTCAGATGGGACATTGGGTGATCCGGAAAGCAGAAGACCCCGGTTCAAATCGAGATGTCCTATTAGTTTTTTTTTGTTCAAGTTTTGTACATTCTTAAAAATCCGAGCAAGGCTCGGTCGTCCGGATATTAAATATTATGTACACCATAATTATCAAATGGTCGGGTCCTCGGGTCATCAGAACGAGAGGATGCTAGACGAGCAGATGATATGGTGGCGGTGGCAGAGCAAAGTTGGTTAGAAACAACAATAAACCAAACTGAATGCTTTGAGGTTTTTGTTTTGTTTTGAAGTAACAAACATACAAAAAAACATACCGACGAATTGAGAACCTCCTCCTTTTTTTAATTGGGTTAAAAAGAACTTTCGTGGGACGTTATTAACTTTATTTATTTATCGCAGAGTTACACGCGGTTCATCGGTATGGGTATCGACTAGTTTCGGACCATTCGGATGTCCTTCATAAGGGTGAGTGAAGTGTTTTCGTTATAATGTCCCGTCTCACACTGCGGATTTGTGCTCGTAGAGCGCGACTTGATAAGTCGGGTGGGGCGCAGGGTGTGCCAAGGACAAACGATATCACTGAAACTATTGAATCACTATTGGTGTTCACGGGTGCACAAAATTTACTCACAATGTAAAAAACCAAGTAACAAAAGAAAAAGAGCAAAAGTGCCGATGATTACATAATGGGGTAAAGTTTTCACTTATATCGTATGGCGTAAAGTACACGCCGTTTTTTGTCTCCTACATGTAAGACTTCAACCGTTAATAAAGAGGCAAAATAGATATTAGGTGATAATCTCCGTCGTGCTCCAGTTATCAAACTTTAACTTTTGAAAACTAGTAAGATTCACCAACTGTCATTGTTTTGTAAATTGGTCGTTCATTAATCCATTTATTAGTACATTCTGTAAGATGATGAGTATCTCACACATTAATATTAAATACGTTTTAAGTTACTTCAGTCGGCAATGAAATAGTTCTTCTAAAAATACAACTCAATAATGTTATTTTTTACCAAACAATTTATGCAAAATACAATTGCAATTAAACATGTAATATTTCTTTAAAAGTTCATTTCGAATGTGGTGTTTCCAGGACGATACGACATGGGTACCTTCAATAAAGATCGACACATTTCCAAAAGCGCATCAACGCTCCTGTGTTTCTTCTGGTGTTGCGTGGGCGGCGGTGATCACTTAACATCAGGTGGCACGCACGTTTGTCAACCTCTTCTATAAAAAAATAAAATACATCTATTAACATTTTCATCTCTTGGAAGTTATCCATTAACTCTTATATCACTTTATATGTCTAGATAGACTATGACAGCTGTGAAATCGTTGAAATAATTGAGTTTAGAACTAACCTCTATTTTGAGCAATTTACGAACACTAACACAAAGTGTTATACTAATCGCTAGTGTAAGACGTAGCTTGTCACGCACACTAAAACTAATATTCCTGGCCTGGTTTCTTCGGTTATCTAACCGCAAGAGACTCTATATGCACGTATAAATGATCTAAGGATTAACCATACATACACAAAGATTTGAATTTGGAATGACTGGCCATAATCTTTCTAGTTGCTCGAATGAAGCAAGCTGAAAACTATTCTAGAGAAAAGGAAAGAAACCCTCCCTAAGTTTATAAGTAAGTGGCTTAAGTTCCTAACTACGATGCATTACTTTAGACATTCGCATTTCATTTTGGTTACTTGGGTTAAAACTCTTCAAGGGATAGAGGTCCTAGTACCTGTGGTCTTTAGTTTGAAGTGAAGAAAATGCCGAATCGATGCGCCTAATGTTACGGTTACGTGACCCAGACACCAAAAACAAAACAATCGAATTTCAATCACAAGTAAATCACATAAGAATAATAAATCAAAACAAATCAATATCACTTTATCATGTAGGGCACGGCAATGACACTTATGAATGTCAAAAAATTTTTTCGTATATAGTATATACCACTACTTCGTAAAGGGTTGAGCTTATGAGAAGAAGCAGCAAGAAACTCATTGCCACTCTTTGACATCAAGATTTACATTTTCATCGTTTTACAAATCATTTCAATTACAATATAATATGTAAAGTGATGCAACAAACACACTCAATAGTGAATTCATTACACGAGTAAGACAAAAAAGTAAATCTTATATCTTTAAACGAGCTATTCTTGAATATATTATATAATTTGAATCTCGGAAACGGCTCCAACGATATTAATGAAATTTAGCTGTTTACTAGATTTCATTGCTGTCGTAGTTTCGGGGGCGAGAAATCGATCTACCTAGCTTGAAAAATGTTTTCGTGTTTTAATGAGAAACACCATAACATTAGAATACAAAGGTAAATTTTGCAATACATGACTATAGTAGCTCAGATGGGACATTAGGTGAACCGGAAAGCAGAAAACCCTGGTTCGAATCCAGATGTCCTATTAGTTTTATTTTGTTCAAGTTTTGTACGTTCTTAAAAATCCAAGCAAGGCTCGGTCGTCCACATATTGTAAATTTATAAGAATCAAAAGTTATCGAGCTTGTTGTAGCTGCATCATCCACACACACCGTAAATAAATAAAGGTATTTTGCGAGCATTTTATTAGCGATTATAAATAAAATACAAATAGAAATATCACTTCAGACGTCGAATGCCTCAGACCTCAAAAATCGATTTTCATATAAGGCGCCCGTTATGAGAAACTTATGGAGAGTAAAACCTACTCATCAAATGGGATAGTAAGTAACGTTTTTGGTGCCCATAACTTCTCGCGCACCTTTCACTTTTCAGTTGTGTGTGTGTGTGTGTATGTGTGTGTGTATATATACTTATGTGTAGCCAGCATACACAGTATACTGTATGTAGTATACAGTATGTGCCAAAATGTAACTTCCTTGATGTACCTTGGAATGGAATATTTGGAGTTTGGAATTGTGAGTTCCGCTTTTAACAGGAGTTGTGTTTGCCCATTTCCTGACATATTTTGAGCGTTAAGGATTTATTTGATTTTTATAGAATTTATTAACAGGAATTTTGTTCGGCCAATTAAATTTTGAAATTCCAGCAAAAATGCCTAATGCCTACGTTCTTGAGGAGTAAACTGCAGTCGTGCATCGGAGCTGACACACACACTTTTTTATTTAAATTAAAACATTCCCCCATCTTATCGTTTTTAATTTATCAAGCACTTAAAGTAATTAAAGCGGTAGATGTAGTTAAACAAAGAACTCGAAGGACTCAACTACGAAGTCAGCTTGAAGTTGACCGAAGTTTAATTATAAACTGAATGATCAAGCCGGGGGCACAATTCCTAACTTACAATCATGATGCCACTGGTTTTGTTTGAACTTCTTTGATTTGACACGATATGTTTTCTTAAGCGCTAAAGTTTGAGGAAAATACATTATTTCCATGTATGTATATTATAATATATAAACGAACAAGTATGTGTGTATGTATGTTCACCTAAAACTTGAGAACCTATAAAGGGCGATGTTGGTGACGGATAGGTGGCATTGATGTAGCGATACATTTTTATTTTCCCGGCACCAGCTGCTGGTAGTATATTATTAATTAACATGATATTCTAATTGTCTCTTTGCACATTCAGTAAGATGAAGTAAGTCTATAAATTTCTATAGATGGACTGAACGATTTATGTTGTTGGTATCAAATGAGAAGGAGCCGTCACACTCGAAAATGTTCTAGTCGTTTGGGTAAGATAAGGTGATAAGAGGGCAAAGATAAGTGCGATCAGTCAGAGCAAAACTTACCAGAGTATTTTGTACACTCTCACTTCAGCCGAAAGACGTCCACAACTGGAAAAATTCCTCCTTCAAAGATATCCACGACGATTGGTCATTTGCAGTCATCATGCAATCCATTCTGGTGGTCTTGACCAGATCATTGCTATCGACGCCACTTTAGCTTCATAATCATGGGGCATATGAACTCTGAGCATAACCCTCTCCATTGCCTTCTGAGGAACCCATAGCTTTATCATAAAGCACACAGTTAGAAATCATGTCTGTGTAATTATAAAATAATTTTTGTACCTAATATATACAAACCGTTTTTTAAATGGACGGAAACAATACTAGTACGGAACTCTAAAATATATCAACTACTTTCATTTAATTTGTGCTTGACTTTCATAGAGTTTCATTAAAAAGCGCTGTAGAGGAAATAATTGTAAATTGATCCGTCTTAAACATCAGATTTCTACTTATGCGAAGAAATAAAGATCATGAACTTCGAACGCCGTATTAATTTTTTAATTTTACATAATCGTCTAAGTTTTGAAACTTCTTTCACCAGTATAATGTTGCTTTTTAGAACATTTTACTGGTGAAATAAAGATGTAATTTTTTACACAGAAACACGGGCTGTATTTTGTTAAAATAATTAGAGATCTGATTTGAACAGATATTCTTTTTTATAAATATGAATGTGAATTTGTTTGGAACAGCACAGGGAACCCAATTCAATTCAAATTCAAATATTTTATTCAGAATAGAATGAGACATCATTTATTGAAAGTCAAAAACTACCACCCATTCTAAAACGAATGGCTCAGACCTGAGAAGAATGGACGCAACAAACTCAACGGGCTTTTTTTTTCATCAAAAAGATATGTTTCCAAAGTAATATTGTACAATTAAACTTAGCCTGAGGTCGATCGCTCCAATCCCAATCTGTGGTATCATTAAGAAAGTCATTTATGTTATAGTAACCTTTGCCACACAAACGTTTCTTAACAATTCTTTTGAATAAATAAATTGTTCGAAAAACATATACATCGCCCCACAAAAGACTTACTAACTTACTTAGCCGAGTAGTAGGCATTATAAGTTTTTGTCTGTCCCTGGTGTTAACGTTATCATTATGACAGTTTCCAGCAGATTCACTTATGTGCCTATGAACGTACATTACATTATCAAGAATATATTGAGAAGCAACTGTCAAGATGTTAATCTCTTTGGATTTTGCTCTCAATGATTCTTTAGGACCTGGGATATAAATAGCGCGAATAGCCCTCTTCTGCAGCACAAATATTTTTTTTATATGGCTGTCGTGGACGAATTTGAAGCCCTAAAGTAAAATAAGTAACAAAGATAAATTGATTTGATTCGATTGCTAGACAATAAGGTAATTCGTCACGCAATTAATTTTAACGCCTGCTAGAAAAGTTTAGCAAACAATTCCTGCTGTGTATGTCTTCTTAATATATTATATTGACCGTTACCGCAGACAATATTATTATATAGTAAAACTAGCTGACCAGACAGACGTTGTTCTGTACATAATAAATAAAATACCGTTTTTGATGAATTTGTCAATCATTTTTCATTGTAACATAATAATATGCTCCTTGTTGTTATAATGAAATTGTTTCACAGCAGAACTGTCAAACCGCGCGTCAAAAATACTCTCACAGAAAATATGTCCAAACAAAACAAATATTGGAAATAAAAATAATTATGGGTCCCAAATCGAAATAAAAACTATCCTATCTCTTAAGTTGGACTAAACTGCACTCCATGAAGTAATCCTCATTGAAATCCGTTCATTAGTTTAGGAGTCCATTGAGGACAAACATTGTGACACGAGATTTATATATATTAAGATATAAGTATTTTATCATAAATAAGATACAGACTGTCAATGATTTTTATAATTTAATATAATAAAAGTATTAATTCATTTAATCTACATATTTTTGTAGGATAATTAAATGATACTATTCAATTACAAACGAAACTTATCGAGATGCACGATACAATCTAAAATATATTTCATACAGTGAAGTTGAAAGTTAAATAATATTGGTTTATGATTGAGCTTCTCGGAAAGTGCGCCTGAATTGATGTGACCAATATGTTCCACATTTAAATAAAATACTTTTTAAAGGATTTAAACGTGTGTAATTCTACTTGTGTTTTTACACTAGTTATTGCGTAAAAGTAAATTTTTTTTATTGTTTTTAATGAGGGCTTACTCATGACAGCTCTTTTGCAATAACCTACACATCCGTGTATCACACTCCGTTTTCCATTACATTTGTGGGAAATAATGAAAAACATATCAAAGAATTAAATACGATTATTTCTTTGTTTCAACATACTTTCAGAAAACTGGAACAACAAAACTAGAAACTAGGTAATCATACGCATATACAGCATTTTCGACGAATATTGATGTAAATAAATGAAAAAAATTGAATTAAAACTGGTAATAAAAAATATGAAACAAAAATTTAAAAGAATTTTAATATTAATTTTTAGTATTTAATCTATTTTATTTTTGATATAAAAACTGCTTGGTACTAAACTTTTTAGAATGACCAATCCAGCTCGTAAATGAAAGTCACTTTTGCATAAAAGAAAGATGAAAGATTTTCGAATCTATATTAGGAAGTACGTCATGTTAAACAACTGTAAATTATCAACTATAATGGCATCAAATGTATAACATGGTAGCATCATTTAAGAAATAGGAGTTAAAAAAAGGTAAAAAACACGCTTTTTACAGAAAACCTATAAAATACCAGTATTTCTTACTTTTTAGTTTGGTTTATTTATAAAAGCGTGTTTTTTAAGTTTTTTTAAACAATTATTTGCATTGTTAAATTAAAAATTCTATTTGGTATTCGAAAATTTCCTAATATTAGATAAATCGGTTAAATAAAATGGCTGAAATTTAAAATTTACTTCAATTCCTGACTTAAAAGAAGATAGATGAAAATCATATAAATTAACAAAAATCTTATTTGTCAAATTGAAAAATGGAATAATTTTATCAAATTAATGTATTGTTATCAGTCCTCGATAAATCTACTAAGCTTGAACTAAATCTAGCCGTTTAAAGTGGGGTCAAAATCGCTCTCAAATGAGTCAGTTACAAACAAACATACATATACAGGTGAAGCTAATGAAAAGCATGTAAAAAACAGGCAGCTTTAAAAAAAGTTGACTTCCCAATACGCAGTCGCAGTTAAAAATTAATATATTATTATCTTATTTGAACAGTGCCTTCGAAAATGTGTCCTGACGTCTTACGCTTACGCTGGCAGTAACAGAAATATTTTTAAATCGCCTCAAGCCTTACAAAGCAATTTACTAGAATAAACAACTCATGATCCTCTCAGTCTCCCTTTAATAATATTTTGTATAAATTATGTGTATTTTTGTGTAATTTATTTTCAATCATGCGTCGGTAGAACTTCATGGGTGGTTTGTTTTTGAACTTTTAAATTATTTTTGCCTGCGGAGGTATAAATATTGTGTAAGTATGGTATGATTGTCAGATGAAGGTAAATTTATTTAAGTTTATGTAATAATTAATGAATTAGGGTTCCATTCAAAGAAACTAAAACCCAAAGAAGTGGCGGACAGTGAACGTACAGGTCATCTGATGGTAGTGAAGCACCCCGCCCGTACTCTCATGCAACACCAGGGAAATTACAGGTTTAATACTCCAATTACCACATGAACGGTGTCTACACAGACTCAATCACGGTCGACTTCTATAATGTTTGTTTTTTTAAGTGGGAATCATAAGTGGTTTGCTGACCAGTAGGAATCATAAGTGCTTTGCTGACCAATAGGAATCATAAGTGCTTTGCTGACCAGTGGGAATCATAAGTGCCTTGCTGACCAGTAGGAATCATAAGTGCTTTGCTGACCAGTAGGAATCATAAGTACTTTGCTGACCACTGGAAATCATAAGAGCTTTGCTGACCAGTGGGAATCATAAGTGCTTTGCTGACCAGTGGGA
>CATIXQ010000033.1:6333214-6406510 GCA_949711755.1 Leptidea juvernica
ATCATAAGTGCTTTGCTGACCAGTGAGAATCATAAGTGCTTTGCTGAGCAGTGGGAATCATAAGATCTTTGCTGACCAGTGGGAATCATAAGTGCTTTGCTCCATTTAAGGCTCCTTTGCATAGGATGCTGACTAGATTATGGGTACCACACTGGCTTCTATTTCTGCCGCGAAGCAGTTATGTGTAAGCATTATTGTCCTTTGGTCTGAAGGGCACCGTAGCAAGTGAAATTACTGGGCAAATGAGACTTAACATCTTATGTGTCAAGTTGACGAGCACAATAATTGTAGTGCCGCTAGGAATTTTTTAGTTTTTAAGAATCCTGAGCGGTACTGCATTGTAATGGTCATGGCATATCAATTACCATCAGCTGAACGTCCTGCTCGATTCGTTCCTTATTGTCATAAAAAACACATATAAAGCGCCAAATAAACATCCAAAATATGAGATTGAAAACCGAAAAGTGAAAACACATTAGTTCGAAGCGTGGGTCGATCGAACAACGGAGAGTCAACGGTAAAACGGTACGCCATCGACGTTTCATTGTTAACATTTAAATTCATCTACAATTCACACTTGCATAATGAAACTAGCGTAAAGTCGAATAAGAGCCAAATAATTTAACCGCATTATAAGTAACAACTTCAACCGCACATAATAGCATGTTTAAAGTTTAAAATACTGTCGACCTACATCCAACAGGAACATACAATGCTTCGATGTTTCGGCAGCACAATGCCCCGCCATCGCTCAGCCAGAGAGCAGTTTGTTCAGGTGCTTGCGACTTCAGCTGCGAAATTTCACTTCTAAATTTTAGTAAGAGCTCTGTTACGCTTTTTAAAACGAGTTAGAGAATAATGACTTTGTTCTTAAGTTTTTCGTCTTCTTTCCCCGAACGATTTTAAGGTTTTAAGAGTTTGCCGTTGTATGTATTTGGAATATAAATTTATTTTACCAAACTTGAAGTACTTCAAAGGTCTGCAAAGCGCGTGTTTCTGTAATATGTTTCAAGCGGCGGTGATCACTTAGTAACCGGTTTCAGATGACCTATACGTTCCTTTGTACTTCAAATATAACAAAATAAAATTAAAATATAAAGCCATTTATTTCAGAAAAAGTCAATTTCTACG
The DNA here is from genome assembly GCA_949711755.1 of Leptidea juvernica. Classification (NCBI taxonomy): domain Eukaryota; kingdom Metazoa; phylum Arthropoda; class Insecta; order Lepidoptera; family Pieridae; genus Leptidea; species Leptidea juvernica. Next base: position 6,334,346 of record CATIXQ010000033.1, read on the forward strand.
TGGTATTTTTTTTTGTTTCTTAAAATTATACACAGATAAATTAAATTAAATACATAGTGTAATTTTAGTTACGTTATATAAAGTAATCACTTTTTAGCTTTGACAGACAGATTTTGATGCATAAGCAATTACGAGATTTTCAACAAAATTTAACTTTTGCTGTGTGTCTTTGATTTGATTTAAAGAAGCTGCAAGGCGTCTTAAATCACTAACAGCTGATAATGTCTGGGCGATGGATAAAATCGGAGTTGACTCTTATTCGTCTTTATCACTCTCACTTAGGGCTCCTTTTTGTGTGTTATTCACGTTCTCAATAAGATCTTGAATTCATTAAATATCGTAGGGTGTCACATTGTCATCAATGGAAGAATATCCAGGAAAACTCTGCAGTGTCAGGGGTTCTTGATCTTCTGTTGTTGGTGTATTAGGAGTATTAAACAGGATGACCAATCGTATTAAGCGTTAAGAAATGTATGAAATGGGTTAGGATTGGGGGGATGAATTGACCTATTATTTAGGATAATAGGGAAGTGGTCGCTACCATAGGTACTAGGAGGAGTTTGCTAGGACAGCTGAGATGCATGGGAAGTTGAAGAAAGGGATATGTCTACTGATTTTGGGTTCTGATTGGGATTAACGATGCGAGTCAGAGAGCCATCATTCAGGATACAAACATTCATTTCATATCAACCAAAAACCAACTAACAAAAGAAATATTTACAGCTCTAACAGTAATCAGATTAATGCTGTTGTTATAGGAATAGAAGAAAAGGAAAGGTTGTGCCGGATGAAAATTAAATGGTAAATGTGTTATATTTGCTATTTCTGAGGCTATTTGGGCTATGAAGGCTAAGGATATAAGATCTTGTTTCTTACCACGGATACTTTTACAATTCTATTACACATTAGATATGTTTATACATGTCTTACGTTGCTGGTGCGTTACTGGGGTAAAATGGTATATTTAGCGAGGAACCGTATTAAGCGGATTCTATTATATTTATTATTATTGGTCCTTAAAAAGTTAAGATTTCTCTAGTTAAAGCACAAAGAAATAGTAGTAAATTCATTTTTTTATTTATGAATATGGTTGAGTAGCTCTACCCGTGTCTTTATTTAATGTCGCCGTTGTAGTGCCACGCTGAATAACTTCTAATATATAAAGTTATAATAAAATTGTGTGATATTGTATTTATATAATCATGTACTCATTGTCCGGTTGATAGGAAGCAACCCGCGTCCATAGTATGTGCCACAGTACTGATTGGAGCTAATTATAGCTCAACGTCGCGCTAGAAATGAAACCTTAGAACAAAGCAGCTAAACCAATTGCCGCCGACACGATCGATAGTTACGACATTATCAATATTGTATATCGTACACACATGCTCAGCAATTCAGCAGTAACATGATTATCTGTCGCCGAGCGTTATTCCCGACAGAATGGAGTGTTAATGAAACTCGCTATAACAGGTGGACGTGCTCAGCAATATAAACTTCCCAACTAATAGTCGCTAATTCTGTAACTAGATGGCGCTGCAGTTGCTTAATTGAGTTTGTGCTGATACAATTAACGGTATTGTTTTATTTTGCTAACGTACTACTACAGACTGACGTAGCACGTCAGTGAGGTCCTATATATTTTAGATTTTTTTTATACGAGGAGGCAAGAGGCCCACGGGATGTGAAGTGGTAAAGCAACCGCCTATGGACATCCGCAACAACAGGTGTAAAGAGATGTCTTGCCGGGCTTTAAGGTGGGAACGTGGGAGAATGCTCTTTTTTTGAAGGTCCATATGTCGTATCCGTTCGAGAAAACAGCAGTCAGTCGCTGTGCGTGGCACGAAATTTCTTGCAAAACGCGCGGTTGTGGAATTTCAGACGTCAACGTGATGCGGGTGGTATTTTGCATTTTGACATAATCACCGGTGGTGAAATTCGACCGCTGGAATCAACCCGAATAGCTCCTCTGAGCACTCCCCGTGATATGTCCGAACCACAGACTTTGTGAGGTCACGCTAAGGCATGAGCATGCTTTTAAGATAAAAGCCACTGTAGCAGCAAGGCTTCAGAAGAAGTGAATGTCTTTTGGTGTATTGTCTTAAATTATACTATAGGCGTGTAGACGATCAAAGGGTGAAAGAGAGAAGCACATTACTAACAAAGATAGAGCAAGATAGAAAAGGAAGGCGAATCTATTGTGACTGTAACTGATTTTGAATTACAAGTCGTAAGCAGTCAGCCAAGCATTAACTTTATTATTAGAGTTTTAAATTTAATCTACTAGCTAATGTACACACTGACAATATCAGGTCGTCAAATCTATGCACACAAAGATAGTCACTATCAAGAGTCTATACCAAAAGACAGGCACGATAAAAAGTCTATGTTTTGGTGTCAGTTTAAAGTTAAACATGTCAGATTCTGTGTAACTATACATGAAAAACATTATATATCAACTAAAAAGATTTTTAAATAATAAAGACAATTATTTCGTCTGTTAGCCACTGCTCAAAGAACGAATAAACTACACATTGGCCATTGCAGTAAGGTAGATTTTTATTAAAATACTTGTATGACATTACGATAATTTTGTGTAATCGTCGAGTGTAGACGTGGGGTTGATGATTAAGTTGATCATGAGACATCCTTCGATCTATTGGATATGGAACCTTGAATATAGCACTATATCTGACCGAAGTGAATCGAGTGACAGCCCTTTGCTCTTGAGCTTGGTTAAGCTCTTCACTTCAAGTGATACTATTCATGGTAATCTATTTTATATTTTTGTTGCTAAGGCCTGGTCGCAGCTCAACGCCATCTGTTCAACGAAGTTTAGGCCATCCAAGCTTTCGACTAGAAGCATTGCCTTGTAAGAGTTTCCCCTGTACTCGGAATTCTACCATTCAGTAAACTTGTCTAGTCCAACGCAACCTCTCAAGCCGTATGGTCTTCACGGCATCGTGTTCACTATACACGTCAGTAGCAGTTGTAGCGTGAAATTTGATAAATAACTTAAATAAAGTAAAAGATTAATAATGCACGTCATGTAATAACCTTTTTTACTCGATAAAGTACGTTATCAGTCCTCCTTCCTCACTACTTCATCGTCAACATTAGTCACGCGGGATAAATAAATAATTTTAACGTTAAATATAAGAATAAAAATTAGGTGTTCTGACACGCGTTCGATATAGCTAATTAAATTGTATCAGTTAAAGACTATATTTTCATAATATTATTTTATAATAAAAAAAAAATTAACAAAAAAACAACCGACTTCAAAAACACTATTCCAAAACAATAGATATAAAGTGCACCATAAAAATAATTGCATATTTTTATACAATCTAATTAATGATTTGTTATTTTTTGAATTGATGTCCTTCCGCCGCGACCCGCTCTCGCCTCTCGCCTCCTCACGACTCAAGCACATCTCAACTATAACTATGTACGAGTATGTAGTAACAAGCCTATCTTGGATGACACCGACTCCAAATTTAAGATTTTTATGGTTTTCTCATGGATGCTATTGTCAGATGTGGACTGATCTGTCAGGTCAAATTACAATGGGACCACACGGGAAGCACCAGCTTTTAAATAAAAAAAGAATTATCAGGGGGCCTACTCCTAAAATCGATATCCGATAAATCGTGGCATTAGTCGTGTCGAATCCTACTCTTACTTACATCGTATTCAATGTCGAAACGATGATTGCACGAACGAAACATTATTCGTTATTATCGATCCTAACCGTACTACGGGGGTATGACAAACTAGCACGTGTGAACAGATGCGACAGCTACGGGCATGCCAGTAGCTGACTCTTTGACTTTGTTTAATTCACTTCGATTGTTATCCATTTTTAGCGCGCAAGTATAGGTACGAGTTCTCTCACGGACTGTCCTGTATAAACGCGAGCGTATGCGTGGCACAACTTGCATGCCAGTATTACTTGCAAATGTATCCGCAGTGTTCTAATTATTCGTAAATGCCAGTAACTGTCATGCCAGCTACTTTCCCGATTTACTGGCATGTGTATCCCCGCCTTTACCTACCTTTCAGATACGGAATCCTTAAGTATGACGCAACAATATTTCGTACATTATTCAAATAGCGATCTTTACAAAGAGTTAAAAGTTAATATATAAGATAAAATCCAACAGTTCTAGTAATATCGGAAGCTATCGCTGGGATAGTAAGGACCCTTACGCAGAGCCGGTCATTTGGACGTCAAAGCTCGCACTGGCGGAACAGGGTTGTGTGTATACAAGTACAATTCACTTTTATGAGGAATAAAAAATACCTCTGTTTGTTTAATCTCAAAGGCACTCTATCCTTTTGATGTAAATGATAAACGTCAGAGGCAATTCCCTTTATTTTTTCGTTGAATAAAAAAAGTACTCGAAACTAATGATTCTCGCTTTTTTGCTTTGCATTTTTTTGTGATAATCCCGTATTAAATGGTATTCGTATTTGATGTTTGGCTTTTGAATTTGATATAAAATTCAGATCTACTTACATTTTTATGAGGCTTTCATGAATATACAAGATAGGACGACTAATCAACGAGCATAATATTATGATATCCTGGTATGTTTTTCGGAAAAACGGCTGAAGCTGTAATATTATTACTTTTAATACGTTTTATAATATTGGTATGTTTACCAATACGCTATATTTCTTTTAATACGTTTGCGATAGTGTTTGTATAATATGAAGTCCTTTTTTAAATGTAAAACGAAGATAAACGGGCCTTCAAGTTACCTGGTGGTACTTTTGTTACCTCCGGGTTGCGGGTCTAAGACCAGAAGAATTACAAAGAAAATGCCTCTACTTGACAGCCGCCAGTCCAGTGGTATATAGTAGAGGTAGGTATACATCGACTCACCGGAAGTGACCAAAAAGATAGCGTCATCCAAAGTAGTCAATATCGGGACACCATACGTCATAAACATACCTGCATTGAATATATACATGGCGACTTGTGTGTAGCGATATATTTGATGCTTGGAATGAAATAATATCAGTCCTCGCATATTAACACTGTAGTTAATAATAACAAATACTTAACATGAAAAGTAAGCAAATTGTTTACATAACAGCTATTTATATTATACTGTACCTTATGCTTAGGACAAATGGTCGAGATTCCTTTACGCTGATCGACTAACCATCGCATTTTGGAGGAAATCAACGTGCCTTTCGAAAAAAACTCTAAAATGATGTTTTTATAAATTATGTGTCAGCATACCGAATAATTAAGAATACTGGAAACAAATTCAGTTTTTTTGCAGGTAATCCCTTAAATACAAAACAATTACAAACGTTCTAACAGTTGCATGGATAACTTTATCTACACCCGTGCTTTAAATCCTCTATTAAAGATTCTAAAACAGTTAGCTTATTGCCAACATTAAAATACCCATTTTCCTAATAAGCATTACATCATCCAAACGAGTGTTGTAATGAAATTCAGTACAACATTATATCATACATTTTTCATAATAACACTCCTTTGGGTGATATTATGGTTACTAAGACTAGCTTTTTTAATGTTAGCAGTAAGCTGATTGTTTCAGAATCTTTTATAGAGGATTTATATTATGGGTATAGATAATGTCTTGTATGCTTGAGTTAACTGTGGATAATTACGTATTAAAACACTCATGTGATACTTGTAATTCGTGTTTTAATACCTCTTATTACACAACAGTTGCATAAATAACTATTATTGTACATAACCGAGTCGTACTGAGCCTTTTTTAATTACCAACTTGTTCAATTAAAGCTGGATTCACACTTCACTTGTGCAAACAACTTTTGTCTTGTGTGGTCTGTTTGCGATGCATCTTTTGCTTCGATACTTTCACACGATGCGGGTGTATTGAATGCAATGATAATTCCTTCCCATGGTTTTGGCCGCTTGAATCGATAATGACACTCCAAAAATCTTTTATTATTACAACAAACTTTGAAATTATTTTTCATTTGTCAATGGGCGTTAATTCGACTTTCCTGAAAATTGTATATATACGTAATATTATAAAATGACCTAATCATCAAAATCTTTTGTTAATGTTGAGATAATTTTTTTAGCAACAATGACGTTTTAGCCAGTATTTAATATTTACGCCAGATTAATAACTTTTGAATTTCTGAAGAATTGTGTTTTGGTTGACAAACAGACACCTCTACCCTAGTAAGAGAAGCAAGCGTATGATATATATAGACTCTCGCCCCGACTTCGTTCCGGACAAATTTGATAGTATAAGAATTAAAAATATTTAACGCCATACTCTTTTTAACATCAAAGTATTGCGTGCATAAGTAATTATTGATATTTACAAATTAAATTGTGTTATTGCTATAACCCAGGTATTTTGTATTTTAATTATTAACATGTAACTTCGTTTGTTAAAAATTTAATTATCTATCATATTGTTTGGACATGCATTACTTTTTTTTTATGAAAATAAGGGACGAGACGAGCGGGACGCACAGCTGATGGTAATGGATACGCCCTGCTCATTACAATGCAGTGCCGCTCAGGATTTTTGAAAAACCCAAAAAATTCTGAGCGGCACAACTGCGCTCGTCACCTTGAGACAAGATGTTAGGTCTCATTTGCCCAGTAATTTCACTAGCTACAGCGCCCTTCAGACCGAAACACAGTAATGCTAACACACATTACTGTTTCACGGCAGAAATAGGCGCCGTTGTGGTATCCATAATCTAGCCGGCATCCTGTGCAAAGGAGCATATCCCACTTGTTCTTATTACTATCATGTGACATAACGTGAGCAAAACTTTGTTACATATTAATGACGATATTCCAAGGGGTGAAAAATGATGAGTAGCCATCTAATTTTGCAATTACATGTAAAGTTAATCAATTACATTTGAGTTAATTTAATTTGTCTGAAGCGAATTTGTTCCTAACGTCTTTTTGTAGGGTTTGCTTATATTAATTAGGTAAAGGCATAAAAGGCATTTATTTTCTCAAAATTGATTCCTTTAGAATTCTTTTTGATGTCATTTCTTTATATGCTATACATATAAAGAAATGCTATATATACTACTAGATACTACTACCGCTTCGGAAACAAATGGCGCTCTGAGAGAGAAGAAGCGGCGCAAGAAACTCTCCCAGCATTCTTTTTTTTATGCGCTCTTTTCAATAAAAATATACAATATTGTACAGTCGCTATAAAATAATCACAATCTAGTCCCAGGCTGTCCGATCATTAAGATATTCAGCAGTGGAGTAATAGGATTTACGACAGAGCCATTTTTTTATAAAACATTTAAATTTATTTATAGATAATGCCTGAACAGTGGTTGGGACTTTGTTGTAGAAGTGTATACATTTACCCTTAAAGCTATTATGTATCTTATGAAGCCTACTAGTATTAGTTACAAGCAATCCCTTATTTCTAGTGTTATAATAATGAAAATCACTATTAAGAGTAAAAAGGTGACGATTTTTGTGAACATATATTAAATTTTCATAAATGTACTGACAATGAACAGTCATAATATTTATTTCTTTAAATTTTTCTTTGAGAGACTGTCTATAACCAAGCTGATAAATAGAACGAGCAGCTCTCTTTTGCAGTGCAAACACTATATCAATGTCAGCAGCATGACCCCATAGTAATATACCGTACGTCATGATGCTGTGAAAATAACTAAAGTACACTAATCTAGCGGTCGCAACATTCGTGTACTCTCTAATCTTTCTAACTGCATATGCCGCAGAGCTGAGTCTATCTGCTAGATGGGTAATATGTGGACCCCACTGAAGCTTTTTATCTAACGTGATACCCAAGAAGACCGTAGTGTCCACAAGTTCCAATCTCAGGTCATTTATAAGTACGTTGGTTTGTACCTCCGCTGTGTTTGGTATAATGAACCGTAAACACTTTAAGTATAGGTATGAGGGTGACACTGTTTTTTTTTAGAACTGGCCACTGGAAAACAATATACTAAAAAACCGGACAAGTTCAAGTTGGACTCGCCTACTGAGTGTATCGTACAAGTTTGAAGGTACATATTCATAGGCGAACCATTAAAAGTCTTGAATTTGCTATAAGAACCTATGTGCACGATAAATGGACGAATAACTAACTCAATATAGCTTCAACCGATTTCAATGATTTTTTTTTTATTGGAAAGTATATATTCAAAGGTAGTTTGGAGAGAGTTTTGTTAGGTTCTGATTATGGGATCCATGACAAAGTAATGGAACTCTTCAACTCTTATGATCAAATTAATATTCGCCGATATTCGGCTAAATAATTTTTTTGCTACCCGGGTGTTTGATTCACCTACCGATACGTCGTTATTGTCGTTATCGAATATGATTATCAATGGAACTCTTTAACGACTTACAATAAGGTTGTGATCTGTGGCAAAATTTCTGTGTGTAATCAAATTACAATCCGTTTACGTTCGAGTAGTCCGCAGATTTTTTTTTTTTAATTCGAATTCTTGCTCAATGTATTTTGGTAAGTTGCTATTTTTATAATACATCTAGACTATATTTCTAAGACATTAGAATAATTATAATAGTATGATATGATGTTTTTGTTGATATAAATTCAACTTGTATGAGCGTCCAGTCATGCGTCCAATAAGGAATTGAAGCGTCGTTTCCTTTCTCCGTTTTTTGTTATTTATTTATTTTAGAATATGTTAAAATATGTTAACTTTACTTGAAAAATTAGCGTTTACTATATTTCAGTAGGTAGTTATCCTGTCCAAATATAGCATAGTTGACATATTGTATCAAACTCAAGCGATCTCGCACTTTAAGGTCGATCAAGGTCAAAGGATTCCTGTTAGTCTTTCCGAGTGAATATCTGAAATTATAACTATCAAAGCATTTATATTATAGTTTTGTTTTAGAAAGAACATGTAAAGTGGATTATTAAACCCTAAACACTAATAAGTAAAACCATATGTTTTCATTGAACATACCAGATACTTAATGTATTCTAAAATATAACGGTTTTTCAACTTTGTGTCGTGTTGTGTATGAAATAAAATAAAACAAAATATAACTGATTAATGGATGGTCTTATAGCTGTTTTGATAGCTTTCAGATACACTGAAATTATCCTAACTATAAGCATTCTTTTTCTACACGTATAATAATATGCCTAGATACACTTTCGCACGCGTAAAATTTGCGTGATTATTTCTCTCAGTAATCAACGGAGTTGAAGCTTCGAAGAGAGATGGAGTTGGTGTCTGCCAAGATAGGTTTGAACTATATATAATATATACTAGCTGACCCAGCAAACGTTGTATTTCCGATATTAAAATCGCGATACAAAAGTGACTGTTGATCGTAGATGGGTGAAAATTTGAAGTTGTATGTATTTTTTAATGCTGACTCATAATTAAACAAATTAAAAAAAAAAATGTAAAAAAATAAAAAAAAAATCGTGTACAAACCCTTAACATTTAGGGGGATGAAAAATAGATGTTGTCCAATTCTCAGACCTACCCAATATGCACTCAAAATTTCATGAGAATCGGTCAAGCCGTTTCGGAGGAGTTCAAAGTTTAATACCATGACGCGAGAAATTTATATATTAGATTAGATAGTGGTAGGTGAGATGTGCTTGTGTCGCACGCGCAATGTGACAAGGCGAGAGGCGAGGCCGGGGCTGTGGTTGGAACACGGATTCAAAAAGGCGCAATTATTTTTTTACGTTTTAGTGCATATTATATCTATTGCTTTGGAATAGTTTTTAGAAGACGGTTGTTTATTTTGTTAATATTTTATTTATAACGAAAGGTTTATTTTACAACTACAATTATTAAAAAAAACAGTGGAATAGATATAGAAGAACTAGTAGAAGACGTTTCTTATGACAGAAGACCGGCGATTGACTGATTAACTACAGCTCTTGCTCCCGTTAGATCGTATCATAATTAAATACTGATTTAGCCTTGCCTACATTAAAAGGGTATAACAGTACGTCAGTACCGTAATAATATCCCGACCACATCACACTGCACCCGTCGCCTTGTCAATGTGGAGACACTTGTGTATCTGTTACCTACTTATAAAAATACCTATACCCATTCCTATATGATACCTGGACTTAAATTTCCTCTCTAACCATCAAACTGATCATGTTGGCTCTTAATAAATGCAATTATATTTTTCGAAATAGTAGGTTTTTAGCATACATACTGACCCGTGATACCGCCGTATATTCCCTAGCCCTTTGTAAATTTAATGGAGATAATTGTCTCTTCCAGACCATGTTTCGCTTGCCATTTATAATACATATATTATTTATTTTTTATTCATTAGGCACTTCACCAGAATACATATTAATAAATTTACAAATATAAAATTAATTTTATTTACAATTCTAATATACCTATGAGAGAAATGCACAAGCATTGACTAATCATGATTTAAAATAAGTGTTTTTTAATTAAGTACAAATGAAATTAAATGTTATAATTAATTTAAATAACTAGTTGCTATATCAAAAAAGAAATTCTCTCACAGCGCGCCAGTTCTTTCCAATCAGTACTATTCCGTTAATTAACATTAAAAAGTATTCTAAAGGAATCAATATTGAGAAAATAAATAAATTTTATGCCTAAACAATTTGTTATGTTTTTAAAGTGATAACCCTCACCTCTGGGATTAAATACACAAATAAAATTCGATACGATTCGATACGTCACTGGAACAGTTGGGAGAGCTCTCGCACGGAACGCGAGAGGTTACGTGTTGGAGTCCGCATCGTTCATAAAATTTTATTTTTATAATTTTATACCTTTTTATGCCCGTTTAAAAACCTTTAGAACATCTAATTGAAGTCCAAAATACATAAAAGGACGAGTTAAAACAAACTCAATATGACACATCGTATCAGTGACATCACGAATAAAGCGTCACAGAAAAATTTCATTAAGCAGCAACAACAGACAAACAACGGCCCTTTGTCTATATATTGACTGAGATTGATTGTCAGCCGGCATGCGCTAAACGAGTTGAACGAAATAAAAGCAAATGTTCACAACCCCTGTCCTCATCCGTCACGAACACGAATCGTTTTTATTGAACTACGCTTCAAATATTAACTTTGGGTGACGGACGTGACACTTATTTCGATACAGCTTCAAGTACCCAACCCCTGCAGTACGAACACTTCAATTTAATTATTGTCTGAAGTATGCATGATTGATTATAAAGCTACATATATTGACAACCTATTGGTCATGTGTATATTGATACTGACCAAGCTACGAATCTGGGTTCGATTCTTGGTGGTACAAGACGTTTGAATGATCAATATTTAGATTAAGTATTGTTCTCTATTCGCTCCAACTAGATACCATACTTCCTAAGAACAATAGCTTTTTTATTACGGCAAGTTTATATTATAGTGTGTATTTGCTATTTGTAAAAGTGTATTTTTAACTTAAAATATAATTAAAACATATCATTCAAATTTAATTATATAGTATAGTTAAATATAAATAATTAATTCACCTAGTTTTAATTACATATAAATAATTAATTATTAGTACATAAATAATGGAAATTTTTTAACAATTATAATTTTTTAGTAAATAATTAACTTTATACACCGACTTGAAGTCACCGGTGTTAAGCGATCACCGCCGCCCACATTCTCTTGCAACAAGTTCAAACAAAAGTTGTAGAAAATAACTTTTATAATATGTGCAAATCTCATTTAAGCAATAGAAAACGAGATATTCGCGAAAAAATGATTTTAATGACCTTTGACCTTCAATATCTTAAGACGAGGACACGATAACATTTGTGACTTTTGAGACAACCTTTAGAACGACAAAACAAAGATTTATACCAATTTACAGCTTATTATCTTTTATTCCGTGGTGAAACCCCTAATTTGACTGGGCTATAGTGTGAAAAGCGCTGCAAATTTTGTATTTTTACCTAAGTATTCATTTTGTCAATAAATATTTTTTTCAATAATATTTTTTTCATACACATCCATGAATCGGAAGCAAACATCGCACATTTATGTATGAACGTTTGCATCTACCGGGATTGGAACCCGGGACCCCTATAGTTTTTTAAGTCAGGTTCACTAACCGCTTACCACTGACCTATATAGATGCAAAAGGCAATCAAAGCAAACAAGTAGTAACTGTATCTGGGTTAATACCATTACAGTGTTAAGAAAAGGATTTTAAGTCTTATGACAATTGTAATAAGCCCTAACACGGCTAGGATAAATAGTTTTTATATTCAGTTCCGACGCCCATCTTCTGGTTTCATCAAAGATTCAATCCGATTCTGCTAATTTTATTTTCTTCAAATGTGGACGTCTATAGTTAATCCGTTTAAAACGTTTGACCATCTGTAGTCTTCATCAGTTTCACTTACCAAGTGATACAATATGTAACAAACGCTTAATTTGTTATTGTAAATAATAAACTTGAATCAAATATAAAACTACTTACTTATAGATTTCATCAAATATAATTTGTGACCCACTTGGTAGTAATACCCTTTCAAACGAAAAAATACTATTCAAATGTTGTGAGCCATCTTGAGTGTAAATTCTGCTAAGATTAGTCTTCAATCAAATCGACACGTGTTTCGCCTCTATACGAGGCAACTTCAGGAGATGTTGACTCGCCAAATTCTGACACGAGACTCAGCGGAATTTACACTCAAGAAGGCTCACAACATTCGAATAATTGTGGAATTCCGCAAAATAACGCCTGCTTCAAAAATTATCGAAATAATATTTTCAATTCATTTCATCAGGGCTGAGATGTGAGGTGTAACAATAAATCAAGATATCACATTGTTAAAAGGAATTACCAAGAGTACTGTATTTTATATAGTCTTTTTATTTATAGAGTTAAAACCCTAGTGGAGTTTTCCAGCAAGTAAGTTTTTAGTCTCTACTGTGGCTCCCTAATTAGTTCGAATTGTTGTAACATTTATAACACAGAGACTGCTCTCTTAGATTCTACATTGTAACAACGCTCATTAGTTGCAATCTTAGCTGAGTTCTAACATAACAAGCATTGTTGAAAATCTCTTCAGATAGCGACCCTTTCATACTTTGACCATTCACCCGTGAATATTGCTCAGATCCTCGCGAATAGCCCTTAACTTGAAACAGCGTCTTATCTCTCAGATATATTATATAACATAAATAATACTTAACGATAAAGTTATAAAACATAAGCTATTATTATATTTTTTTCAGGAATCATAGGAATTATAATAAAATATTTTATCGTTTATTTATTTTATTTTAATAGATACACACAATAGAATTACAACAATAACATTACAATCAAGGAAATCAATCAGCTAAATAAAAAATTGCCAGCAACTTCACGGGTATGTACACAGCATGTTTAGCAATGCAAATGAATATGTATTTAAGATATACTCATAATAAGCGATCTTAAAACTAGCATGGAAGAACTAGGTAATTTAAAAAATATATTGATGGACAAATAGAAGTAAATAATAATGCTAAAGGTATATCAAGATTGTTTTTTTATTAATTTAAACTAATTAAGGATTTTATATAAACTAGATTTCCATTTATAAACAGATGAACTGTGGATGTTAGGTACCAACTCCACGATTTTCGTTTAGTATTATTGTACTAAAAGCAATGAAAATCAAAACGAAGTTCAAGTAAAATTGAAAAGAATATGCTTTTGAAAACCAATTCTTAAAATTTAAAACTTAGGTAATATGAAAGTCATTCTTGTGATAACTAGTAAGTAAAATATAATTAAGAAGTAAACAGTTAAATGGAAAATACAATAGATCGCTTAATCAAAAAAATGTGCAGACAAACAGAAAATTTATGTAACAAACTGAACTAATTGTTAAAATTAACAATTCAAAGGCACTGTCGTTACAACGAAAACTTTGTCACAATAAAATATACCGATGGAAACAGGATAAGAGAATTTATAGCACTCTATTATGCTGGAAATGATTCCGCGGCGTCACCATGAAGTTTCTAATTAATGAAAAGGGAGCTTGGTGCTTTTTATGTCCATAATTATACTCAAATTATGAACTTGATAAGATTCATACAGGCCATAAAATGTAGCAGTTTATTAGGCTTTTGAAATTGAGACTAGATACTTCAGAGTTATGTCAAATGATAATATTGTTTATCTCAGTTAGGGTGTGTCTATAGACTCAATCTTTCTAAATCAAAATAAACTTGTAGTGCCTGCTTGTAATAAAATTAAGATTCCATTCAAAATCTGTATGAAAATTTAAAATTATTACACATGTAACAAAAAGTAATAACAACATTCAAATAAAATTTATAAACAAAATTTTATGAACCATGCGGGGCTCAAACCCACGATCTCTGGCGTTCCGTGCCAGTGCTCTCCCAACTGACCTAACCGTTCGAGTGACGTATCGTCATAAAATCTTGTGTGCTTTGTTGAACAACATTGCGAAATAATTATGGTCAAATATCTGGTAAAGTGAATCTTACATAACCATTCCCAATTTCAACGACTAACAAATGACACCTTTGTGCATTGTCAGTGGCTAAGCGCTTTGCGATTCTGTGTTTAATAAAATTTCGCTGTTTAAATTAATACTTCTTGTTTATACAAATGATTTAAGTTTTCTTTAGTGTTAATTCCGCCAATATTTATTTTTAACACAATTCGACACGAGTTTCGCGTCTACACGAGGCATCCTCAGGACGTGTTGTCTCGCCAAAATCTGGCACGAGACTCTCGGTCTCGAGACAAGACCGACAAATATAGGCGGAATTAACACTAAAGAAAACCATAATCATTTGTATAATTATGGATTTCCGCAAAGTAACGCTTAATTCAATATTTTTTTTTAATACTTGTTTAATACAAGCCACGTATTTGTAGCAAATATGGAAATCAGTTATAGAAGAATATCGAGGAGTCGTTACGAAATTCGACTTATAAAATCGGTTTATATCACTTGGTACAAATGTATTTTAAGCAGTACCTACAGTATGTTTAATACATCTAATTCAATGTCTTGCTTAAAATGTCCAATAAACAATACAAAACGGCCAAGTGCGAGTCGGACTCGCCCATAAGGGGTTCCGTAGCAGCAAGAATTTTTTGCAATTTTTTAAATATTTCAGTTGATTGTATGAAAGTTAACTTGCGGCTTACGATTTATGACCTATTAAAAACAAATACTTATAAGATCTCGCTCAAACCAATTTTCGGTGGTAGTTCGCATTCTCTTTTTAGATGTTACAGAGGGGGGGGACACAATTTACCACTTTGGATGTATCTCTCGCGCAAAACTATTCGGTTTAGAAAAAAAATATATTAGAAACCTCATTCATCATAACAACATCATTTTTATAGACCTACGTATGAGTTTGAAGAAAAAATAATTTTTGAGTTTCAGTTCTAAGTATGGGCAACCCCAAAATTTATTGTTTTTTTTTTTTCAATTTTTATGTGAAAATCTTAATGCGGTTTAGAGAATACATCTACCCACCAAGTTTCAACAATATAGTTCTTATAGTTTCGCAAAAAAGTGGCTGTGACATATGGACGGACAGACAGACATGACGAATCCATAAGGGTTCCGTTTCTAGCCATTTCGCTACGGAACCCTGATAAAACGTTGTTCGATCTAACGAATCGTAATCAAACTCGATGTTTTTATTGTCATTCTCAATATCAAAATATTATTGATACATAACCCCTGAATCTGTCTCTCTGAAGATCTCTCTGAATTTAATAAATAAATAAATAATTATTTATTACAGACATAATGATTTTCTCATTAAAAAATTATCAACAACTTTGTTCTTTTGTGCGGACACCCGTATGAAAATTAATTTACATTTTTATTTCAACTTTACCCTAGCTAACATAGCAAACCATAATTATAGGTAATTAATTAAATTACATACAATGACACTATATTTTATTAAGTTACTATCTAATATCTATATATAATTAATACGAATGATGTAAGCACATTCGTACAATGCGTTGATTTCATTTTTTGATAAATTATAATGACAAAATTATCTTTTTAATTTAAGTAGTAGGCAGGCGGAGAGTCCTCACCAGGCAATGTGAACAGACTGCGATCAGCGATTAATGTGTGTTTATAAACACGTACATACATGTACATTGTATACTTCTCGAGCGAGAAAATAGTAGTGATAGTTCTTTTTATGACAATAAGGGACGATGCTCTCATGCTAATGCATAATGCTCTCTCTCTCCGTCTCGTCCCTTATTGTCTCGTTTACAATTACAATATAGTGGCGCATAACAATTGCACTCGTCTCCTTGATACATAAGATGTTAAGTCTCGTTTTCCCAGTAATTTCACTAGCTACAGCGCCCTTCAGACCGAATATCAATAATGCTTATAAACTACTGCTGAACGGCTGAAATAGGTGCCGTTGTGGTAACCATAATCTAGCCGGTATCCCGGGTAACGGGGCCTACCACCGGGAAAATTAGTTAGTCCTTTCAGCAGCGCTGGGACATTTGCCGAATACGGATGATTGTTCATAGTTCATAGTAGCAGCCGGAGTGGGGATCCTGTACTCTGTGAACGACTAAATCAATTGCGTAGATACGTCGCTTCGTTATATGTCTATTACCGGTGTTGTGAAGACCATACGAATGAACGACATGGTGTCCGAATGGAAGATAGAACAGAGTACCGCAGACGTTATTTATCTTAAACCTAGTACATACTCTGTGCATGTTTGTTTCCGAGACATGGGTGTTTATTTGTATTTATGTGTGTTTAAATATGTATTTTATTTCAATAATGTTGGCAACCCACAAGCTATGCCAAGTTTGGGGCAAAATAATTTCTGTAAAAGTGTGTCAAAATTATTATTAACCTGATTCCTGCCGCTGAATTCCACCTTCGCACGACACGCCACAAGTTAGGATATCATCCCCACCATCTGGATGTGTGGCGGTCCTCCACAGTGCGGTTTTCAAGGAGCTTTCTTCCACGTACTACAAAGCTGTGGAACGAGCTTCCTTGTTTCCGCGACGATATGACATGGGTACCTTCAAAAAAAGCGCGTACACCTTTTTTAAAGACCGGCAACGTTCTTGTGATTCCTATGGTGTTGCAAGAGAATGTGGGCGGCGGTGATCACTTAACACCAGGTGGCCCGTTTGTCCTCCTATTCAAATTAAAATTATTACTAGATGATGTTGGCGGTGATCATTTACTGTCTGGTAACTAGTGCAATAATTTGTCTTTCTATTCCATAGAATCTATAGAAGTAACGTTGGTACCTGAAAGTTGTAACACCGCAAGCAGACGTATTCTAGTCATCTAACAGTCTCATCTGTAGTAGATTGGGTGTTAAACATAAATTTCTGAAGCGAATTTGGCTAATTTACATCAGTGATTGGTGGACGCTGTTCAATCAGGGTTATTTAACAAAATTAACTAATTGTGCCGTCCCCTAAGTTGCCGTCGTTAATTGGCCAAACAACGAAGCGAGTACGTGTATCGGGTAAATCTAATAAGCCGTAATAAGACGATTTTGCGGGCTTGCTGTTTTACTAAATTTCGTTAATATTCTGTACGTTGTCTGACGCTGTAAATAAAGGTTTGCTTGCGGAAATAATACATAAATTGGAAAATTTAATTAGAATTATATTTAAATTAATAAATTGCATCTCTACAGCGTGTTTGATACAAGCTATTTAATACGCCTGCCTGTAGATCTATGTCTGCAACGGAATCTTTTAACGTGATATTCGAGTACGCCCCCTCGGGTGTAGTATTAGTTGCTGCACTTAGCGACTACGCCTGTATGCACCAACCAGTATCTATTTGGAGCGCAGTGGAGACTATTTTTGCAGAAATAGGTGTTTGTGGCCGCACTGCCTCGGTCCAATACTATGTGTTCAGTAAGTTTTAGTGCTTGCTACTACTAAACTGTTATTTCTTTAGACGTAAGCGTTATAAATAAAATAAAATTGGCTTTTGAAATTTTCTCAGCATTTACCCAACTGAAATCAAGTTTATTAACAATACTCGTAATGTCACTAGTTCCAACTAATGATATGCTAAACTTATTCCTGTTAATTTGTAAGTTAATTAATATTAATGTAAATTTAGCTAAGACACGGACGGCAATTAATTTCACAGTATTAAGGAATCCACTGTTATTTCAAGTTAAGTATTGTTGATATTATTCCCTTTGAAATTAGACCCGTTATAATTACGAAGTACTAAGCTCTTTGTAAGCCTCTAATGTCTCTCATTTCATTTGTTAACTAACAGTGAAACTAGAAAATTTAACGGACTTATTTAAATGTTAATTTGAATTATTTAATTCCGGAGAGCCCGCTGTTTTCATTTTCTACGTTTGCTTAGTGATAATGGAATTTCTGCTGGAGTTTCATTAAAACTTAGTTTTATATTCAAGTTGAAATTATATAAAATTCATATAGTCCATAACCATGTTCTAAAATGGTACGTATCTAAAGGGTAAAAGTTTATTACAAATATGTTATTGATTTCTAATACAATACTGTAAGCCTATAGGAATATATAAAAATTTGTTTTTAATGTTTCGCGAATCATTTGAAAAACATTTTTTATCTGTATTTCAGTTTGGTTGTTCCGGCCTAACAAATATTCTCACAAATGGCCCGACTGGTTTTGCTTGGAGATTCACCGGTTACCTGCCGTTTTATAACGTAAATAGTGTTTATTGAAAATAAATAGTTCACGAAAAATTTCAAACAAACCCGATTGAATATTCTGATTGTCGCCCGCGAATTTGGTATAGGTAGTACCATTTTTAAGTAAAATGAAATGGTCAATAAGGTAAGGTCTACTATATAATATTATTTTGTGATTTGATTGATTTTTGATTTTTTCTTCTATCAGGAAAATGTATTATAAAAGCTATTGTACTATCAATAAAGAATTAAAGAATTATATAATAAAAGGCAGATCTGTCAGCGAGCCACTTAATGAGAAATGGGAAGCGACTCTCCTAAAAGACCATCAACGTCTTGTAACCACAGCTAGTGTTGCCAGGACATGGATTGCAATAACATCCGATGACCTTGGCTTGATCCGAGGTTTGTTTCTCCTCCTGTTCCATAGTTAAAGTTTTTAAAATGTTATTTTAAACAAATATAATATATTTAAATATGTAAACAGATATTAATATGGAAGGCTTGGAAACTAAACCATGGCTAACCGATAACCAGTTTCGATTATCTGACAATGGTTAAAATTATTTTACCCTATTCTGCAATGTTCTCTAGAGAGGCATCGATAGAATATACAAGTTTCATCCGGCGCTGATACGGAAACCGGTAGAAACCTTTTCTCTCGGGAAACGGAGAGAGACCTACATTACCTACCGGTGGACGCGGCACTTCCAGTACTGTCTTCATCTTCATAGGTATAACTATGGGCAATAATGACTTTTCTCCGCAGCTCCACGGCCACTGTGAGCATATTTTGCGTGGTAGAGTTGGTCTGCTAATCTTGCCATCCCAACTGCTCAAGGGTGTCATGAGTTTGAGAGAAGTCCTCAGTGACCCCATGGTATGGATATTAATATTTTAACACATTATATTATTCAAAGTACACCAGTCAATTCAAAAAATTATAACAAAAAGTCCAATAACCGTGTTCCAGCAATTACAGTTGAAAACATCATGCATATTTACATACAAACAATTTAGTTCATACATAAAAATAAATTGAAATGATATACGCTCAAATGTCAAAACAATATAAAAAGATAAATATTGGTGTTATATCTTATATCTTTAAACGAGCAATTCTTGTATGTATATATATATGTATATATATATATATATATAATCTGAAACTCGGAAACGGCTCCAACGATTTTCATAAAATTAAGTATGCAGGGGATTTCGGGGGTGATTGGGCGATCCGGAAAGCAGAAGACCCCGGTTTGAATCCAGATGTCCTATTAGTTTTTTTTTGTTCAAGTTTTGTACATTCTTAAAAATCCGAGCAAGGCTCGGTCGTCCGGATATTAGTTATACCTAGAGAAAATGCAGAGTTAATGTAAAACATATAACAAATACCAGCCTCCAGTAAATCATTATATAGATTTTAGTAGTTAAATGAATATGCTACACATAATATTAATGTCTTGAAAACGAAATACAGATATACACGCAGTAGACTAAAATATACGGTCTTAGTTTTAGGTTAGTTAACGAGTTTTCCGGTTATGTATTAGTCCAAACCATAAACTTAGTATACAAGCGTAATATACAAACACTCTCTTCGTTCCGGCGACACTAAATTTAAAATGTTCATGTGTGCTAGATTTATATATGTGTTAGTGAGTTAGTGAAGTGTGTAGTATTTTGCTTTTGGTCAAACCCTATGACAAATGTTGATAAAAAGCGTCATATTCACGTAAACAATATTTTATTATCTAACACATATTTCTAAAATTATTATAATCTTAAGAAAATACAGTCTTTATTGCGTACATAAAATAAAATATTATTTAGTAATTTAGTGCATAATAAGTTCTACGAAAAAAACCATCACGAAAGTAGTATTGAAGAATCAGTATTTACTTGTGAAATTATTCTTTTGTTCTCGACTCCATTATATTTTTATTAATATCCGTTAAAACACAGAACAATCACGAAAAAAACACTAAAATTAAATCGCGGTCCAATTTGACAGGAGCATAATAGACACTTAATTGTTTCAAAACGGTATCATGGTCTTCATTCTATTCCGTCTCTTTCTTGCACCTTGGTTTTTACGTAGGGATAGTTACTCACTTTCATACAGGGTTCGTCTATTACGGTAATATACCAAGTTTATGGTCCAAAGAAGATTTGTTAAAGTTTCTATAATAAGTTTCGTATATTCTTATAAATGGTTTAATGTACAACTTAGAATTTTTCCAGCTATTAGGAGATTTTTGTTAAAATAAACCTGATGGAAATCTCTTTATAATATAATAATATAAACATAAGCACAATGGAGTCGTATTTGCTTTGTGCAACGTCGTTATCGGTTTAGTCTTTTTAGTTTCCATTGCTGGAGTTCTTTGCATACCGGAGTAGGATAAACGTTTCATTCAGCTAAAACCTTCTCATTGATTGGAATGGATTCAGAAAAAATACACAAAAGGACATTATAAAAGACAATAGGAATGCTTGTGTTTCACTGATTTGAATTTAATCAATTTATGTGTATGTAAGGTAAAGTAATAAGCAAAATTTCATGACACATTACAATATAAGATATATATTATCTTACTTTACACAGTAGGTTATAGGTGAAAGGTAGGAATAAGCCCAATTCCAACACTGATTTTCAGTAGGTACCTACCAAGTCGACCTGTTGACAGCAGCCGTAGACAACACGGTCCTTTTTGTTATAGGCCTTAAAGTGACTCTCTAAAAATAGGAGAAAAAAGAGAAAAATAAATAAAACAGATTGAATTGTCATTGAAGTTTTAAAAGAACTTTTAATTATATTGAAGTAAAGAACATATTTTGAGTTTCATTTTAAGTTTCTGTTTGGTCTGCAAGAACCCAGCACGGCTTTAAGCAACCTCCTAAGTTAGCCAACTATCCTGAGCTTTTCTAATCCAATCCGGGCCAATAGACTTGTGTCATGCCATCTCGTAAGCGGTCTTCTTATGTATCTCTTACTCTTTAGACCGGTCCAAATCGTTTCATTTTTGATCCATCTATAATCCTGCATTCGTACCACGTGCCCCGACCAAAGTTTTAGGAAATGGTCTAGCATACATTCAAATTTGACAGGCCATATGCCTTAAGCATAGTAAGACACATCGGCACGACTAGATTTTTTTTATACTGGCGTATTACTTTTAAGTATATATTTCTTCCTCCACTATTAATCCAAGTTAATTTTTGTTTACCTAAATATTATAATGTATATCTGCATAATTAAGTGTATTGTTATACATCAAGATTAATATATTTTCATTGACATTATTATCGGTTTTGTAAAATTCATTTCTTTGCCTACTGAGTATACATGGTGCAAATTGGATTAAGACTGTAATTAAAAAGAATTAAAATCCTTTTAAAATTGTCAATGGATGACAGGTACAGTTAAATCTACAGCCACCGAGTAAAAGGTTTATAAATTGAAAGCCGAAAGCCCAATGACGACATGACCTTTAAGCGTAAGTACTCTCATTAAAGCGAATATACTAAATAAGAATAATAAAGTATACTCGGCGACCAAAGCATTGGAAATGAGTGTTTATTTCTGTTTTTATATTTCATTATTGGCCCTCTCATCTCGTATTGCACTCCGTACGGATTCATAGAGGCCGCTATAAAAGATTGAAACGTGAGAGGGCCATTTCAATAGAGTAATTACAAGTGCACCTTTTTTTAATTCAATTCCTGTCGGCTTTCGTAAAGCCGGAATGTTCCTCATTGATATTGCAATAAAGTAATGAGTTTTTTTATTGCCGATTTCAGCTCTAACAATGGGCCAACTAAAATTCGTTGAAAGTAATGAATTTTAAGAACATTAAGTGAATTTCCTAGAAACTGTCATAACAATAATGCTAACGCCAGGAACTTATTATGCCTGCAACTCGGCTAAGTCGAGTTAGTAAGGCTTTTGTGGGGCGATGTATATGTTTTTCGAACAAGATCCCACAAAATGTTCAAAACAAATGTATTACGAAATTCAAAAAAAATGTTGAAAAAACGTTTGTGTGGTCAAAATAACATAAGTGACTTCCTTAATGATACCCCACATTGGCAATGGAGCGAACTCGCTTAGTGTGTACGATATTACTTTGTTACCATATTTTAGGAACATTCTGGCCTCGAAAATTCTGGCAACGAAAGCTGGAATGTTCCTCATTGATATTGCAATAAAGTAATGCTGCAAGTATCTGGTCAAAATGCTCTTGAGTCATCATCATAAATGCGGTAGAAGAGAAGTGGAGTCTTCTAGATATGCCCGAAACTGGTGGTTCATGACGTTATCCATCCATCCATTTGAATGTAGAGAAGCTATAACAATGAGCCTTTAGTTTGCCGGATCCTCAGATACTGCTACTTGCTATAAGAACTTAAATCAAAAGAAAGAAAAAGGAAAGGAAAGTCTTTCAAAGTTTGCGTTGCTTACTAGTAGAAAACGTCGCGGAAATGTCTTCTTTATTGGTTTTCGTATTATAGAAATGATTTAAGTTTTCTTTAGTGTTAATTCCGCCACGAGTTTCGTGCCAGATTTTGGCGAGACAACACGTCCTGAGGATGCCTCGTGTCGAGGCGAAACACGTGTCGAATTGTTTTAAAAACAAATATTGGAACTAAAGAAAACTTAAATTATTTGTATAATTATGGATTACCGCAAAGTAACGCCTTATTCAATAAAGGTTTTCGTTAATTTTAATCAAAAATAATATATTAAAAAACCAAACCTATCAGTAAAACCACATAAATTAAATAGAAGAAAAATTAAAAGAATTTTTGCTATTTTTGAACAGCTAAAGTGCGAAAGTGTTTAATAATGAATATGTTTTAATATTTATTATACTGTCTGTAGTGATAGTATAAGGCCATACGAAACAGACTAGATAATTTGCTATATTAGGTATAAAACATGTGGGTAACGCAATGGGGCTTATCCCTATGGATACGAAAACCGTCTGAATGACGCATTTACCATAAATGTTGGTATGTTTATTCAACTTTCCAGTTGTTACGTCTACAGAGCCTGCATTTCAGTTGATAACGGATCAAACCGATCAATCAATAATTTCATATTATCAAGAAATGGACTTGATATACTGACATTTCCAAATCTGAGCACTTTTGTTATTTTTTTCACTGGTATAAAAGCAAATTTCATCATTTAAAATTTAATTAAAGGTAATCGAATTACGACTCGCAGCACATAAATAAGGCTATAAATACAACTCTTATTTCATTGCTTCGTAAAATAGTCGTATCAATTTTATTCTTGTTCGAAGGTAATATAAATAATTTAAATGTTAACAAGCACAGAGCCAGTCTAATTATGAATGGTGTATGATTTGAATGGGCTGTAATCGTGAGGATTGGGTTGTGCCAATGTGAATTCAATAAGTTTCGCATCAGTAGGCATTGTGCTGGTAATTGAAATTTCAATTTAAAACGTAATAGTTTCCAGAGAGTGTGTGGAGCTAATTTAATTTGCTGATTACTTTGCTTTGATTAATTACTTCAATGCTCAAGTATAACGTTTAAATTTCACTTAAAATTGGAATTCAAAATCACTTATTGAAAGTATCCATATCCATTGGAAGGGCGCCGTAGCTAGTGAAATTACTGGGCAAACGAGACTTGACATCATATGTCTCAATGTAAGAAGCGCAGCTGTAGTGCCACTCAGAATTTTTGGGTTTTTCAAGAATCTTCAACGGCACTGCATTGTAATGGGCAGAGCGTATCAATAACCATCAGCTGAACGTCCTGATCCCTTACTATCGTAAAAAGAAAAAAAAATCCAAAGAGAAAGGCCTGAGAAGATCAAACCCAAAAAGGACTCAACAGGGTTATTTTTATGTTCAAATTGCAGTACAATAAATATCTCTCATGAAATAGCATAGTGTCGATTGCTTCGTTACTATAATATTATGGTATATGAACTAATAATATAAAGAGGTAAGGTTTGTGTGGTTGTAGAGAGTAATATCTGGATCTACTGAACCGATTATGAAAATTCTGTTACCAATAGAAAGCCACTTGATTTGTGAGTGTCATTTTCGTGGTCGTCGGATTTGCAAAGAAAGTTGAAGATTAACGGTGATATATTTTAATGTTTTGTATATATGCAAGTGGCAGCATTAGAACACTAGTTAATATGGCTACACTGGTCTTTTAATAATTCTTTTAAATCTTGCAACGTATTTCTTTTGTCAATAATGTTATATGTCGATCATACAGATCGGTTTGAAGGGCTTAACAAATATAAGCAGGTAATGTCTGAAAGTATGGCTAACACATTTAGTATATTATGTACCATATGTAACTACTACACAAACAAGAATTTAAATATTTTGTTTCATATTAATATACCTAATAAAATATAACACAAAAAGCATAACACTAAAACACAGAAAATTCAGACATTCATTACACTCATACAAAATAAATAAAATATTAATTATTTTATGACAGAGTCGCGGTATATGCGTAGCATGCGTACGGCGACTACATAAGCTTAAATTCTGCGGGTAGGTACGAATATTTTTAGTCATATGATCTTAACTAAATATTTGAATGTCACTCGAATTTTTTTTTGAATGTATAAGTTCACGCATCTACTAATAGTAATTTCTTATGTTTAATCTTACTAATTAATTTCTAATGTATTGTAATTTATTGAATTGTATTGTCTGATTAACAGATTATATATTATCAGTGTTCTTATATGTGTTTTTATAATTTATTTTTCTCCTTCTAAGTATGTGTAGCGTATTATAACTAGTGAAAAGTATTCGTATTTTTCTAAACAGGGCTGTACATTAATTAAATGACATTCACACCCCATACGCTTAAAAGTGTTAGGATGACATCTGAGCTATTTTATTTATGGAATAGGGGGACAAACGAGCGTACGGGTCACCTGGTGTTAAGTGATCACCGCCGCTTACATTCTCTTGCAACACCAAAGGAATCACAAGAGCGTTACCGGCCTTTAAGGAAGGTGTATGCGCTTTTTTTTAAGGTACCCACGTCGTATCGTCCCGGAAACACCGCACAAGGAAGCTCATTCCACAGCTTTGTAGTACGTGGAAGAAAGCTCCTTGAAAACCGCACTGTGGAGGACCGCCACACATCCAGATGGTTGGGATGATATCTTAACTTGTGGCGTGTCGTGTGAAGGTGGAATTCGGCGGCATCAGGTTAAACAGCTCTTCGGAACACTCCCCGTGATAAATGCGGTAGAAGACACACAATGAAGCGACGTCTCTACGCAACGCCAAGTGATCCAGCTGTTCACAGAGCACTGAGTCCCTGACAATTCGAGCGCGATGATATTTGTGATGTTTCTAATTTTTACACTAAATGTGGAACCATTGTTATAGAGTTCCCCAGGGAACGCGATTAGCAAGTACAAATGAAGTTGCCAGCAAAGCTAGTACTTAACAAGTTAATCGTTAAGTGACCTGTAATATGACCGTAATTTCACATGATAATGTAATAAAAATAATAATGTTTTCAAATGAATTGCAAAGGAAGTAAGCAATAACATGGCGGCGGCATCTTGAGGTTCACTTATATAATTTAGAATATTGTTAATGTACACAAAATATATGGAGTCGCTTTTAATTAATAAAAGTAAAATTATTTTTTTCAATTTAAGTAAAATAATCTTTAAAGTTTTACTTGCTATCTTTATATTTAAATTTAGTTATTATAATTAGATTAAATAAGATTTAAATATCAAACGAAAGGCACATACATACATATTCACATTGTAGGTAAGTACATCGTAGTTAATTCATAAATAAGAGATATCTAATCTAGATTAATTATTTAAGAATAATAAATTTAAAGCATAGAAATTTGAAGTATTTGAAAATTGAATGAATTTATATTTTAAAAACCAACTTATCTACACACCCGAAAATATAAAGAAAAATCGACTCTACAGCACTTCCATGCCTTATTTATCATGCTTATAACTCTAGCTAGGACGACTAGGAATCAGACGCTTGGAAAATTATTTCGAAACATAATTAAAATGTAACGCAATTTATTTTAATTTCAACCCCTTGCTGCTATAATTTCAGCTTCCGTCTCTATAAATTCGTGCAATGTTATTTCTTCAAAAACTTTAATTAAATAAAAAGCAATTGAGAGAAGATTGGGTATCTCAACAATAAGATTAAAAATTTATTCTAAACAACATTTGAATTTCTTTAAGGTTCAATAAATACATGGAAGATATAATATACTAGTTATTTGTCCTTTTTTAGTAGTCTAAGACTAAAATCTAGACTACTTACTTGCGTATGACTTGGCAAGTTCAAGTTAAGCACAATCTTTGATTTTGGTGTTTATGCTGAGCTTAAAGTAAGGTAAAAGTAAAGGGCGCGTTTCTTACACAGTACATTCTTGTTTAATCCTAAACTAACTTTTACATTATGAAGATCATTATTTTTTTATTTAGTTTAAATTCACCAGTGGGAAGCTCCTTTGCACATGATGCCGGCTAGATTATGGATAGCACAACGGCGCCTATTTCTGCCGTGAAACAGTAGTGTGTAAACATTATTGTGTTTCGGTCGGCAGGGCGCCGTAGCTAGTGAAACTACTGGGCAAATGAGACTTAACATCTTACGTCTCGAGGTGACGAGCGCTATTGTATTGCCACTCAGAAATTTTGTGCACTGTAATGGGCAGGGCGTATCAAATACCATCAACTGAACGTCCTCCTCGTCTCGCCCCTAATTTTACTTACACTGATATTTTTCTAATTACCGTTTTTAATATACTATATAACTAAAATTATTTTCAGATAAGATAATTAAAGGAACATTTATATCTATTTAGCTCTGAACTCCTTCATTTTCTCAACACCAGGTAATTTAAAAATTACTGGTATCACCAATTCTTGTATTATGCGGCCATTTTAAAAAGTATTACAACTCAACGAAAATATGGACTGCGACTTAACTTCCTAGATAAGACTGGCAAAAGTCTAAGTACGCTCTAAAGAGCTCAGCCTAAGACAGAGAAAGAACGAGATCAATAGATCAATAATAAATTAAGAAACCTGGGAAGTGATTTAGGACAGTGGCATCATCATGATCATCAGCCGGAAGACGTCCACTGCTGGACAAAGGCCTCCCCTAAAGATTTCCACGACGATCAGTCCTACACTGCCCTCATTCAACGTATTCCGGCAATCTTGACCAGATCATCGGTCCATCTTGTGGGGGTCCTTTCAACACGTCTTCCGTGGTCACCATTCGAGGACTTTACTGCCCCAACGTCAATCTATCCGTCGAACTATGTGCCCTGCCCACTGCCACTTCAGTTTCGCTATTATTTGGGCTATGTCGGTACTGTCTTCTATGACTGTGGCATAAAGTTCGTAATCTCTATCTATCCGTTTCTAAGGGCCACTTTCAATATCCGATCTCTAGTTTACTTATTTAGTATACAGATGTATATGTGGCATATGTGTCATCGGTCAATGGATCCCCTGTCTGTATTTCAACACGACAATATTAATTTCTATGTACACAGTAACGAAAAGACTTATGTGGATGTCATCACCGTTGAGCTTTACTCGTTGGCGTTCGGGTTCTCTTTCCATCTTCTACGACATAATATATCACGGGGAGTGCTAAGAGGAGTAATTCGAGTTGCTACCAGCAGCCAATTTCTACCAACGGACATTACGTCGAAATGCGAAATTCCACCTGCATTATGATAATGACTGCCATTCTACACGTTTTGCGAAAAATATCTTGCCGAGGCACTTGGAATCAATTACCGACTGCAGTTTTACGAACCGATACGACTTAGAGGCTCTGAAGCTTAGAGCATTCTCTCAATATAAGCCGGCAACATATCTCCTGAATTCTGATGTTGCGGATGTCCATGGGCGGTTGCCCCACCACGTGAGCCTCTTGCCCACTCCTATATAACATGTTTCAGTATAACAGTACTGTGTGGGTATTTAGACAATTTTATAAGATATTTTGCATGTCAATTGACGAAAAATATTGGATTATCAATAATATTATGATAACATCTTAAGTACAATGTTTCTTTAAAATAAAATTTTTCAAATAACAAAAAATAGTAATAATAAGATACTAACACGTCATTTCATAAATGGATTGAAAAAAAAGATTTCAAATTCAGGATTTGGCCATTTTTTATGACCATACGGGACGAGACTAACAGGACGATGATGGTAATTGATACGCCCTGCCCATTACAATAGCCCAGTCAGGATTCTTGAAAAACCCAAAAACTCTGAGCGGCACTACAATTGCGCGCGTCAGCTTGAGACAAGATGTTTAGTCTCATTTGCCCAGTAAGGTAACTAGCTACGGCGCCCTTCAGACTGAAACACAAATAAGTAATGCTTACAAATTACTGCTTCACGGCAAAAATAGGCCCATAATCTAGCCGGCATTTTATGCAAGGAAGCCTCCCACTCGTAAAATTTGCATTTTCGG
The DNA here is from genome assembly GCA_949711755.1 of Leptidea juvernica. Classification (NCBI taxonomy): domain Eukaryota; kingdom Metazoa; phylum Arthropoda; class Insecta; order Lepidoptera; family Pieridae; genus Leptidea; species Leptidea juvernica. Next base: position 6,363,598 of record CATIXQ010000033.1, read on the forward strand.
GAGAAACGGACAAGGTGCGACCAAAAAATAGATCACGAATTCAAAAATTCACACTACTGAGCTAAGTAAGCTTAAAAACTTTTGCCTTGATTGCTATTCGGGCACTGAGGACTTATAGCCATTGAGCCCTTGGTTTCCAACATTTAATAAAAGCGGATTAAATCCTCATCGCGAATAATCTGAAAGGTCTATTCATATAAAGAGTTGGTTAAACCATCGTTACTTTTTAACCAAACCAAACAAAGCAACCAAATCTCCTTAATAAACATTACTTAAATTAAGAATAAAAAAAACTACGTTTAAAAAAACCGACTTCAAAAACTGAAAAGTATCAAATAACCAAAAATTTAATTTAATACACCTCTTATGCAAACCTTTACCTTTAATATTACTAAAATACTATTATTTATATGTACTACCTATTGAAAGGCATTAATTATTTTCTCAAAATTCTATTGATAAGTTTTAAGTCAGTGCCAAGCCCTAAACAAAATAAAACATAATATTATAAACAGCTTACTTACTGTAATTATTTAGGTTGTCTGGCCACACGTGTGTGTCCGCTTGGGTTGTTTTGTTCTAGATGAAGCTATCCCGCTCAAAGTCACGCGTGGCGAGTGTAGGTACCTTTTTTGGTACCTTTATCGGCTTGGCACCGACATCAAAGCTATCAATATGTAGCACATACAAATAATAGTATTTTATTAAAATTAAAGGTAAAGGTTTGCATAAGAGGTGTATTAAATTTAATTTTTAGTTATTTGATACTTTTCAGTTTTTGAAGTCGTTTTTTTTAACCGGGTTACCGCCCAGACCAAATATCTAAAAAATTTCGTCGTAAACAGTGTTATTTTTGCGAGAGTTTTTTTCTTAGTATTAATTGCATGACAAAGAATAGTTTGTCACCTACAAACATTCAAAATGATTTGTTCATGTGTGAGAACATTGGGCCGTTAAGACATAAGTAGGTATTTTTTATATGTCTCTGTTGGTGACATTGGGGTTATAAGAAGTAAAAAAGAAGTTTTTGTAATCGACATTAAATTCTTTTACTTAGGATTTTTTCTTTAAATTATTATCGTTTTCTTACATACAATCGATAATTATATTCAGTCTTTATGGTAGTTTAAGCACTACTCTTAAGAATGAAGGAAATAAATCTTAAAACCTTCGTAAAAGTATAATACAAAAATTACTTCTAAATTAAACTAAAAACTTATAACTTAATCACAGAACATAACTTTCCAATTACAAAACCAATCAAAACTTAACAACCAGAGATGAAAACTAAAAAGAAAAATAAATTAAAAATTCTAAACAGTCAAATAAAAAAATGCTCAAATTTTATAATCGAGCAGTAAGTAATAAAAAGCTACTTGACATTTATAATAATATGCAGTATGATTATGTAGAAAAACATTAAAAACAATTATGAATGCAATTCTACAAAACAGTTCCGATCTGAGGTCAAACATAAAGTAACATGACAAGATGTACATTTGATGCGAGATTTCTTGTAATGACATTGTCGGCACCTGGATTGTTTTTCGGAAAAGACAGGCATGTGATCGGCCCCTTGCAAACGTCTTTTTTTAGATGGAACTGGAGTAGTAGTGGGTTTTCTTCTTTTGCATTGTATAGGCTCCTCGATTTGTTCCGAGTCTGTAGCTTGAGTACCCTTCATTGAATATGTCTCAATGAGGAGTTCACCAAGATCATTTTTGAATCCCCTTAATTGAGGGATCTTTTTGATGTGAATGTTTTGGTTAATTCGGTCTTTTTTTAACTGGATCCAGAAATTAGATACTGCCAAGTCTATCATATGAGATACAAAGCGTTGAGTCCATTTCCTTGTTCTATACCTGTAGGGACACACAGATAGCATCCTATCAGCAAGGTCAACACCACCCATATTCATATTATAGTTTCGTATTACCCTCGGTCCATTAACAGGAACATATGTTCTTTCACGCTTACACCACCTTCTGCATATATCTGTTTTTTCACTGGCCTCTACTGACGACAACAAAGTCACCGCTTTATTGTCAAACTAATTTGTTAGCGCTATTTTGTTATCATATCTTACAAGGACCTGAGAACTGCCCCTACCGCGATCTTTCAGTAGTCTATCATCCAGGATGTCGGGCCTAGCTGTAGCAGGTATTCTATTTTTCATGATAGTACCTGAAGAGCCTATTCCTCTGTCCAGCAATTTTTCAACCAGTTTTTCACTAGTGAAATATCGATCGAAGTATAAGATATGACCCGGAACAAGGGACCTGGCCAAAGTTAAAACGGCCTTTTTCCCAAGACCATAACAAGATTCTTCATACTCGGGGTAAGTAGTGCTGCCTTCATTTACATGAAAATCACAGACAAGCCCATTTGGTTTAGCTAAGACAAAAATTTTCAACCCTTCAGGATTTGGCTTCCCAGGACAATATTGCTTGATACCGCATGAACCGGTAAACGGTACTACCATTTTGTCAATACACATTTTGTTTTCTTTTTCTTGTGTCATACACCCTTCTTGCATTCGTTTGATCAGTGGTCGTACCTTCCATAGCTTATCTTTATTGCTGTGGTACATCGTCGTCAAATACTAGTTTTATAGCATTTCGTAGCTGGGTAAACCTATTACGAGATATATTAGATGCAATAATATCAACTCGCCACTTATTTTCCCAATACATACGCAAGTTTGGATAATTAACGCTTGCCATGACCATCGTAATACCTATATATACGAAGCATTCATTTAAGTCCAAATTTAAACTTCGACCGTGTAGTTTAACTGCAGTCTGGTTCGTCTTTTCGACAATCAATTTTATTAAATCGTCATCAATGTATTGCTGCAAGTAGTCCATTTCCTCATAGGTATCTGTGTTTTTTATGATATACGCAGGTTCTGACCGAATGAGCTCTTTTGGAGTAAAACCACTGTTGGTCCAACCATTCGGTGACGCAGTTTCTATCGAAGTACTGTGTGTATTGACTTCTTGTGCACTGTGGCGACGATAATTCGTATTCTGAAACCCACCATTTCTGCCTCTCCTGCGGCTACGGCGTCCGCCACCAAGGTTTCCACGGTTTCTTAGTCTTGGATTAACGTCTTCATCTGCCTCGGTTGCTGCCACGCTGGAGCTTGAAGATCTACTTTCCGATCTGATGATGAAAGGTGGATCGTCAGTGTCTTCATCAGAAGGTACAAAATCTTCAAAATCTGAATTATCGAGCAAGGCCTCGATATCTTCAATCCGCAACACTAAAAAAGTTAATTAGTAATTAACGCCCACTGTTCATTCAAAAAAACATATTATAACAGGACACTATTGGAACATGGGCCTCATGTACTCACACGAGAACATTTAATAAAAGCAAACTATTAGAACAGCGGCCGTTTGTTCTTAAACACGTACATAATAAATGACATAAGAAAAAAGGAGTAAATAAGCTAAGTTTCTATATAAATAACAGACCACAAGTGTGGTGTTTTACCTTTAAATTTAATTCGTATTTGAACTCAAAAATTACGTGATTCCACATATAAATACCGATTTTACTTACCTCTACCGCGCGTGCGCTCCATATTTGACACTTCAGCAACAAAATGAGAGATGTTTTCTGATTGGCCCCTCGCCAGTCAAGCAAAAAACATGTCACTCATATATTCTCCAATCTGGTGACACTAAACAAATTGCTGTTTTGCCGCGAATATTCGAAATGATTTAGATCAACCATTATGTCCTCGTATGAGAACATTGTGTCACCATGACTTCATTACGCTGATTTAGGCGGGGCGGATACCAGTTCTTTGTAAAGTCCTTGTGTGAGAACATTTCAGGAGGTTAGTTTTTTTTAATTTTTACTTTTTAGTGTTAGTTAATAATAATAATATATAATCAACCTGAATGAAAACTCCAAAAAAGGCGTACACAGAAAACAATTATGTCATCCAGGTAGACGAAAATTTTCATATAAATGTTCATAAAATGAAAACTACTGGCCAAACCATGTAAAAATTTTATGAGACCAAATGGCATCAAACAAAAGAAGAATTGCAGTAAATCGGATCATAAATCTCAGAGTAATCGGTGTACATATATAATAAAAATACCGAATGAATTGATAACCACCTCCTTTTTGGAGTCGGTTAAAAAATAGCAATTGATTATTTAAACAGAACGGGTCAAGAAAAACTTTCAGTATTTGTTAACGTTATTATGCAAGTAACCTTAGATTAAGGATTGGTTTCCGCTGCGCTAAAATTAGATCCCGCACTACTTAAGAAAGTTCCTTTTTTATTACGGCAAATAATAGATGCTTGTGTGCGTGGCATCTTGACACTCAATGGCACCTTTCAAATTTTGTAACATACGCTTCGTGTTATTTTACATTGAAATTAATAAAATACAAGATGATGTGTGAGGCCAGTGTCTTTCTTATTTTTTGTAGTATTATTTTAACAAAGTTTTACTACGCATCCCGGGCATTTTAGTTTCAATTATTAGCAAAGTTTAACAGAACATGTGGCATGTCAACGTCACAGATTGTTCCAGATTTTCTCGAGTACGCCGTACGAGTACTTGCCGCACTTTACGACTACGTTGCGCGTGCGACACAAGCACATCTCACCTACAACTATGTATATAGTTACAAACCTACCTTGGCTGACACCGACTGGGAAGCACCAGCTTTCAAATGAAAAAATAATTATGAAATCGGTTCACCCCGTCGAAAGTTCTGAGGTAACAAACATAAAAAAACATACCGACGAATTGAAAACCTCCTGCTTTTTTGAAGTTGGTTAAAAATAGATGAAAGCGATAAAATCACCGGGACAAATTCTTTTTAATTAAAGTAGGTAATAAAATCGAGTCATTACAATTAAAAAGAGAATGACAAAAGAAATGCGTATTAATTATGAAAAGCTTCCAAAATCTGTCTCGTCTGAGATTATCATTAGCAAATAATTGCTTTGCGAAATGTTAATTTATTCTTACCTAAGTAGAAAGTTTCAGCTATCTACGCTGTTTGATATGCAAATATTAATTTATATTTTACTTTATTAATTAAACAGTAATGTTGTGGATTCATTATTGTTAATGCGTCTTTAAATTAATTTGATAATGTATTTTATACATCCATTGAGGCGGTGCGGAAAGAAAGTTCTCTTCCCTAATATTTTTTTATCATGGAAAAGGATCATCAACCTCTAGAGCTTGAATTCATTGTTTGAGTAAGGATGCTTCGTCAATATGATGGTTGTGATTACTGTCTTAATTAGTAAATGCATTTAACAAATGCAATGATTTATTACCTAACTATAACAGGTCGACCCGGCACCACGAGCAGCTAGTGATCACATACTTCAAGTATCCCAAATGTATTCTCCTTTATCAAACTTAGAATTGAGATCATACAAGTTTAATATATACCAGATTTATCTAATTATTTAATCATCATCATCATCATCAGCCGGAAAACGTCCACTGCTGGACAAAGGCCTCCTCCAAAAATATCCACGACGATCGGTCCTGCGCTACCCTCATCCAACGTATTCCGGCGATCTTGATCAGATCGTCGGTCCATCTTGTGGGTGGCCTGCCAACACTGCGTCTTCCGGTACTTGGTCACCATTCGAGGACTTTACTGCCTCAATAGACATCTGTCCGTTGAACTATGGTGCCCTGCCCACTGCCACTTCAGTTTAGCAATCGTTTGGACTATGTCGGTTACTTTGGTTCTCCTACGGATCTCCTCATCTCTGATTCGATCTCGCAGGGAAACTCCGAGCATAGCCCTCTCCATTGCCTTCTGAGCGACCATGAGCTTTCTCATAAGGCCCAGACGTCTGTGTACCGTTAGTCATCACTGGCAACACACACTGGTTGAAAGTCTTCAGACGAATTATTATTCTTTAGTTAATAGAATTTCACACTTCACTTTTTTCAAATTAATTCTTGAGGCGAATTTATAAACGGGAGTTGCTATAAACAACATACATAACTTTGAAGATCTCAAACACTCTAATAACAAACCCTTCAAGAACAATGTTACTGTCGTTTTAGTAAAGTTTCACTTTCAAACTATTACTGAGAAAGAATTTCATTACGATAAGTGTGGAGAGAAACTATTTTGCGAGTCAACGGACTCGGTGGAAATTGTTTCAAGATGAACTCTGAGCCACTTTGACCCGTGGTCTGAATGTAATATGAACGTTCTTGTTATGCTTGTATAAGGGTTAACGTTTTCTCATATTACACGAGTAAAATTTTAAAATAAAATTTTATGAACGATGCGGGACTCAAGCCCGCGACCTCTCGCGTTCCTTGCGAGCGCATTTCCAAATGTGCCAGCCGTTCGAGTGACGTATCGTTTATAAAACCTTGTATGCTTTGTTCAACTCTCAGGTTGTGACTTCAAAACATAACAAATTGTTTAGATTTGCAAGAGCAACATCTCAAGTCAATTTCCTAATATGCAAATGGGGTTGAGCAGGTTATCAACTGTAAAGTAGATACTGTAGATGAAGAAAAAGAGACAATTTGCATATTCTTGGATTTTTCCCAGCTATCATTATATCAAGTTTATTTGTAGGGTCGTAAATGTCTAAGTAGACTTAATTAAAACTGAACTAGATTCACCCGAATATAAATAATGATGACGTAAAAAATCAATATCGCTTAATTTTAAACTGCGCCAAATCGCGCATTAAATTTATCTCGAAGAAGTACCTTATCTAATTTTAATATTCTTAGAACTATTAACACAATCGGCAAACAACTCAAAATATTTAATATCCCCCATTCTATAGTTAAATAAATACCAGTAAGTTAGATATTCGCGGAACCCCTAACTTAAAATTTTATTGATAGCCTTATATAGGTCCAGAAGACCAATATTGGAAAAGCACTCGACTATGTACTAACGAGATACGAGTCTAATGAACTTGAAATCCTGCGCTTCCATTTTGTATAATGGACAGTTACAATGAGTTATGAAATTGTAAACTAGTTCTATTAGATCGTAGCCTCGCAAATTTTCATTTAGAAATCAACTGAATAAGTATTATTCGACATTTATATGATTTTATGAAGCTAATCTATGATTCAGTTTACTCATTGTATTTATCGTTAGAAATTAGCTTTCGTCGGATCGCTGGTGATATTTTAATACGCAATTTATTTACATTGCGAGGAATAGCTTGATGTAGGTTCGAAATTTGGATAATTTGTTGATTCGTGAGTGAATGTATTCAGTATTCAATTTAGTAAATTGGAATTTTTAGCAGTTATTTGGAATGCGATTATTAAAGTTAGGTGAAAATCAACCGAATGAATCAGACAAATTGTTCAATAGTGTCACTATCGTATACAAAAATGACAATTTACATTAGATAAAAAATTTAGCACTTAAGAACTATTACAATTATTTAAGACCGAAACACAATAATGCTTACACGTTACAAGTACTGCGTAACGGCAGAAGTAGGCGCCGTTGTGGTACCCATAATCTAGCCGGCATCCTGTGCAAGGGGATCCCTTGCCAGCCTCCACTTGAAAAGTATTCTCAAAAAAATTTATAAACGGATTTAATATAACTACTATATTCACCGGAAAAACAAATTTTAATTAATAATATGGTTTAAATACATTTTCTGCTTATTCTTTTCTACATACTTTTCTTAAAAGTCGTGTCCAAAATAATATTATTTACAAGCGGTCAAGCGCGACTCAGCCTTTTGCAGATTTCATTTATGTTGCAACATGACCTATGAATTTGTTTTCACAAATTTTTAGTTTGAATTTTGAACGAGCCATGAATCCATGATTTATTATTTCAAAAGAAACTCAATTCACCATTTATAAAATAATTTTCCTATCAAAATAATTTCGAAGATCTCCCGGAATAAACAGAAAAACAAATTAACAAAAAATTTAAAATCGATCTTATGGATTTTGCGCCATGTAAGCAATTATAGGCTATATATTATAGACTATAAATCTGTTGTATTCTTTTCTTAAGAAACACACATATGAACTATTTTTAAATGTACCTACAGACTTATATTACTTTATATGTTAATTTAAGTGCCATATCCAAGTTTCGCTGTTGCATGTTTCATCAATTGTGATGACGGGTAGTTGATGCGCTTTTCGTTGCAGTATAAAGCTTCGAAATGTATTTGTGGGATGGAGTAGGTATTTGTAAATCGGATCAAGAGGATAAACACTGCTGCCGGTAGCATATTGATTGTTTGTCAATATTTTGTAGCGCTATCCGAATTGTTTCCGTAATCGCGTCTAATTTGAGCACAAGTTTGATATTGGTTTCCGAGGATTGTCCATATATTTATTGTTTATTTTAGAGGATTGCTGATAACGATTTATTTGATGTTTTGATTCCAAAAGCATACAAAAGTATATGTTTCAAAACTAAGATATGAAATGAAATTATTTATTATTTTGCTTTAGAATAGGGTATTCTTAAATATTACAATGCGTCCTCTATCCAGCTTATACTTTAAAGCAGGGGTGCTCAAACGGTCGATCGGGATCGACAGGTCGATCGCGAGTGCTTTTTGAGTCGATCTCGAGAAAAAAAGCCGGTATGATAAAATAAAATCGGTAATTACGTACCATCTTATGAAAAGTATGCTCAGGACATGCAGTGTCATGCAGATTCAACATCCAAAGTCAAGCTTAGAACTATAGAACGCGTTTGTTTTGTAAGAACCAATAAACTCCCAATTTTGAATAATAATTATGAGCTTTTTCATTGACATTTAAGAGCAGACCTACACTTACCTTGACTAAAAAAATGCATATTTTGCGCAAAGCTAATATCTATGTCATCGTGACACTCTACCTAGACGACAATCCTTCATAACACATACTTGAAGCCTCTCAGAGCCGATCGATCGTAGTTTAACAATTTTGAGGTAGATCACCAGCAGTTCAAGCTTGAGCACCCCTGCTTTAAAGCATGCAATAACTTAACACTTATTTAAATATTAAAGAATTAGGTATACATATGTATGTGTCTTATCAGTATTTTCAAGTCTTCAGGTAATTTATTACCTAATTATATACACGGCGCCTATTTCTGCCATGAAGCAGTAATGTGTAAACATAACTTTGTTTCGGTCTGAAAGGCGCTGTAGCTAGTGAAATTACTGCGCAATTGAGATTTAACATCTTATGTCTCAAGGTGACTAGCGCAGTTCTAGTGCCACTCCAGAATTTTTGGTGTTTTTCAGGAATCCTGAGCGGCACTGCATTGTTATGGGCAGGGCGTATTAATTACCTAATAACATGTACATAAGTTATCTTTGATAAATTAACAATTGAATTTTTCATGTTAAGGCGTTTGATTATTTTATCCAATCTCTTATTTCTAATTCATATTCATTGTAAAGGTAATATATTTGTCATGTTAAATGTCAGAAGGTATAATAATTGCAGTGTCATTAAGGATCGATAATTAGTCAGATTAGGTAAGTCATTTACATGAAATAAAAACAAAAGTGGCCCCAATACAGTTCACTGAGGAACTCCACGATTCTTATAGATACAGTTTGATTAGTAAAAAGTGGCTTTATTGGTATGAGTATACCCTGAAGATAACCATAACTTTCCATCTTATTTAGCAATAATATGTCTTGATCAACAATATCAAATGCTTTTTACATGTCAATAAAAAGCACAGTAGCACGCCTTCCGCAGTTCAAAATAGAAATAATTAATTCAATTAAATTAATATAGCCAGTGAAGTAGATTTTCCCTTTTGAAAACCATATTGATCTGTGGTAATTATTTTATACTTGTCACAATAAGAATGGCAATGGCAATACTGTAGGATAATAAACTGTTCACTTCGAAAATTCAATTCACGTTATGTTGAAGGTGTAAACTTTTATATTTTTCTGAAATGAATGCATTCCTAAAATGTAAAGTTTCGAAAAAATTGGAATAGAATTATATTTATTTACAATGACAATAACATAACATACTGTAACAACACTTGGTAAACGCCATGAAGCTACATCAGTTTATAAAGGGGCTTTGACGTGGGGAGCCCCCAACCCATCTTTTAAATCAAATAACCACCGCCGCCCACATTTCCTTGCAACACCAGAGGAATCACGGGAGCGATGCCGGCCTTTAAGGAAGGTGCACATGCTTTTTTTGAAGGTACACATGTCGCATCGTCCCGGAAACACCACACAATGAAGTTCATTCCACAGCTTTATAGTACGTAGCTCCTTGAAAACCGCATTGTTAAGGACCACTACAATTTCAGATGGTGGGGATAATATCCCAATTTGTGGCGTGTGGTGCGAAGGTGGAATTCAGCAGCAGATCTTAACTATAATAATAACGAAATAATAATAAAAGTGGATGTTCCTTCAGAGTGCGGATTTATTGCTAGCCAGAAGCGGGTACATCGTATACGAAAGATATTTCTTGATTCAACTTTCATACAAACTTCCAGCCGTATTGTATGCAAGGCGTTCCTTAAGGTACATGCGTCATTAAAGGAAATTTTGGAGAAGATTTCATGTTTGTATCCTGGGGACTAAGGCTCTGCGTTGATGAATCGGTAAGTAGGCTAGGACAAGTAATCATAAACCAATATAATTTTAACCAATTAATAAATTGGATCGTAATATTGGCACCAAATTAATAAAATATATTATATTCGTTCCGGAAACACTGCACAAGGAAGCTCATTCCAAAGCTCCTTGAAAACCGCACTGTGGAGGACCGCCACACATCCAGATGGTGGGGATGATATCCTAATTTGTGGTGTGTCGTGCGAAGGTGGAATTCGGCGGCAGGAATCAGGTTAAACAGCTCTTCGGAACACTCCCCGTGATAAATGCGGTAGAAGACACACAATGAAGCGACGTCTCTACGCAACGCCAAGTGATCCAGCCGTTCACAGAGCACTGGGTCCCTGACAATTCGAGCTGCTCTGCGTTGCACGCGGTCAAATGGATCGAACAGATACCGGGGTGCGCCAGACCAGAGATGACAGCAATACTCCATGTGTGGCTGGACCTGCGCTTTGTAGAGTGCAAGAATGTGGGCCGGCTTGAAGTATATGCGTGCTCTATTAATGACCCCCAGCTTCTTCGAAGCCAATTTGGCTTTGCCCTCCAGACGGCCACGGAATTGGCAATCGCTCGAGATTTCGAGACCCAGTATTCCGATACTAGGCGAGGCTTTAAGGGAAGTGTTGTCGAAGAGCGGTGATACGGCAAATGGGGTTTTTTTGACATGCGTCTGTCCTCGTACTTACCTCCTTATTTTATTTATTAATTCATTGAAATCAAAAAGAGCTATATCACTGTTAATGATAAAATTGAATTACTATTTCAAAATTATTTATAAAGAAATTCTGCGTTAGTAAATATTTTTCACCTTATAAATTTAATTTTAACATAAGATGAAAATATCTTCGACAGGAAAATTTCGTCCACAAGATTTTAGAACGACAATTAACTCTAGGTTAAATGTCAAAATTCCATAAAATATTAGAGGATTACGTCACAGTAGATACATGTTTACTGTGATTACGTCGTCATGTTAGGGTTCGTAGAGAAGAATACAACAGTTATGTCAAAATTACTTTTATCTCTACTTTTGACGTAACGAGACGAAATAAATAAGCAACGATGCTAGGTTCAATAGACATGTCGAGATAAGACGAGAAAATGCGTAGAGATAATTTACTCGTGGTACGCATGCGAGCCTGGCTGCTCTGCGTCTCGTAGTAGACCCGGCACAGATTGCTGCGCGATGCGTGCATGGTTTTACTGCTAATTCAACTTTTTACACATGTTTTTTCCAAATAATTCTCAATGTTGTTGCAATTACAGATTATTTAATTTAATTAGTGCGATGTTAACCTTATTTGTATGATAGTAATCATCCAGAATTGTTCTTATAATTACCGAGAAATCAAAACTTTTTCATATTATGTATGTTGACATATACCTAGAAGAGACCTCTTGCAACCGCCTCAGCCTGCGAGATTTGAATTTGTCCTGCTGCGTCCCAGTATATTTTCGTGGCCTATGTCTGCCTTGCCTGACCTGCTCTGCAACATCTGTTCTGTGCTCTGCTGCGTCACCGCTTTTTTTAAATATTAAGGCTAAGCGTATGTGTCTCAGCATACGCTTAGCCTTAATATTAAAATCCAATGAATATTTTAGAATAATGCAATTTGCTTCAATTTGGGCAAAATTGTGCTGCTATAAAAATGAGTCACGGTGAAACGAGGCTAGATTATAATAATAATAATAAAGCCATTTTATTCCGTACTAAAAAACGATTAATATGTGAAAAACCAATAATCTTAAGTATAAAGTATAAGCTATTAAATGTCTCTTAGTCAGTCGTGGCAAATGGCCGATTGGCAAAGGCCTCCTCCAACGATTTCCACTCTCTTCTGGTTTGGGCAACTCTTCTCCAGTTAGGTCCTGCTGTAAATTTTATTTCATCTTCCCACCTTGTGAGACAGCACACAAGTCCTTATTTTCTTTTGCCAACTCCTCTCCATTGGTCTCTGTGTTACAGCATGTTTCTCTCTCAATGCTTTGGTTAGGGTCCAAGTTTCGCAGTCATATGTCAGGCAAGGTCATCCGCAGGTATTGAAACTTCTCGTTTTTATATACATATTGAAGTCTTTTGACTAGAAAGAAATGATGAGGCTAGATTAAGAAAGTATTTAATAAAAAATTTGTTCATTAAGTTATAAACTGAAGTCGCCTTTTCAACTATATTAGACCATGGAATAGAATCATAGTTCACTTCGTCTCCAATTTGTCATATTATTACCATTTCAAATGTCGACCCGTTCAAGATTATGTGACGTTTTAATAGGTCAAAATTAGCATACGAATGGAGGGTCACCAAGAAGGGATTAAGTGATAATAGTATCTAAGATGTTAATAATCCCTCAGTGTTAATACACCATAAGAGTTATCACGTGTCGGTTAAGTGCTTATATGTAGGTACAATAGTTATGTGGCAGCTACAGTGAATACTAATTGAGTTTTAATTCTCATTTATAATCAATGATAGTTTTGCCTGTGACTTTGTCCACGTAGATTTCAGTTATATCACACTCCCTAAAATACTCAATGAAATTTCGTGATGGAATGTTTATTAGTTTTTTATCGTTCTTTTTATGCACTTACTAGATTCTGATGGCAACTGAAGCTCTATAGTATTTGCTGTCAGCCCTCGGCTACTGCCATCTTTAGTGTTAATATTGAGGGTATTTTTAAATTGTTTAGTTTGTAATGTTGTTCATATAATGTCTTAGCACCTTAATGTTTATGCTTTTGTTTTGTTTTTGTCTACAACAAAATATTTTTATGTAGTTTTAAGTTGTTTCCTTTTTTTTAATTTATTAGGTATTACATTTCGACCTTTTGTCGAAATCGAATGAGATTCTGTATGAACAAGAATTTTGATATTTGTAATATGTAATTTGTTAATAAGAAATAAAATAAACTTAAAAAAATAAAAAATCTGCCGCGTCTGGATGAATCGCACCCTAAGTCTGGGTTTCATCATGTTAGCTGTGATAGTTAAGGTTTATGTCAAATTTACCGTTAATAATCACACTGACTTTAACATCGACTGCAGAATGTATTGCAACATCGTATTACTTGGCATAGCTAAAGTTAATGTTAAAAACGGAAATATCAAGTCAATATCGAATATGTATTTGATACTTTTGACAGGTAGCCATTTAGCTATTTAACATTAACAATAGTTTTGCTTAAACGGTACTTTAACAACATGTTTGTTAAAGTTAGTCGGTGCAACCCAGCCTAAATCTCACAGCGTCGCATGCAGTCAGAGGTGATCTGATATATTTTACATTACACTAAACATAGAATCTTAGATCATTTATACGTCTAGATAGACTGTGACAGCTGTGAAAACGTCGAATAAAATTGAGGTTAACAGTTAACATCTATCTTGAACAATGCACGCACACTAACACAAAGTGTCACACAAATCGCGATTGTATGCGCGAAAATACATAGCTTGTTACGCACACTATAATAATAAACCTGGCCTGTTTTCATCGGTTGTCTAGCAGCGAGAGGCTCTGCCTAGAGGTATTAATTATCTAAGCATAGAATATACAAGCGTATAGATGGTCTGAAATCCCCTTAATTTGTGACCAATTTTGATGTGTGCGTTAATTAGTTTAATATTTAAAATAATAAGGAGCCCTTTTTTATGGAAAAGGAGACAAACGAGTGTACAGGTCACCTGGTTATAAGTAATCACCCCCGCCCACATTCTCTTGCAACACCAGCGGAATCACAGGAGCGTTGCCAGCCTTCAAGGAAGGTATGCGAGCTTTTTTTGAAGGCACCCATGTCGTATCATCTCGGAAACACCGCACAAGGAAGCTCATTCCAAGCATGGTTAACTGTTTATGACATGACAATCAATTTCACTGGAACCCGGCTGGGCATTTGTGTCAGATGCACACAGACTAATTGGCACAAGTCGTCACGCATTGGGTGCCTCTGGACGAGCAAAGACTTCAAGGCAGACCCCGAAAACGATGGCGTGGCGATCTGGTTGCCTTTCATAAGACCTGGTAGGAGCTGGCACAGTACCGAGATAAATGGAGTAAAGCAGGCATTTGCCTAGCCATGGGATCCGTTAGGCCAATAAAGTTATTGTTTTTAAACAACCTGTATATTGGTCATTACTTTATGTCTTGAGTTGCCTTTCGTTGTCGAAGCCATGATGTGTTGCGTAGCGTGATGTGCTATCCACAATTGAGTATTTAAACTATTCGTTATAAAGTTGAGTATTGTTTACTAATTAATATATCTAAACAGACGGTCACTCAAAAATTCAATACATTGCGGTGGCAGGTCATGCGACTCACCCGTGCTACAATAAGTATTTTTGTTGTTGTACCTACATAACATTGTCATTTTTATTTTTTTTTTATTGTTATTTATAATTGTTAATATTAATATTTAGTGTGGGCGATAATAGTATTTCTTCTATCATACAGACAAACCTCTGTGGTTTTTGGCCTGTTATATAATAATAAATTGTAATTCTATTTTTCATAATAAATAAATAAAAAAAAAAATCATCAAAATCAATCTCTGTTATACGCTACGTTTGTCTATACGATAATATATCGTAATTCTATGACACTAAGCTTCAGTTTGATTGATATGTTATCATTCATATAGATATTGTCGCTGTTATAATAAATACCAAACATCAGGCAGAGATCCTCTCGTTTCATCGAATAATCCCATGTAAAAGCCATTTAACTACTAGTAAAAGTTGTATAATATTATTATACTTAAGAGTTGAATACAAGAACAAAATGATTTTCCCTTAACTAGAGAATGCAAGAAAAGTGGCATCGGTTAAATTAAATAAATATTGTATGAGGCTAACAATAAGGCTATTAAATCGCCTATTTGGCTAGTTCATAATAAAATAAGGGAAAAATATTATATAATAATGGAATAAAAATATATTTAAACACGTCGAAATAATATTAAAAATACCTCAATACATTAAAAGAGTATTTCTTAAGTTATCGAAACGACTGCTTTAGGAACTTTATTTATTATTAATTAAATATAAAATTATCTAAGTAAAAAAATAATGTCAATCATAAAATCATAAAATATTTAGTAAAAATCTGCAGTTACAATAATTGCTATCATAAATAAACACCGACTTTTTACAAACAGCGACAGTTAAGATAAATTGGATGCGCAGAATGCAGACTTCATCAAACTAAATTTGATAATTATGATTAAAAAAGATCAATCCTTACAACCGAGACTTCTGCTGTCTGTTTTACGAACTCGTCTTTACGAGGTCTAGGACGCTTAAGTCGTCTGGGTCGAACAATAGAACATTATCCCGTAAATAGTAGGTGTGGATGCATAAGCATATAATAATCTTTGAATTTAGCTCAATATTTATTATTTTGATCGTTTTCCATGGATTAAAATGGGGTTCACTTGAAAGCAAGTAAGGTACCCTGCATCGTACGTTAATAATAAAATAAAACCTAGAATTGGGCAACACTGCTTTTTTATGTCTAGAGTGTTGTCCATAAATTACAATCTAGAAATATGAACAGCATCACAATGGATAACTCAAATATTCAATAATAGTTCTTATCTTTTACTATATAAAGATTATAACTATTATGAAAAGTAAGCTATAACTATAGTTACAACCACACATATGAACAAAAGTAGAAACAGACAAACCACTGAAATATTAAGTTCACTTTTAAAAAATAGTGGTTTTTTTTTTAATTAGTACGCTGGGCTTTAAGATAGTTTATTACTTATGTTTTGGAAAAAATATATTTTTTTTAAAATCACAATAAGAGACGAGACGAGCAGGACATTCAGTTGATGATAATTGATACGCCCTGCTAATTGCAATGCAGTGCCGTTCAGGGTAATTGAAAATGTAAAAATCTCTGAGCGGCACTACAATTGCGATCGTCTCCTTGAGACTTACGATGTTAAGTCTCGTTTGCCCAGTAATTTCACTAGCACGGCGCCCTTCTGACCGAAACACAATAATGGTTACACATTACTGCTTCAAGGCAAAAATAGGCGCCATTGTGGCACCCATAATCTAGCCGGCATCCTGTGCAAAGGAGGCTCCCACAGGTTAAACCTTACATTGCTTCATTCAGTTTTAAATATGTCATTGACATCCAGAAACAACAGAGCATCTCATATTAACCAAATGGCATTACAATAATTTATTTTTTGTATGGTTGTGTTGTTCAGGACACGCTAGTTCATACAAATAACTGAAAGTGATTATTTCAGTAACAAAAATATCACAAACATACTTCTTCTAATAATCTCTACCTTCTTATAATTGAAAAACACCTGTAACAGATTTGAAGTCCAATTCTAATTCCAAAAATGATAACGGTAGCAATAATTTTAGGCTCAAATTTAAATTAAATAACAATATTATATAGTTAAAAACCATACTTACGATATAAAATAAAAAAAAATCATTTTATCCGTTTCTGTACATTGTTTATTTTGGATATACAAGAAAGTTTGTTAAATAGCTATTTTAAAAAGTATAATCTAAGGTTTTATTTCAAAATAAGGCTTCACAATTGAACCAAGTAAAAAAGCAAGTGTTAATTATTTACTCAAATAGCCTAGCAATTAAAAAGCTTTTATACTTTAAAGAGTACCCAATAAAGTTTCAGTGTTAACCTTAAAAAGAACATACATAAAATGCATAGACATTTGAAGAGGCTATTTCGAAGCTCTAAATGACTTTTCATTCACTGCCCACTGTTAAGAGGTTCAATGAGTGAAACTTCGCGAGAGGTGCAAGGCATAAGCTTAGCAGGTTTCAATTTTAACATTCTAATAAAAACTGAAAGAAACATAAAATGGTAGAACACATTTTGAAGTGTTACTTCTAATTGCGGGTTTGGGAAAAAATGGTGAAAGTTTTTTGAAGTTATACTTATATAGGCGCGATATGAAAAAATTATGAGAGTAAAATTTTATGATGCGCGCGCATCACTGTAACACAAAAGTAACAGGTTGAAGTTGGTTCGTAAAATTTTCTGATGTTTGCGTCATTCGTTATATTTTTTTGGTTTCTTCGGCCATTATTAGGACAGGCAAAGGGTTCAAGCGCATACAGCCGTATTCATTATTTAATAATTAAATGTTAAAGCAATCTTTGCAAGATTTTTACAATTTTTCTTTCTAAAAACGTAGAAGAGCACGAGGAATAAATCGTTTTAATGATTTTTGCTTCGTTAGACCAAAGAAGTACAACTTCTTGCGAGCATACATACACACACACTTTGTTTATGATGCGCACGCACAGTGTTACTACACCATTAAGTTAATCGATAAATCTTCCTCTAGAATAATGTGAAGAGATATCTATGTTAAGATATTTATGGAGCAAGTGACACTGTCAATACTAGCAACAGGTAAATGGTACTCACTGTGGTAATAATGATGTCAGAATACTAGAGTTTTGTTTTGACTCCTTATACTTCGGTTGGGACAAGCCATTCCTCAAATTATTTAAATAATAACAGACACTATAATTTAATATTAATGATACTTGTAATAAATGACGTCTAGTAAATTGTTACTGAATAAGTATAATGCATCGCTGATTCATAATGTCCGCTCAAAATATATGAATTAATTTGAAATTTCAAACAAGAAAGTAATTTTGAAATGTAGAGACTATATCGAAGTCTATAGAGTCAATTCTGTTTTTTCAAGTGAAAGACTATTATTAATTTTATTTATATTTTGGTAATAAAAACAGCACCAAGAGCTTCTTATAATTATTTATGTGGCTTACTTACAAGATAAACATTATGAATAAAAATATTGTAATATTATAAGGTTGTACTGGCATTCGAATATTCTCTTTGTAAGTACTTATGAGTGTATATTCCCCACCACTGTTGTGTCTGTATGTCAGACTGCAAAGGCGAGATTGATGCTAGTGTTTTTTTTTACAATGCAAATAAGGGACGAGACGAGCAGGATGTTCAGCCGATGGAAATTCATACGCCCTACCCATTACAATGCAGTGTCGCTCAGGATTCTTGAAAAACCCAAAAATTCTGAGTGGTACTACAATTGCGCTCGTCACCTTGAGACATAAGATGTTAAGTCTCATTTGCCCAGTAGTTTCTTAGCTACGGCGCCCTTTAGTACAGTAATGCTTACACATCACTGCTTCCCGGCAGAAATAGGCGTCGTTGTGGTACTCACGATCTAGCCAGCATCTTATGCAAAGGTAAGATGGAAGAATGTAAAATGTTACGCCAAAATACGAAGAGGCCACAATGTTATAGAAGAAGTTACTACATGACCGTTGTATTTATTTGTCTCGTTCCACAACCGTTGTGTAATGGTAGCGCTTCACATGGCTATTTGTGTTCGCTATTGGGTGTTTGTTGTATTTGGCAAAATATATGACGTTCAGGCAAACATGCAAATAAAGGCAAATAAAACCATCCACACGTGGCAGTCAAATAACAAACACAACTCTCACTCACAACAGAGACACAAAAGCACGTCCGGACAAGTTCACAGCGCGTGCCCTTCTAAATATGGCCATTGTGTGGATGGTTTATTTGCTTATTTGCCTATTTGATCCCTTTGATGTGGCTCGAAAAACCGACAAGCGCACGGTAACGCGTATTTGGTATTGGCCTTATTTGTGAAATAGGCAAATAAGGCCAACACTTTGTCAAATAAACTGTCCACACATGGCAATTATTTGCCAAATATAACAAATACACAAATACAAATAGCCATGTGAAGTGCCACCATAATAAAAAGGTACATAATAAAAAAATATTGGCAGTTGGGTGCACAGCTAGAGCTTCCACTAACTCCGACGTGACACAATACTCACAGCTGAACGTCCTGCTCGTCTCGCCCGTTAGTATCATAAAAAAAATCTAACTGATTCCCTACAATATACCTAATATCTCTCCCCGCTTATTACTTATGACCCAAACGTTAAGCTGTCGAAGTAGCAGTGGTCAGGCCCTTGTGTTGAGAGCGGCATTATGAACCGTCTGCTCACTCTTCAACCCTTGTTCAGATCCTAAATTGAAATTTAAGAATCTCTTTGTTTCACGAATTCACTTAAATTTTACATTCGTTTTGTTCACCATCCTCCAAGTAATTACATCTCTCAGACATGGACCTACCTACTGAACAATTTTCTCAAAGACTATGTCGTAGGTAAGTCCTTATTAAAGTGCTTAGCATTTTACTTTATGTCTGCAAGTGTCAGTAACCGTACAATAACACTTTTAAAACTATGCTTTATAGACAAAGCGGAAATAGTTTTGCCAAAGGTTGTCATTTATAGTTTGAAATGGTCTACATGTATGTACTAGAAAAATGGCTTTTTTTTTCAAAAGTTACATATATTTTATTAAAAAGAGCGCAAAAAAAGAATACTGGGAGAGTTTCTTGCGCCGCTATTAGAAATTACATGAAATGGAATTGTAAAGGAACCAATTTTGAGAAAATAAATGCCTTTTATTACTTTTTGGGATATTAATGTTAAGAATGTTCTTGGATACGGAGCTGTATAAGTTTTGGCGTAGCTTATGTTTATATAGAAAAGTATAAAAATTAATAAATGTATGATGATTATTGTTATTAACATTAAATAATTACTGTAATACAATATTAATTGCAAAGTGATACAATAAAATTTCTTTTATAATTTATCAGAGAAGTAAATAATAAGTACACGTAAAGAGGCACCTCGAGCATGATGCATGGACCATCCATCGCTTCAGCAATGCCATTTAAGCGAGCATGACAAATCACACCTTTCTCCCAAATGTGCATTTATCATGGGTAGATATATCGGGGGGATAATGGCCCAGAGGTGCACGTAGAATAGAAAGAGGCAAGGCAACCCATAGATGTCTGCAACACCAGCAGTTAAGGTAATTGTCGCCAGTCTTTAAGTTTGGAGAATCTGATAGTGATCCGGTTTCAACCATCCTCTCTGCCACCCGAACTACTTCCTTATTCCCGTTTTAACGCCACTGTGAAGGCTTGATCACTTGGCGTTGCGTAGTGACGTCGCTTCATTGTGTGTCTTCAACCGCATTTATCACGGGGAGTGTTTCGAAGAGCTATTTCACCTGATTCCTGCCGCTGAATTCCACCTTCGCACGACACGCCACAAGTTAGGATATCATCCCCACCATCTAGATGTGTGGTGGTCCTGCACAGTGCGGTTTTCAAGGAGCTTTGGAATGAGCTTCCTTGTGCAGTGTTTTCGGGACGATACGACATGGGTACCTTCAAAAAAAGCGCGTACACTAAATGGCTGGCAACGCTCCTGTAATTCCTCTGGTATTGCAACAAAATGTGGGCGGCGGTGATCACTTAAGACCAGGTGACCCGTATGCTCGTTTGTCCTTCCTTTCCATTAAAAAAATCTCTATATTATTTTAATATCAAAATCTTGCTCCACTAGGAGAGTAACTTGATAATCAGTTCCCACCAAAAAAAACACATACACTAAAAGCTCGGCAACACTCCTGTGATTCCACTGATGTTGTAGATGTCTATAAACTGGGACGACCACTTTCTTGTTTTGTCATTAATAATAATGTTGTCCTTGTTAAATTTACTATTCTGTCGTGTAGCAGTCATTGATGTCAAAACAAACCTTAACAAGACCTTAACGAATAAATTCTTCATAAAGGTAAAATAGCCTGAAGCCCATTTGCTCATATAATATAGAACAGAGGGCATCTGAAATAAAAAATAAATAATTCAACAAAGGCCCACGTTTCATCCTTCGCATTGAATAAATATTTGATGAGAATTTCTCGTTTAACCTCATCACGTAAATTAACAGGCCAGTTTATAATCGTGGATAAAGTTCGGATGTATTCAACACTTAATAGGTTAAGGCTGTAATTTGATAATAGCTCCTGAATGAAATATACAGTCTGTTACAAAGAATATATAATTATTTATTATTATTTATATGAAAATAAGCAAAAAATAATGAAGATTTACAACAATTTACACCGCTGAAAAAAGTCTGACACACAGTCTGACACATCCACAACGGCGCCTGTTTCTGCCGTGAAGCTGTAATGTATAAACATTACTGTGATTCGGTCTGAAGGGCGCCGTAGCTAGTGAAATTACTGGACAAATGAGATTTAACATCTTATATCTCAAGGTGACGAGCGCAATTATAGTATCGCTGAGAATTTTTGTGTTTTTCAATAATCCTGAGCGGCACTGCATTGTAATGGGCAGGGCGTATCAATTACCATCAGCTGGATGTCCTGCTCGTCTCGTCCCTTGTTATCATAAAAATAAAAAATACATCATATCGAAACACTGACGGAGGCGTTTTTTTTGATAATTTGCTCAATCTTTTACACTGCTATTCGTTAGCTATATTTCAGTAGATTTTGTGCTGGCGGATTTTGGATGACGCGGGACTTGAAAACAAGCGCTCTACCAACTAAGCAAACCGTCCGCATGCCGCATCATCCAAAAATTTTGTATCAATCCCAATAGTGAGTGATCACTATTGGGATTGATCACACAATCACTTTAATAATAACAAATTTTCTGAGTGAAATAGTCTCCCGTGAAGTTAGTAGCTGTAGTAACTCTAATTACGAATGTTCTGCCTAAAACCACACCCTCAGATGTGAAAATGTGCTTATCACTGAAAAATTGCATTGAGTCGTGCTTTTCGAATTCGAAAACCAACCATTTTGTCCATAGAAATGGAATATACGCCACGCATCTCATGACCCCTAGTGTTGCAGATGTCCATGACTCCTCGCCTCACCACTTTCGATCACACGAGCCTTGCCAAATTGCCCCCTATAAAAACATGCTAAGAACAGCAATATGTTTGAGAGCATAGCATCCAGTAGATCATACAAGCGCCTCGTGAATTCTTTCAACGTTTTCAGCTATTGTCACTGTCCGTATGGCCTTTGTTCTGTATACAACAAGCAGTCATTCGAAAGATTTTGATATGAAACATTCTGATACGGCGGACCAGACGTTAGTCTATCTGCAGTTGACGTGGCGATTCGTTGCTTCGGCCTTTTTTTTACTTTTGACTGAATTGATCCGTATATAGACTTACTTTTTTAAAATGTTGGATGTACCTAATTAGGTACATTCAACATTTTAAAAAAGGTAGAATAACCAACCTAGAACTAGTATATAAGTGTAAATCAATTGTTAATGTTATTGTTGGTACATCTAATAAAATAAAATAAAAAGACGATGAGATTCCTAATATACTGCCCATAATACTGCCCATTTTGTTCTCTTATATTTCACAAATCAAAACTACAACGATTTCAGCAATCCTTAATCAAGAATGCATCACATCAAACACGATCATTTCAATATGAAATATTCGGAGAAAAGACGAAAAATGTGTGATGTGTTATCATTACATACAAATATACATATTTCCAGCATATAATAAAAATTAAAACATTACCATCAACAGATCTAGATCCACATTCCCCATTAGAATCATTTTTCGTTTACCAACAATTCGTAAAAGTTACGCCCCTTTAAACAAATTGGCGAGAGACACTGAAATAAAAAAAAAATAACAAAAAAACAACGGCCTTCAAAAACACTATTCCAAAACAATAGATATAATGTGCACTAAAAAGTATAAAAATGATTGCGTATTTTTATACAATCTAATTAATTAATCTTATTCTAGTTACGATTATTGTTATCTTCGGAATCGGTGTCCTTCCGCCGCAACCCGCTCTCGCCTCTCGCCTCCTCACGACTCAAGCACATCTCACCTATAACTATGTATGTAGTCACAAACCTATCTTGGATGACACCGACTCCAAAAATTACAATAATCGTAACTAGAATAAGATTAATGAATTAGATTGTATAAAAAAACGCAATTATATTTATACTTTTTAGTGCACATTATATCGATTGTTTTAGAATAGTGTCTTTGAAGGCGGTTGTTTTTTTGTTATTTTTTTTTATTTTATGATTTTTAGTGAATTTGAAGTACACTTACTAACAATTTGTCTAAATACGTGCAAATATACAAAATTTTTCAATGCAGCAAAGAACGCAACTTTGCAATTTGATTACAGACAGTGTTCCGTTACTTTGTCATGGATTCCGTAATCCGAACCTAACCAAACTCTCACCAAACTATATTTGAGGTATATCCTTTCCAATAAAAAAAGAATCATCGAAATCAGTTGGCGCGATATTGAGTTATTCGTAAATTTATCATCCACTTTGCTATACGTATGTATAGCAACATTTAAGACTTTTATGGTTTTCTCATGCATTCCACTGTCAGATCTGGACCAAAATACAATGGGACCGCTCGGGAAGCACCAGCTTTCAAATACAAAAAGAATTATCAAAATCAGTTCACCCACTCGAAAGTATTGAGGTAACAAACATAAAAAAATACCGACGAATTGAGAACCTCCTCCTTTTTTGAAGTCGGTTAAATAGTTTAAAAAACTAGAAAACACGGTTTGGTTGAAAAGATAATGGTAAAAATTTAAAATGAACATCAATTCCCGCTTTATTGACGATAGATGAAAATATTATGTAAATTAACAAAAATCTTATTTTCAAAATTGAATAATTTTATCAAATTAATGTATTATCATCGGTCCTCGATAAATCTACAAAGTTTGAACAAAATCTGGCCGTTTAAAGTTGGTCAAAATCGCGCCCAAATGAGTCGGTTACAAACAAATACAGGTGAAGCTAATAAAAAACGTGTAAAAAATATAATCTTAACATTTTTTAAATGGTTAGTTAATATAAACAAATTTGAAAATCGACTGTAATGAAATAATTTATCTCAACAAGTTATTATTTCATTATATATATAAATGTGTGTTTGTCATTTTTTTTTAATAGAATATATGTATTTTAAGTCATTTTCATCATTACTTATAAATGTTAACATTGTTATGTGTATTACACTTATACCCGCTTACACACGTAAAGGCATTTAATGTTGACTCTCTCCATAAATATTACCTTCTCTAATTATAATTGTACTAGTCGTTTCCGCCCGTTTCGCTAAGCGAATTTTAAAAGGAAATAAATTAATGAAAGAACGTTGGAATAAAAAAAGAAGCATATATAGCCTTAGAAATAAAAATAATAGGTCTTTACCTATGAAATTGCCATTCTGCAGTACTGGCCATTTCAAATAAAAAATAATTTTTGTTTATCTAAGAATTCTAATTTCAAATTACTTTTATTTTAAAAAAATTGATTTTTTTTTCAAAAGTAGTCATTTGTTTATTGATTAGTGTTACATTTTCATCGCATTTCAATATTTTTCGGGATCATGGATACGTTAAAAAATTCAAGTAATTATGGAATATCAGTACCGTCGCGGCAGCAACGCGGCAAAAGCAAACGACAAGTTCTGGAAATTTCGACCTGAAAAGTTAACCTCGCGGTCGTCCGAAGACTTTGGTCGACAATGACGAATTAAAGGCGATTGTGGAAGCTGATGATACACAATCTACGGCTGAATTAGCAGCAGCTTTCGACGTTAGCGTCAAAACAATATTGGTCCATTTGCGTCAAATTGGCAAGGTAAAAAAGCACGACAAATGTGTGCCTCACGAACTCAATGATCGCCAGCGCGAAGTACGCGTCGAGACGTGCCTTGCACTGCTCAACAGACATACAAATTAAGGAATTTAAACCGCATTGTTACCTGCGATGAAAAATGGATTCTGTTTGATAACCGCAAGCGCTCAGCAAGTTGTTTCGATCCTGGTTCAGCACCTAAACAATGCCCTAAACGAAAACTTACCCCTAGAAAAGTGATTGTCACTGTTTGGTGGCCTAGCGCCGGTGTGATTCATCACAGCTTCTTACCAAACGGAGTTAGCACTACTGCAGATGTGTACTGTGACGAACTGAACACAATGATGGAGAAGCTGGCACATCTCCAACCAGCATTGGGCAATCGCTCGTCTCCGCTGTTCTTGCACGACAACGCGCGACCTCATACTGCACAGCAGACGGTCTCAAAGTTGCAAGAACTGTGGTTGGAAGCCCTCCGTCATCCGCCCTACTCACCAGACCTTGTGCCTACAGACTACTGCTTTTCCAGAATTTTACTTGCTCCAGAGTTTGGATAGCTTCTTGGCAGGAAAAAAATTCAATACACGAGAGGCAGTACAAAATGCCTTTGAAGAATCTGTTGCCTCCCGTCCAGATGATTTCTTTAAGAAGGGCATCAATAAACTGCCACTGCGTTGGCAAAGATGTATTGATTGCATGGGTGATTACCTCGATTAATACAAATAAAAAATACATGAAAAAAATTCGTTTAAATTTTTTCATACAAAACGGCAATAACATAGGTAAAGACCGTAGGATAAATTTCGCATCTAATGGCGGTAGTTTCATGTCGATGCTATCAGTAGTTTAATGATATTGTGTAACTATCTGATTGAATTAATAATGTAATAATTTACACGTTTTTCGCCATTAGTCGAAAGTGATTCGTCGCTCTGTCGCACTTAATTTGTTGAAGCTTCCGACATCTTCCATTAAAACAGTGGGGATTGAATCCGCAACCTTTTGCTCAATATGCGGTGGTATCATTGAGCCGGCCCGCCAGAAACTCATTCAGTTAAAACAACTGTACCTTCATTGTACATATATACAGTTTTGAGCTGCAGCTTTGTTTAATTTAATCAAGATCCCAATTACTCTTACTATCCCTCCTGAATAAACTTTAAGCGAAATTCAATTAATTTCGGGGCATCAACAATAACAATTTTCGGTAATTATGTTTATATTACCAAGTCTGGAGCCTCCATAAAATAATTACTTACCTTCATTTTGGAAAATGTTCTATACTTTTAATTAACTGACGCGTTTGCTATTTTTTGTGATGTTTATGTATCATTTCTAATGAATGTACAATACATTTTTTTTCATCATAATATCAATTTAGTTAACATTTTATTTATTACTGATTTTAAGCACTGGCATTGTAAGGAAAAGTATGTGTCGGAACTGTGCTAAGTTCCTGTCCGTCCGTTACCTACACTAGTAATCTTTGCGAATTCTTCACGTCATGAGTAATTTTAAATTTTCTAATAATTCAAATTTGAAAACTCTTTATTGAAAGTAACTTTCAAAGAAATTCCATTGCACGTCATACTTTAAAAAAAAAAAATTAAGTAAATATCTATATATATATATATATATATATAAAAATGAATTGCTTTTCGTTAGTCTCGCTATAACTCGAGAAAGGCTAGACCGATTTGGCTAATTTTGGTCTTGAATTATTTTTGGAATAAATATGAAAATGCTCGGAATTAAATTAAAACAACAATTTTGATTTTCCTTTGATGCGTCCCCCGTGGTTCCGAAATCAAATTGAAGGAATAGTTTAAAATGAATAACTAATTAGAATTTTTTTAATATCTTTCGAACTTTCTCAGGAGGTAAAAAAAAAACTTAATTTTAGCTTTTTAACTATATCAGATTATTATTATGTAGATTTCTGAGAGCAAACAATTTTATTTGACATTTGAAATTGAGTAACAGACTGTATCATAACTGTGTGTGTCTGTGTCTGTCAATATCAAATTGAAACCTTATAAATAGCCAGTATTTTAGGAATACTCGTACTCTGTTTTGTAAGTAAGCAACATCATGTGTAATTAATCAAAAATAATAATAAAGTTGCATTCATACCGGGTATTTTTTTTATTTGTTTTAATAAATCAGGATTCCTTTTGTTTGTTTTAATTTTATTTATAAAAAGTTTAGGTCTTTTATTTATCCATTGCGGGAGTACGAAGTTGCCGGGTCAGCTAGTTAGAAATAAATATAAAATGTTGATGAATGGACTATCATTAGCTTGTCCAAATATTTTTATCATTCAAACTGCCCTCGATTTTCTAGTACCCTTTTTTATAAGGCAATTTTTTATATGGTGTGGTTTAAAATAATGCATAGGAAAGTCAAGAAAACTTTGTAGCAATGTGTTAAATAGTTCTATACCCAGCCCCATGCACCAACTTTGTGGAGACTAAGATTTAGAAGAACGGCAAGCTTATGTCTCTTTCTGGTATTGATATGTTAGTTTGATGATGGTGTTCCTTGATGGCTTTTACCAATTCCTGTGTCTTACCTATCTGAAGATAAATATAAAATATCTGAAGAAAAAAAATCATAGACGCGTGATAAAACTAAAACTAAAACCGACATAGCCCACCCAAATGATTGCGAAACTGAAATAGCAGTGGGCAGGGCATAGTTCGACGGTCAGATGGCCGGTGGGGCAGAAAAGTTCTGGAATGGCGACCACGTACCGGAAGACGCAGTGTTGGTAGGCCCCCCACAAGATGGGCCGACGATCTGGTCAAGATCGCCGGAATACGTTGGATGAGGGCAGCGCAGGACTGGTCGTCGTGGAAATCTTTGGAGAAGGCCTTTGTCCAGCAATAGACGTCTTCTGGCTGTGAAATTATCAGTTTTTATTCCGTTACTCTGCATATTATATTCTTAATTATTTTTATCTAAATTATTATTTTAATAATAATAATAATAATAATTTATTTCTCTTAAAATCATAGTTTACAGCAGCTAGTGGCCGGAGTCACCTTTTAAGCAAATAATGCCTGTACCAGGTGTCTCCGCTCTTCCAATTCAGCAATGTGTTATATTTAACAAAAGTTTTATTGACATGGTGGTGAAATAATAATAAAGTTATGAAATGAATATAAATTTAAAAAGGTTATGAAATGAATATAAATTAACAATTTAAATATTTGGAAAGTTACTTTTGAACACCTTAACAATTACAGCGACACAGATTTACAATTACGATTTTTAATTCTTATCGAACATGTAAGTCACTTTTTATTATTATAAACATAAATGATAAATATGTGTAACTATGTGTGAGTGTGTGTGTGCGTGCGATACTGTGTGTTTTTGTGAGTGTTGTGTGCGTGTATATATGTTTAGTGCGTGTGGAATATTTTCTGTCTGATCTATGTAAACATTGGATAAGTTATTATACTCTGTACATTATTTAAGTTGTTTAAGTAAAATCTCCGTTGCCTCATAGTCGAGAGACTTTAACCACTTCTCTACGATTTTTTTACAATCGTTATATTGTTTTGAGTGGATATGTAGTTTTTTATTTATTTTATTGTAAATTTGAGCTGAGAGACTATTGTATTGTGCGCTAGCAAACTTTGTTTTTGTTCGAGGGACTTTAGTTACGTTAGGTTGCCTCCTACTTTGTTTATTATTTACGAGATATGGTACTTCTTTATGTTTTTTGATTAAAACATGTTTCAGAAACAGTTTCCTCAGTAAACCGCACTCAAGGTAAAGTTGTTCTGTAGAATATCTGTAACGTTTGAAATACATGGTCTTAATCAATGCTCGTTGCGAGCGCTCAATGTCTAAAAACTTTATTTTTGCAGCACCTCCCCACACTGGAATGCAGTAGGTTAGGATGGATTCAACTAGTGCAGTATATATTCTCTTTAGCAGAGTGTTAGAGGAATCACTATCGTTCTCAGATTTGTCATTCTTTGGGACCACGTACCTCAGCGAGCGAAAAACCCATATTAATTTTCTGACTCTTTCAGCGAGTTGCTCAAGGTGAGGGTACCAGGAGAGCCTCTGATCAAGTATGACTCCTAGATATTTGAAATTATCTACTTTATTGATTTGGGGACAGTTACAGTTATTATGTTTGCTAAGTTTACAGTTATGAACTTTCAGATTAAAGTTGCCATCGGGCTGATTATTATTATAAATACTGAAGCATATATAATTTGTTTTAGAAGTATTTAATGATAGTAAATTAGACTTCAGCCAAGCAGATATTTGAGCCATTCCTTTTTCAGCGCTATTTTTTACATCTGCCCAGGTACTTCCAGAAAAGACAACGGCTGTATCATCAGCGTACGAAAAGATTTTAGCATTATCGATTGTAAGATTGCACAGTTCGTTTATATATATTAGGAATAAAGTAGGGCCTAATATGCTGCCCTGAGGTACACCATATGTTACCTCTGTAGCTTCGCTGGAATACTGTTCTAATTTTACTTTTTGTTTTCTTTGAGAAAGATAATCTTTAAAAAGAGTTAAAGGCATACCTCTGATTCCAATATTTTCCAGCTTGTTCACAAGAATAGGGACAGAAACCGTGTCAAAGGCTTTTTTTAAGTCTAGAAATATTGTTATACACTTTGAATTTTGATCAAGATGTTCGGTTACTAATGAAGATAGCGCAGTTACAGCGTCTTCTGTGGATATACCTTTTCTGAATCCAAATTGCGAGGGAGATATTATATTAAATCTGTTAAGAAAGTTAAGAAGGCGAGAATTTATTAGCTTTTCTAAAATTTTAGAAATGCAAGGCAAGATAGATATAGGTCTGTAATTATTAACGTCATTTCTGTCCCCATTCTTGTATACTGGGGTAATAATTGACTGTTTTAAGGAGGAAGGGAAGATTCCCTTACTAAAGCAAATATTTGCAAGATGGGTTATAATTGGTACAATATCATTCTTTACATACTTTAAATACTTAGTTGGGATCCCATCCCACCCAGGAGCACTGTTCGTTTTAAGACTCTTTAACACAATATCTACTTCGTTAAGGTCTGTTTCAAGAAGTACGAAAGAGTTTAATTGAGTGACTGTATTATTAATTAGATTATTGAAAATGTGCAATGGCGTAGGATCTATATGTTCTGCAAGTTGCTTACCAATGTCTGCAAAGAACTTGTTTACGAAATTTGCTGATTCATAAGGTGAAGATTTGGTGTTTAGTAACTCTGTGCTCTTAGATTTAGTTTTACTTGAGTATGTGATGTTTTTTATATTTCTCCAGAGTAATTTATTGTTAGCGACAGAATTATTATAAATATAGAATAGTTATTCACCACAATCCTGATGCTACAGAAGTAATAAGTGAACGATGGTTTACTTAATAATTAATCTTCTTAGGCTTAAAGTCTCACCAAGATAATGTTTCGTAGAGTTTTTTCCTCGTCTCGTAGATAAATGAGAAGCTTTATTCATTGTTTGTAAGATCATGCTATTTCATATAATTCTTCGTTTTGACTTTTCTTCAACCAAGATACGCTTTTTCACATAAATCTTAACTAGAAGGCTTTGTTAGGAAAATCTTTTAGGAGGTTTTTGTTAGCAGAATATATATTGCTACAGCGGATTTTGTGTGAGTTATAATATAATAATAAAAATAATATTGACACACTTTTACGAAAATTATCTTGCCCCCAAATTAGGCATAGTCTGTGTTATGGGTTGCAAGACAACGATATATTAAAACAATATACTTACTTAAAAACATACATTAATAAACATCCATGACTCGGAAACAAATATCAGTATTCATCATATAAATGTTTGCACCTACCGGGATTCGAACCCGGGGCCTCTAGCTTAGTAGGTAGGATCACTAACCACTCGACTATATAGGTCAGTTGTGAATATTATGGTTAAAGTTTAGTTATTACCAAAGTCAAAGTCAAATAAACTTTATTCAATTAGGGTTAGACTAAACGCCTTAGAATCGTCACTTCAAATATTTCTTTTAAATTACTGAATTTACCATAATATGTTCGTAAAAATATGATCTCGTGAGAAGAACATACAAGAAACTGAATGGCAACTCTTTTCAATCAAATACAGTATTTTACAAAAAATAATATTGACTCGCTTTTACACAAATTATCTTGCCCCAAACTAGGCATAGCCTGTACTATGTGTACAAAACAACGATATATTTAATACAATATACTTACTCAAACATATATAATACTTATAAACATCCATGACTCGGAAACAAACATTCATATACGTCAAAAAAATTTTGCACCTACCAGGATTCGAACCAAGGACCTCTAGCTCAGTAGGCAGGGTCACTAACCACTGGGCTATGGCACATTGGCTGTAATATACATAATAAATAAGTTTGTAAGGTGCTGCATCCAATATATGAATCGTGTTTAAATAATATAAATTATTTCATAAAATATAATAAAGAATTAACTGTATAAATATAAATTATCGTATATTGGATGCATCAACCTTTAGAGCTTGAATTCATTGTTTGTGTAAGGATGCTTCGTGAGCATGATTATCGTTACTACTGTCACAATAAGTGATTGCATTCTTCAAATACAATGATTTATTAACTATAACAGATCACAATATTGAAGTTAAGATATGAATTTAAAGTTTAAAAACTATGATAATGAAAAATGAGACCATAAATGATGATCATCTTTTCTCAAACTATACCCGAAACTTAGGTATGTGTATATAGTAGAGTCGAGTCTGGATTTAAGAGATTCTTTACGATGCAAATCAGCATGAACCCTTACGACTCGTGTTTCTCTCCCAGCTTAACAAATATTATCATCTTATATATAAAATTCTCGTGTCACAATGTTCGTTCCCGTACTCCTCTGACCGATTCTCATGAAATTTTGTGAGCATATTGAGTAGGTCTGAGAATCGGCCAACATCAATTTTTCATCCCCCTAAATGTTAAGGGTGGTCGACATGATTTTTTTTTTTAATTTGTATGATTATGAGTCAGCATTAAAAAATACATACAGCTTCAAATTTTCACTCGTCTACGATCAACATTTACTTTTCTATCGCGATTTTAATATCGGCAATACAACGTTTGCTGGATCAGCTAGTTTGATATATAATTAATTCTATTTTACATTAGACTAAGGAAGCTATACAAATATTTTAATTAGATATTTAAAATTAAAATAAATTATAAAAGTCACAAATATGTCGGTCTCAGTGAGTCTGACATCTTTGTGCCATTTGGTGTCGAGACACTTGGCCCGTGGGGCCCAGAGGCGCGGAGAATGTACAAAGTACTATCTTCTGGCCTCAATAACTGGCATTCCAAGCGCTGGCAGCTATTTCGGTCAACGTATCAGCCTAGCTATCCAACGCGGAAATGCTGCCAGTATTCTTGGTACGCTTCCCCGTATTTATAGTTTTAATTTTAAGTAAACATAGTATTGATTAATAATTAGTAAAGAGAGCCGTCCGTGCTTTATTATAGACAGTCTCTCAAAGAAAAATTTAAAGAAATAAATATTATGATTGTTCATTGTCAGTACATTTATGAAAATTTAATATACGTTCATAAAAATCGTCACCTTTTTGCTCTTAATAGTGATTTTCGTTATTATAACACTAGAAATAAGGGATTGCTTGTAACTAATTCCAGTAGGCTTCAAAAGATACATAATAGCTTTAAGGCTAAATGCAAACACTTTTATAATAAAGTCCCAGCCACTGTTCAGGCATTATATATAAATAAATTTAAATGTTTTATAACAAAAATGGCTCTGTCGTAAATCCTATTATTCCACTGCTGAATATCTAAGTGATCGGACAGCCTAGGACTAGATTGTGATTATTTTATAGCGATAGAAATGACTGTACAATATTGTAAATTTTTATTGAAAAGAGCGCAAAAAAAGAATGCTGGGAGAGTTTCTTGCGCCGCTTCTTCTCTCTCAGAGCACCATTTGTTTCCGAAGCGGTAGTAGTGTCTAGTATATTAGAAATGACATCAAAAGAATTCTAAAGGAATCAATTTTAAGAAAATCATAAATGCCTTTTATTTTAAATGTAGTTAATAAGATAACTTACTGGGAAGTTAACCACTAAAAAATGTATATGTAATCTTTGAAATAAACGAAATTATTATTATTATTAATAAGATTTGTTTTGTTTGAATAAAAATGATATTTAATTAATTCCATTTACAATACAATGGTATAGTCATATTTGTAGTAAGTCCAGAATCTTTACAATTGTAGTTAATGAGATATAATAGCTAAGCGTGACTTGAATTTGAATTTAAGACACACTTATCTTCATTAAGGTAATGGCTTCTGTGATTTTTTTTTATAAATTTTCAACCAAAATAACTTGACTCATTAACTTGTCATGATCATGAACGGGTGCTAACTGTGGGGTCTGTTAACTTTGTAGGTGAAGGTATATATAATATATTACTAGCTGACCCGACAAACGTTGTTCTGTAAATAATAAAAAAAATACTGTTTTATAGGAATTAGCCAATAATATTTCAAAACAACATCAATAATTATTTCATAAAAATTGCTCCCTGTTGTTATAATGAAATTGTTTCACAGCGGAACTGTCAAACCGTGCGTCACTTAATTATCTCATAGAAAATATGCCCATACAAAACAAATATTGAAAATAAAAATAATTATGGATCCAACATCGAAATAAAAACTATCCTATCTCTCAAGTTGGACCAAACTGCACTCCATGAAGTAATCCCCATTAAAATCCGTTCATTAGTTTAGGAGCCCATCGCGGACGAACAACGTGTCACGTAATTTATATATATTAAGAAGAGATCTTTATAACCGTGAATATAGTGCTCGCATAATAATAATTTTACCTTTTTTTAATTTGTGTGTGTGTGTGTGTGGATTGACAGGATACTACAATACTAAATCTTGTGGCTTTTTTAAATGGTTTAAAGTTTTTTTAACTTACTCGTAAGGTATTGAGTATTTAACTAATAATAAAATAATTAATATTATAGCTGTAAATATTGATTCAAAATAGTCGCTATGAGTTTCTTCTTCCCATTAGAACTCTATTTTCGGAAGTGGTTGTAAATTTGTAAAAAGTGTGTATTAATTTAATTTCATTGTAATAATAACAGGAACTTATTAACGGATTATATCTTTACACTTAAATCAAAATCATACATTTAAATTAAAAAAAAATGTATTTCAAACTTATAGATTTGAAGACTAAAGATACTTAACACCAGAGATGCATTTCTGCTCCGATATGGGGAAAGGTAATATTACTTGTAAAAAGGTTTTTGGTTTTTAGGCTTCGTGTTTGTAGTAACCAACTGTAACCCTTATTATATGGTTTAAAAGCCCCTAAATCAATAAAGAAAAAAACAAACCCTTATTATGGCTTTTTGTCCGTCTGTCTATTAGCAGGATATATATATTAAAAAAGACTGTGCAATACTATTTTCGTTATATGACAAATAACAAAAATCAATATAGTGAATACCAAATTTATAAACTATTAAATATTATTATAGCACGCTTCCTCTCTTTGCGCTCTATTTTCTTTGTTTATTCTTACAAAATAAATTAAGATCTGTATGAATATGGTTCGTCAAGTTGCATAAATATTATGACTATTAGTTCACCCAATGAAAATATACAACCATGTAAGCTATAACTTGCAGGATACTTTCCAATGTCACAGAATCATGAAATTATGAGAGAAGCAATATTTGATTTAACAACAAGTGGGATATTTATTGATGTAGGCGTTACTTTGCGGAAATCCATAACTATACAAATGATTTGAGTTTTCTTTAGTGTTAATTCCGCCAATATTTGTCTTTAAACAATTCGACACGTGTTTCGCATCTACACGACGCATACTCAGTACGTGTTGTCTCATCAAAATCTGGCACGAGATTGAATCAAGTGAGCCGGAAGCCGCTGTTTTATACCCTCGTCCCATGGAATGACGCGCTGTGATTGGTCGACTGTTGTGACGTATTACCCCCGGAAGAGATACGCAACAAAGGTGATGGGACTAAATTCGTTTGTACATTCAACAAATAAAACACAAAAATAACATGTTTACATTGCGTCTCGCGTCAAGATATATCTTTTTTTCGAACTGATTGGAATGGAACACGCTTATGTTACGGAGAGCTGCCACAATATATTGGGCCTTGTTAACGTAAATAATATGTGTGAAAATTTTCTCATTTTATGAGAAAAAGTGACGTGACTAGCCAAATGTTTACTTAGTGGTAAGTGACACGGCCCTGTATATAACAATGCAGTGCAGGTCAAGATACATGATTGAAAAAAATGGTGGGCACACACGGCACGCCTTCGCCTTTTTTATATCATAGATTATCGTGAATGAAAAATCATAACTTTAAACTTTTTATAACGAACAAAAGCGGAGTTCTCAATTATAAAATTGTTACTCGAAACAGTGCTCGTTCACGAGCAATACGCACCAACCATCACTTCCCTTGCCATTTTTTAACGAAGGGAACGACTCTCCACTCGACACCGCTACAACTATATAATATGAATGAATGAATGAATTTTTTTTATTCACGTAAACTTGTCGAAGCATTTGTAAATAGTGATTAATTTTCACAAATGCCCAAAAGTGTCAAAATGTTTTCAAAACAAAAAAACGTAAGTAATTAAAAATACATTAGTGGATGCTACAGGGTTGCAGAGACTCAATAAAAATAAATATATATAAAAAATATCTTTGCACCCTATATTTTTCGAATGTACGGAACTTTAATATAAGTACAGCGGGAGTATTTACATACATGTGACAATGTATCGATATCAAAAGCGGGGACACAAAGAAAATTGATAAAAAACAGCGACACTCGAGACGGTACTTGAGACAATAGGAAGCACTCCGTATCATGGCCCCTTCCCCAGCTGTTGCATGCATGATTTGCTCGAAACATTGAATAATCTTAATTGCTTAAACATTAACTAATATTACTTATATATCACCACTTATTCTTCAAAATACTTAAGGTTTTTTTTAGGAAGGTGTACGCGCTTTTTTTGAAGGTCAACCTTGTCGTATCGTCCCGGAAACACCGCACAAGAAAGCTCATTCAACAGCTTTTTAGTACGTGTCAACAAGAAATACAAAAACATTGTCAAATTTTTTTTCTAAACACACTGGTGTTTTCCTGGCAAAGCTGGAACTAGCACCAGACCTGAGATTACAGGAATACATGTGTAGGTATGTGGCAGGACCCGCGCTTTGTAGAGCGCTAGAATGTATTGCCGTGCTCTATTAATGACACCCAGTTTCTTCGAAGCTAATTTAGCTTTGCCCTCTAGATGACCGCGAAATTGGCAATCGCTATAAGTTTTCTGCTTCGATCTAGGCGATTAATTTAAGCCTTGTGAGTGGCGTTACTTGTTCTTAGTAGGTGTAAGAGAGAGCCATAGAATAAGAGAAATCTTACAACGATGTTTTTTTTATGAAAATAAGGGACGAGACGAGCAGGACGTTCAGATGGTAAATGATGCGCCCTACCCATTACAATGCAGCGCCGCTCGGGATTCTTGAAAAACCCAAAAATTCTGAGCGGCCTAACAATTGCGCTCGTCACCTTGAGACATAACATGTTAAGTCTCATTTGCCCAGTAATTTCACTAGCTACGGCGCCCTTCAGACCGAAACACAGTAATGTTTACACATTACTGCTTCACGGCAGAAATAGACGCCGTTGTGGTACCCATACTCTTGCCGGCTTCCTTTGCAAAGGAGCCTCCCACTGATTATGGTACGAAACTATTCGTATGCAGGGCAGACTCTTACTAACACTTACTGGTCCTTTTATTTCCTTCCATCTTGCTCGCTGTTCTGCTTTTCATCAGACTCGATTAATTGAGACTAGGGTGTGCCATAACTTGGTGATACCAATAGGTGGGTGAGCATATTCAGTGTCCTTTTCATCCATCTCATCCCACCATGATTACATTCCAGATTATCTGGTTATTTGTGAGCAACATCATGGTCCTCTGGACCTCTTTATTACGGTTTCGTACCTGCTGGGTAACGGGAACCTTGCTCCACTACTACCAGTCCGTTTTTTTGTAGTAATTGAAATATTGACTGATTATGTATTACTAAACCCGCTATAACAACAAATAATAAAATCCAAGATGGCGAAATTTCAAAATGGCCGCAGTGAATGTATTTAAAAAGAAAAAGTGGTTCCAGGGTCCCGTACCGATTTAAGTAAAAAGGAAAGAGGATCACTGTTGTCCGTCTATATGTCAAGTTGGTTTTTCTCAAGAACGTAAAGTTATCGAATAATCAATTGCATATTATGATCAAAACATACAATGTTGTTCGTAAAGCTGTAGAACCATGGTAGGTTCTAAATTTACCCGATGAAAAGATACAGTCCAACTAAACCATAGCTTATAGGATACATTCCAATACATTTAAACAGTATCATGAAATCAATAGTGAAATCGAAAGCATGAGTGAAGCCGGCATACAGATGACCCGCTTGCACCTTTGTGTCCATAAAACAAATTAGTGAAAGCTCTCCGAATCTTAATGAAAAGCAGCTTTTCAGAAGATAGAACATGTGCTAATTACATAGCTTACTGTAACTAGGTAAGCGTCGCAGGGTCGTGTCAAGTGATGATTTGCGTTTCAAATGGAAAAACTGTTTGCATGGAAAACAAATCGTTTTCGGTGCATCGTTTGACAAACAGAATTTGAATTCATTTGTTAGCTCTATTTGGATGATTTTATTTACATGACTGTAGTATTAAGAAAAAGATTCCTTCCTTGTAAATAAAACTTCGAGGATAAAAGTACGGCTTTAATTTTGCCTTAACAATGATAAACTTTTTGATTATGCACCCACAAGTTTTATAGTCCTAATTTTTTTATTACGTGTTATCAGTTAAGACTATCTTCATTGTTTCATTTGCAAAACCACAACGACTAAGTATTAAGCTTCTACGTTTGAAATACACAAACGGAGCCAACAAACGATATCCTGCCCTGAGAGTTGCTTCAAAAATAAACAATTGATGTTGATGTGGAATTGTTGGAATGAAAATTTAGAGTAATATGTGCAAGAAGAA
This sequence comes from Leptidea juvernica, assembly GCA_949711755.1. NCBI lineage: Eukaryota > Metazoa > Arthropoda > Insecta > Lepidoptera > Pieridae > Leptidea > Leptidea juvernica. The sequence goes on from CATIXQ010000033.1 coordinate 6,401,977, forward strand.
AAATGAAGATTAATTGAATCGTAAGAAATTGCAATAAAACCTTAATAGCAGCATTGTCCGTCTGTCCCTAACTCACTTATACGCACACAAAATGTGACTTTTTTACTTTGCCTAGTTATTCAATACAATACCGAATGTTCGGCCGCTTAAGAGACAAAAATATAAGTCGGCGTGTATTTAATTATTATGTTAATATTGTAAAAACAGTAACCAGAAATAAATACACGCTCAGTTTTTGTACTTAATTATCCTTTTTATCCAAGACAAAATTCGTTAACTACGCAAAAATTGTGTGGTGAGATGTAGAAATTGTAAGTTATGGTTAGACTATTACATATATAGGTTATTTAAGATTGGGTATGGCTTAGAAGACACTTTTATACTTATATACGATTTTCTTAAAAGAAGATAGTTATTTTAGAAGTTCATAGGCTAAGGCGAGACAGTGAGCTTTCTAAAATAGTGACAAACTAATTTTAATTAACTAATTGTTTCGAAAATGAATTGAATGTTTGAATATCAAATTTATAAAATATCAAATTATCGTATTATCTTGATTGCAGTTCACTTATAAAATTTTGAGAAAAAAATACTGACTTCATACATATGGAACTTTTTTGCTGAGAAACCTAAAATTAAAAAATAAATGAAGACTCTCTCTAAATTGTATAAAATTCCAGTTAAATAGTTTTTTTGAATCTCTGAAACGGAAACCATTCTCCAGTAACGGGATTCGGTTTTTTTTTCCAAAACATAATATATTCGACAACTTTTCAGGTGGTAGGAATCAGTGCAACGAAGCACAATTACAAATGACAGGACCGTTGTGTGCAGATTGAAATTTCCGGTCTGAGTTTGTGAATCTCTCAAAATAAGTACGACTATAGGCCCAAACTTATTGTTACTGGCAATAAAACAATAAGCCGACTTAGTGCGAACAAGACCGGCATAACTTTTTACATAATTTTGTAAAACATATTTTTTTTTTAAATTCAACTTAAATGGCCATTTAGGAATTTGAACCTTGGCTTTTATTTCTACTTTTTACAATAGGAATAGTAATAAAGAGTGCCAAAGTTAAAATTATCTGCCTACTAGGGTCTATGAGATACAAGCCGCTAACAGACTGACGGATATCGAAATCTAAGTAATAGGGTTTCTATTTGTTACAGTTCAAGTACGAAAACTTTTAAAGGAAATAATAAAAAAGAAAAACTCAACCTTTAAACAAACTTCATCATTCTATTTTAAACTTCCCTTTCAAAAAAATGAAAAAGAAGAAACTAATCTAGCCGTCAATATTAGCAACTAGGTGGTTGAGTAAAAAGTTGGTTCCGAATGATGATTTTTCTCCCTTCGAAATGGGTGTATACTGTACACGATGATTTTAACAATGGAGAGTCCCTCCCCTCTTTAATAGAGAAAACATGGCCGCCCCTCCGAGGATAGGTTTAGAAACATGGGTAATTAGTGCTCGTTGTAAATTCTCGCTCTTTGATTTCAAAGCAAATGATTATTTACCGGAATAGTCTTTTGTTCAATTTTTAATGAATCCTCCGCAGTGCTAAATGGATAGAGTAATAATTAACTAGTTCAAGTACCTTGTTCTTGTATCGTTGTGTTTTAAGCATTCTAAAAATTGTATCATAATTTTAACCGCCCCTTCAATTAGTATTCATTAATTTAGTCAAATTATATATAATTAGAAACCAAACAAGTATTTTCAAAACGAACAATGTTAAGAAAAATTGCAATGTTAACGCATTGAAACTTTATGTGTTCTTTTTACTCTCTTTCTTCGTTATTTTGCACTCGGGATACGCCTCAGCGCTCTTGCCGGGTTGTTGTGTAGAACAAATTTTTAAGAGTTGAACAAACATACCAAGACTTACGGATCACGCGTTAGTCAGACGGTTGGCTTAGTTTTTACAATAAAAACATTGTTTCTTACACTATTTGTAATTGAAATTTATTAAGATTAATTTTCTATTTTTTAGTAGGATTTTCTATAAAAGCATATATATTTTAAACTATTATTTATTTATATTTTTTTTGTTTTTTTTTATATATATTGATTTGTCATCGGTATTAATTAAGTATGCCAAATTTCGAATAAATCCGATGTTTTGAAGGGAGTTAAAATCATGTTTAAAGATTCCGTTACATATTAATATACGTATGAAGCTAAAAGCTTATTAAAAATGATAGTAGCCTTCAATGTCGGATTAAAATAGAGTCTAATGAATGTAATGATTTCAGAAATTCTAAACCGATTATAAATTCCTCGCCATTTTTAGAAGCTAGGAAGTATTTATTAAAAAAATCCAGAGCTAGATTTTACTTGAAAAATAAAACAATATTTCAATAAAATGTACATATCGTTTACAGTTCTGTCCAAACATCAAACAAAAAGTAAATTTATATAAAACTTGATTTAAATCCACGTCTGTTGTAAGATTATCCCCGATATTACTTACCTGATGAGTTTTTTCTAAAATTGCATTGTTCGCTTCACTTGAGGACGTTAGCGGTGATCCGCTGAAATTGAAATTTAAAACCTTACGAATGTTCGTCGCAAAAGTTTCCCCGTACATTTTGAGCTTTAAAATCAAATACAGACTCTACACTCTGTTTTAAATCGAAAATTGAAAATAGCGCTGCGGGATTTTTAAAGGTATCCAGCTCGGAGTTTGATCAAACATAGTGTTAGCTGAAACAATATTATTTTGAATTGTTGTTACTTAGATTGGATTTAAGTCGAAACTAGACGCTTTAGTTAGAAATTAGCTTTTAAAACAACTTCTTCTGGGTACACTTATGTAGTTGTAGTAATGTAATAAACATACTGCTTCATAGCAGAAATAGGCGCCAAAGAAAAAAGTCACATTAATAGTGCATCTAATATTTATTAAATAAAATAAATCTCGAAATGGAACAACTCACCTAGCTATTGCAAACATTAATTAATTACCAATGTCTTCTATTTTTTGTGCCAAAATTAACTTTTAAATTACCTTATATAGTTCCAGCTTTAGTATTTTCACCCATTTAGGCCTTTATTCTTGAAATGTAATAATAGTTATATTATGGAATAATGTTAATGCTGTAAATGCTTATAAAAATTGCGTGCGTACAAAGTACACAAGTCAGAAGTGAAACCTGCATTGTACATGAACCTCTACACTACATATGAAGTCCTGTTACATGTTATTAGGATGACACATGATTTCAACCGCTATCAAAGACATTGCTATCCCCGCTACCATATTTATCTTCTCCTGGTGTCTATGTAGTAATACATCTTACGCAAAACGTGAGAATATATTAAGGTTCTAATATTACTCGCGTTATATAATATATGACTCTTCTTCAACTATGATCGCCTGGTACCAAAACACTGTATAATGTTTCCTATCTCATTTTCTAGCCACGTTAAAATCTTATAAATTTATGTGTCTGTCTCTTTTACTGTCTCGCTTTTTCGTTTCATCAACTTTCAAATCATAACGATGCTAAAGCATTTTTCACTTGAAAACTCAGTATATTTACAAATGTGTCCTAAGCTTAAATTAAAATTAACTTTTACAAATCGAATTCCCTCACACGAGCATCGTTCTGACATGTCATAACTGGTGTGTAAAATTGCCAAGTACAACTCGGTTAAACCGATCAAATCTACGATACAAATAAATTTATTTTTTTCACTTTCCTGTGTCCATCGCGTGTCAATCGCCAAAAGCGTAGTAACAAAGTTATTGAATGAATAATCCATTTATTTTTGCCGAATAAAACTTGGGAATCTCTCGTTTCACATATTTATGCAACAACTGTGTTTATTTCATCATGTTTTATTCGCAAGAATTAATTTTGCATTCCATTACGATGAATCATTTTTTCATACTGAATCTTAGGTCTATTATGTATGAAAAGGGTAATCAACAGGAGCTCTACCTTGTACGATAGTAGGAACTCCTTTGTGTGCGATTCAAAATCAGAACTGGCCAGTCTTTTTAAAGATTGAATGGTATTGAACTTTATTGATTATATAGAGAGACATATGACATAATAGTTGTATTCATCATACCAATGTAAGCAATGAAATAAAAAAAATATTACTAAGTCAATCAAGTTTGTTCGCTTCCGTTTTTTTATTCAACATGGACAGTTATAATTATTCTTTTAAATTCTGATGAATACTTCCCAATTAACTATAACGATAAGAAAATTGTCAGAAAATCCAACTCTTGCTGAAATGCTACATAATATGAAATTTTAATTTCCTCACAACTGAGAGAGTACTCCTTAAGAATTCTCATATAAAAGAATCATGCTTAAGTCTCAACACTTTGTCAAGTCTCGAACTTCAAGTGTCGCTAATTTTATTAAATATTGTTGCGTAGCAACCCTTCGAAGTATATGACGAGAGTTGTCAAGTGTTTTCTTTAGACGCTGTAGACCCGGGTTCGATACACCTACCAGTGTATGGTTTTTTTTGGGTTTTGTAAAGTTAAAGGAAATTTCTAGTAAGTTCAGG
>CATIXQ010000033.1:6406520-6450227 GCA_949711755.1 Leptidea juvernica
AAGAAGAAGAGGAAAAAGATGAAGCAGTGAAAAGTGGAAGTGTTCCAAGAAGAAGAAGATAGAAGAGACTTAGTGTTCGGTGCGGTGTGACGCGTTGAAGGTACCGCCGCCCACAAGAGGAACAGCGGCATACCGGCGAAGCGCAAGTTCAGAAAAAGTGAACGCAAATAAAGACTCGTTCCTATAAGCGGAGTATTATTTCCAATCCCTGACCCACTCCCGTGTCAATATTAATAGCTTTGACATTTTCATTCATTCAATCCAAGGCCTTCGAACAAATATTTTCGCTCAGCTTGCGTTGCAAGCTGATAAAACAATTGATCCATACCAAAGATTGCTACCTAAGATTACATATTACATACAAAACAATTGTTCTAAATATATGTATGTTTCATTGATCTTTGCAGCAGTTAACTAACATGATTTATTTCAACAAGACAACAAGCCAGTATTCACAACATCTAATAAGACTGTTAAGTTAGGCTTACCTCCTACCAGGTCCTCGGCAAGCTAAGCTGCTCCTGCATCAACATAAGCGTGCCAAACAATTCATAAGCTTGGACAGGAGACAAGTGAGAGCCCTCACGCAGTTTCAATCCGGCTATTGCAAGTTGATTGGGCACCTAGCCAGAACGGGTCTCAGTGAATCAAACTTGTGCAGATTCTGCTGCAAAGCCGCTGAAGACCTCATACACATCCTTCTGGAATGCGAAGCCATTGCCAGAATCAGGCTGAGGTGTCTTAAAATACCTTCACTTAAAGCAGAGGACGTGCCCTGCCTGGACCCTCTGAGGATCCTACGCCTTTTAAAAGTAAAGGTCTTGAGGATATAATGTAAATCTCAGCACAGTTACACGTTTGCTAGTTAGTAGCCTCGATTCTCTTCCTTAACTTTTGAGTTGAGGGTAGGTGCGCTAGTGCAAGCAGGGGGCACAATAGATCCTAGAATTTAAGTGCATTTTTAATCCCAAAATCATAATAATAATTGGTCATAAAGCCTTCTTCAATAACGTATGGCTTTCGTACACTTGTGCTTAATCCCTGAGGGTTCCAGCTACTGAGAGACATACTGCTTCTCGAATGATTTTAAGTACCCTATAAATGGTGGCGTGAGTGATTATTACCCTATGAACGAGCACCATAATCCCGCCCAATAAGCTCATGGCTGTACTTGTAACCTCTTCATCACGTTTTCTAAGGTTTTTCCTTGTCTTGCTAGATTACTTTGGTAGTGGAAGATTATTTGTGAGACATTTAGACAGAATTTAAAAATGCCGGAGACCTAACAAAATTTAATGCAAAGCTCGCCAATAGTTGGCCACTCATTCTGCATTTGTGAACTCTTACCTTGTAGCTAATTGCGTACATTTTCGTCTTCCTGAAAAGTAAATTTTATTGATTAATTAAAAAATTATTGAAAATAACGTAAAAATTCATACACAGAGTATTAATTATTAATTCACCAGTGGGAGGCTCCTTTGCACCGGATGCCGGCTAGATTATTGGTACCACAACGGCGCCAAGCAGTAATGTAGCGCCGTAGCTAGTGAAATTACTGGGCAAATGAGACTTGACATCTTATGTCTCAAGGTGACTAGCTCAATTGTAGTGCCGCTCAGAATCTTTAGGTTTTTCAATAATCTTGAGCGGCACTAAATTGTAATGGGCAGGGCGTATCAATTACCATCCGCTGAACGTCCTGCTTGTCTTGTTCCGTATTGGCATAAAAAAAACATATTCTGTATATCTGAACTCATACCTTCTACCTTATGGCTATCAGTTTCAACTTCCTGCAATTTTTTTTTATTAATTATAAAAATTTAATTTCATTGATTAAATAATTAATAAAATTTTATTAAAATATCGTAGAAATTCAAACATAGAGTATTAATATATAGTTAAGAGTTGCTACCTGCTTTTATATTATGATGATTGATCACGTTTTAAGCACCTTAGTACTCATTCAACCTTTCAAAATGGATGCCTTCCATCAATTTATGAAAATTAATTTTCGGAATACCCGATACACGCAAAACTCTTACAAATACTGCTTAACGAATAACCGTTTCATTGGCGATATTGCTTTTGTGCAATGAATCGAGCTGTTTCCGAGTATTGTATTCAATTTGAAATTGTACAATCATATGATATTTTCAGATAAAGCAATCAAATTAATTACGAAAATTCAAGGGATACGGTATTAAGGACGCCGTGTGCGTTGAGTCTTTTGTGTTGTGTATTTTTATCAATTCATTCGTCTTGTTTTGCATGTTTTAATTACGACAAAAATACAATACAAGTATTATTATGGCAGACATTCTGTTTTGCACAGGATAGTAAATTTATACGAAAAAACATTTAAAGATATTGTCATTTTTTTCATCAGCCGTAATAAATTTATAAAATCAGTGATCGAGCACATGTCCCACTGAGAACGATGCCCATAGACTGAACACTACATAGTCATACACACTATACACATATGTATTTAATAATCATGAATCACAAGCACACATTATTCAGGACTTCTCTTATTTGCCAGCGTTATTATTTCATTATAATTTAATCTGCCAAACTTTGTTAATGGCAATACATGTATATCGTTTATAGTATTAATCTGTAGAATAGAAATGCTGTAAAGTTTGCTTAAAATAAATAAATAAAAATAAAAATATTACCTATAATATAAAAGGACTATTCTGTATATAATTAACATTTTTTGAACAAAATGTTATCATGCCGGAAATTACCATAATATTTATAGCACTGAAATAGAAATTTATGGCTTATAATGGTTTTGTGAGCCTGTTAAGTGAGACATTATTCTTTCATAACCATGTTTTACAGAAATTGGGTTATACTTGAAATAATTATGGAGGTTATCGAGCAATCTTTAATTACCTGTGATATTTCGTAGTAAAGGCACTATCCTGATAAGATCCTTAGATAACTAGCCGACTTCAAAAAAGGAGGAGGTTCTCAATTCATCGTTATTTTTTATGTTTGTTACCTCAGAACAGATAAACAGACAGAGAAATAAGAAATTCCAAAAAAATCGGCACTTGTTCTATTTCTCTTCTTACATCCCCCCGACTCGCTCTTGATCATTTTTTTCTTTGTACAGAAATTCGATCTCTACAGATTTATTATAAGTATAGAATATATGAATATGCTACTTGCAAAATATAACAGAATACAGTTTAATAGATAAAAAATTAACCAAATAAAGTTGTGGCCTACATTTTAATCGCATTGTCGATGTAAAACATTCAGAACGAACATTAAAATTCAGAACAGTAAAAATTGTTACTATGCGATACACTTTTAAATATTTTGTTCGAGCTGTGTAAGTTCGTAACCGCCACAGATCAATTTGCATGACAATCGAACGCTCAACAAACATAAAGTATCGTAAAACATGGTATTTTTAAATCCTTTTATTAGCTATTATGTATTATCTATTTATATTGTTGCTAGAGAAAAAAGATTGTCCCGAAACCGTAAAAGTGAACCTAAGGGTTGACGGGTGTAGAAACGTGTTAAAAGGGACTTCTCATAGATAGACCAAACTTAGTCAGTTTCTTCGCCCCCTTTACGTCGTTATTGAGGCATTTTGAAGTGAAAACTTCTATAGTTATTCTCTTTATATATATCTTATATTTTTGGGTATAAAATGTTAAACTCGCGTCAGGACACGTGGCCTGATTTTTGAGACTTTTTCATGTAAAATAATTGTAATAGTTCTGAAGCGTTAAATTTTTTATGTTATATAAATTGTGATTTCTGGGTACGATAGCGCGATAAATGTATTAATATTGTAATATTGTATTTAACCACATAAATACTAGTACTTTTATACTGTTAAATAAAGCAATTCTGAAGCTTTATTGAAACGCCGAGCGCACGAGTTGTTCGCACCACAAGTGAACACGTCGCGATATTCTTCAATATAGTATGTGCAGTACTTCAAATAAAATCCACACCGTACCGAGTTTCATAACTTTTATTGCCTCGGCCATGCACACGCATATAGTAATTACTACTAATATTATAAATGTGAATGTCAGTTTGTTTGTTACGCTTTTACGCCGGAGCTTCTTAACCGGTTTTGAATAAATTTGGTACAGCGATAGACTAGAGACTAGACATACGCTACATTTTATCCCGGAAAAATCTATGGTTCCCGCGGGATTTGTGAAAACTTAAATTGACGTCGATGAGCTATATCTATACCAATAGTAGGTTTAGTTTACCATAGCAATCTTCCTCGAAATAAGATTCATATAATATGTTGGGAACGGGAGCATAAACTGGAATCGGAACTGGAATAGAACATGAGAATAATCATCAATTCCAAACTTGCTTATTGTTTTAAAAACCCTTTATCTGCGCGGACGAAGTCGCGGGCTTCAGCTAGTTAAATCATAAAACCGTTTATAAGAGCTCTCTCTAAGAGATCAGTACGGTAGGGGTCTACACAAACAACAACAGACATTGGAACATTATGTGAAATATTTTTTTATGATTTGTATAAATTTAAACTTTTTATTAGCAATCAATAAAGCTAAAATTCCTGATGACTGGATGTACCAGTCTCTATACGTGCGCTTTTCATGAGCTTATTCATGGATCAACCATCGCTTGCAATATCATAGTCTAGAGAAAGACCACAGATTAGTCGGAGACACGGCTTGATACCAAGTGTTGCTAAGAAAAATATTATAGATAGGCCGGCTCCATTAATAACTAATTAAGAGAATCATAATTAAGGAATCAAAGATAAGACCATAATATAGAGATAGAGAGATAGAATGGTGATGAAAGAAGAGGACAGACTATTCATTATTTATTTATATATACTACTAGCAGTTGCCCGCGACTTCGTCCGCACATTTTCCTTCCAGGACAATCAAACTTGTCGACAAAAGTCCTAGCGCTAGTAAAAACTGAAGTGCGGTTTTTACTAGCGGTTCTACTAGTAGTTCATACCTAAACAGGTCGCAATTTACATTAAATTTTTGGAGTAAAGAGCTGACAAAATTTCAATTTACACATTGTTACAAGCCTCCACGTAGGTACAACTGGTCGTGAAAGAAAACAATTTCATAGCTGACACCTACGTCCTAGAAAGAACCTACCTTGCAAATTGCAAATTTGTAGGCTTTGGAGTTTCTGAGATTTCATGAACGTTCAATTACCGATGAAAATCTCTTTGATAATATATTGTATAGATTAATCATTTACAGAAATAATCTCAAGCTAACATAGCTCGTAAAACTCTTTGGACAGTTTGTCTGAAGAACGAAGTCTCTTAGAATACATTGTTGCTTAAATGAACATTGAATTTATACAATTGTAATCATCGAAAAAAAATGAGCTCAAGCAAGATATTCCATTCGTTGATTTTTATCTACAAGTGATTGAAAAGAGCTCCGAATATTTTTACCTAATCATATTATGATTCAGGTTTCATGTATTCATTTTATACGAAAAATATAATATGGACATTATTTTCACTCCCCGACAACTCTATTTTCCATTCAAGAAAAGTCTCACCTGCTCCTGATAGCACTATAATTGAAAATTGTTGATACTGTGTACAGTTAATAACAGTGCAGACTCCGGCGTGACATTTTAATGTTTTATGCAGAACTCAACTACGTGGTAATGGCTCTCGATAAGCCTTTGGGTATTTTGGAGGATTTCGTATCGTTCTCTATCATTTTGATGCACTGTTATCATTTATATATTCTCACTTATTGGACACAAGGATTTGTACAGAATTAAATAACAATTTCATTAGATAAATGTTTTACTCAAAACTCAAAAGACAATAAGTTAGAAAAAATGCGAATAAACGTGAGTTGAGGATGAATTAAAGAGTGGTAAGGAGTTTCTGCTTCTATTTTTATCTTCACTTAAGCTCATCCTTTTCCGAAGTGTTGGTAAATCGTAAAAAAAAATTAACAAAAAAACAACCGACTTCAAAAACACTATTCCAAAACAATAGATATAATCGGTGTCCTTCCGCCCGCGCCGCGACCCGCTCTCGCCTCACGCCTCCTCACGACTCAAGCACATCTCACCTATAACTATGTATGTAGTTACAAACCTATCCTGGATGATACCGATTCCAAAAATTACAACAATCGTAACTAGAATTAGATTAATTAATTAAATTGTATAAAAATACGCTATTATTTTTATACTTTTTAGTGCATATTACATCTATTGTTTTGGAATAGTGTTTTTGAAGTCGGTTGTTTTTTGTTAAATTTTTTTAAATTTTTAGTGAATTTGAAGAACTACTACTAACTAACAATTTGCTCTAAATATATGTAGATGTACTAAATTTTTCAATGCAGCAATGAACTTTAGCGCTTTGCAATTTGATTACAGACAGTTAGAAATTCTGTCACAGATCGCACCCTTACTGTGAGTTGTTGGTCATCATATTCGACTACGACAAATACTTGACCATATATTCCTATTATATCCTTATTATACTCCTAAGAATTGAAGAGTTGCGTTTCTTTGTCATGGATTCCGTAATCAGAACCTAACCAAACTCTCATCAAACTATCTTTGAAATCGGTTGGCGCGATATTGAGTTATTCGTAAATTTATCATCCACTTTTCTATACGTATGTTTAGCAAATTTAAGACTTTTATGGTTTTCTCATGGATGCCATTGTCAGTTCTGGACCAAGTAGACTACGGGAAGCACCAGCTTTCAAATAAAAAAAGAATTATCAAAATCTGTTCACCCAGTTGAAAGTTTTGAGGTAACAAACATAAAAAAAACACACCGACGAATTGAGAACCTACTCCTTTTTTTGAAGTCGGTTCAAAATAGTCATTTTTGACCAGTATGAATAAAACAATTTAGATTCAATTTATTTTTTAAATAATGCTTATACACTTCTTATAGCTTAAAAATATTCATATAATTTTTGTTATATTGAGGTATAGCATAGTTCTTGTACAACATAGATTTTTATTTTAGCTAAAATGAGGATGGTGCTTTATTTCTTATTGATAATTCGGTTCATTTTATTTTGTTTGCATTATATAACAAAATTTGTGACAAATGTTTGGTGTTCATATGATTGTATCGCCTATCATATATATATTTATGATGCATTCAACGCAGAGTGCTTGGCAAATTCATAGTTGGGCTACATACCGCAACTAATACTTCTAATATTTGGGAACTCTATTTTTTTGCTTCGTCAATATCCTAGAATATATATATAGAATAAAAAAATGAAGTGTTAATGCGAAGCAAGAACATTCATTACTATTTTTCATTAAACATGTCAGCTTAAAATCAACACTCATTTAATTTTAAGCAATTTTGTTAGCATATTACTAAAGTTTTAATAGTTTGCGTTGTGCCGTTATATCACCAAAAGGAGAAAGTTTCGTTAATTGTAATAAAATTTCTAGCAATAGCTCCACAAAAGTTACCCAAAGTCCTTAATGAGTACACTGATTTCGTTCGACTAGCTAAAGAGTGATTTGAACTCAATAAATTGTAGCAGTCACTAAATCGGCACCAATTTATTCGACGTCGCCTTTATCACGCTTTTCTGTGTTAATTGAGACATTTGCACAGAAATTACGGACTTTTGTAGTGAATGAAAGGTCAGTGAAGTACGATAGAGCGATTAGAGTGAAAAAAATAGCGAGTTAACGATACTTTATGTAATTTTGCTGTTGAACGTTCGCTTGACATGCAAATGGCTCTGTAGCGGTTACGAACTTATATAGCTCGATTTAAATATTAAAAAGTGCATCGGATAGTTCCATTTTTTACATCTATTGAATTTTAATACTCTTTCTAAATGTTTTATAGTGGCAATGTCGTTAAAAATGGCCACACTTTTATTGAGTGAACATTTTTATATATACTGATATATTTTGAATTTTTTGTATATTTGGACATATTATACAAAGTAGTTTAAATATCCTATTTTGTATCGTTGGGTTTTATTTGATATTATTATGGGGCCAAATTACAATGGGGCCCCCATATTGAAGGATTAGCGAACAGACTTAGTTCTGCAGCATACGAGGGTAAAAAAATTAGACAATTAACTGACATAGATACGGCGCGACTAGTATACTTTAGTTATTTCCATAGTATTATGTCCTATGGTACGAGTATATTGCTATGGGGCAACGCTGCCGATATTAATACAATATTTGTGCTGCAGAAGAGGGCTATTCGCGCTATTTATAACCTAGGTCCTAGAGAATCACTGAGAGCAAAATTCAAAGAAATTAACATCTTGACTGTTGCTTCTCAATATATTCTTGAAAATGTAATGTATGTTCATAGGCACGTAAGTGAATTTGCCAGAAACTATCATAACCATAATGTTAACACCAGGAACAGACATAAGCTGATGATGCCTACTACTCGGCTAAGTCGAGTTAGTAAGTCTTTTGTGGGGCGATGTATATGCTTTTACAACAAGATCCCAGAAAAAGTTCAAAACAAAGGTGTTACGTTATTCAAAAGAATTGTCAAAAAACGTTTGTGTGGTAAAGGTTACTATAACATAAATGACTTTCTTAATGATACCACAGATTGGGAATGGAGCGACCGCCCTCAGGCTATTAAATAATAAGTTTAATTGTACAATGTTACTTTGTAAATGTTACTTTAATTGTAAAACATATTTTTGATGAAAAAAAAGCCCACTGAGTGTGTTGCGCCCATTCTTCTCAGGCGTGAGGCATTCACTTTGGAATGGGTGGTAGTTTTTTTGACTTTCAATAAGTGATTTCACATCCTATTTTGAATAAAAATATTTGAATTTGAATTTGAATATCATGTCTCTTCATTCATAAATAATTTAGGATCTCAATCACTTGTATTATGTTATATACACTTAATCTAGATCTGTTTAAAAAACATAATAACACTAAGTGACCCGACAGACGTACATAATAAATAAAATACTGTGTTTTTTATGAAATTGTTAATAATCAACAATTGTCAACATCTAGAATTATTTAGTAAATATGCTCCCTGTTGTTTTATTGCAATTTTTTCACAGCTGAACTGTCAAACCGTGCATCAATAAATTCTCTTATAGAAAATATGTCCATGCAAAACAAATACTAGAAAAAAAATTATTGAAGTAAGCGTTACTTTGCGGAAATCCATAATTATACAAATGATTTGAGTTTTCTTTAGTGTTAATTCCGCCAATATTTGTCTTTAAACAATTCGACACGTGTTTCGCCTCTACACGAGGCATCCTCAGGACGTGTTGTCTCGCCAAAATCTGGCACGAGACCAAAATATTGGAAATAAAAAAATATGGATCCCAAATCGAAATAAAAACGATCCTCTCTTTCAAGTGTAACATGCACTCCATGAAATAATCCCCATTAATATCCGTTCCGTTTATAATAAAATAATACTTAGCTTCCGTTGTTTATAAATAGCATCTTGTTGCTTAGATGATATTAAATTCACGAACTCTCATAGACAATCTTAAATACTGCGCTGCAGCAAGATTCGATTTAAATCCTCGGAATCCTATTATTACAGCTAGGTGTCGGCGTCTAAGTAACCGTGGCATCCCCCAATTTCTCCAGATGGAGCAATAAATTAAACAAATCGGATTTACACGTGGGTACTCGTTACGATTTCAAGTTACCATTTGTTTATACAAAGGTAGCATTTGTTACGTAAATTCTCAATTCCAAATTGAATTTGTCTTACTGCCATTGAAAGGATTACGATTTATCGGGATACAAATAATATCATTGAATCAGAAGGCCTCTTGTCTTATGATTATCTGTGAACAAATATGCGGAGGCGTAGGCTCATTAGAGAGAACATTTCTTTTCAGCAATACTTTATAGTTTTTGTGTGTAATTTTTGTAGTAAATAGCTATCTATTATAACTATAACTAACTATATTAATACCTACTATTATCAACTTATTATTTTTCCTTGTTTATCACAACATTTCCGGAAAGCACCTCTAAGTTTTTATATTTGTTTGTTTACGTTAACTTATGTTGCAAGTGTTGCTGGTAATATGATTGCAACGAGTTGATTCGAATTAGGATAACTCAAAAGGACCTATAGATCCAAAACAGTCTGAGTAAGTATTAGCCACATGCAAACAGATTGACAGACAGACAGATGGAAAATAAAATGATTCTTCAAGAATTATTTTCTTCTATAATAATTAAGGAAATGGCGATGAACAAGGAAAAGTGATATGTTATTTTATCGACAACTAGTTCCAGATTTGCACTGGTGTTTCGAAAAAAATAGTTGACAATATTTTTGTATTTCTTGTTGACACATTCTACCGCTCTACGAAGCGAAGGTCCGGCCACATATGGAGTATTGCTGTCATCTCTGGTCTGGCGCACCCCACTATCAGCTCGATCCATTTGGCGGCGTGTAACGCAGAGCAGCTCGGATTGTCGGAGACCCAGTGCTCTATGAACGGCTTGATCATTTGGCGTTGCGTAGAGACGTCGCTTCATTGTGTGTCGTCTACCGCGTTTATCACGGGGAGTGTTCCGAAGAGCTGATTAACCTTCCTGCCGCCGAATTCCACCTTCGCATGACACGTCACATATTAGGATATCATCCCCACCATCTGGATGTGTGGCGGTCCTCCACAGTGCATCTTTAAAAGAGATTTCTTCCACGTACTATAAAGCTGTGGTATGAGCTTCCTTATGCGGTGTTTCCGGGACGATAATATGACATGGGTACTTTCAAAAAAAGCTCGTAGCCGCCAGCAATGAATATGGGCGACGGTGATCACACTAGGTGACCCGGTGGCCCGGGGAAAAGACAAGGCTAAATGGTAAATGGTATCCTTAATAATAGTGATTTAATAGTGATTTTCATTATTATAACACCAGAAATAAGGAATTGCTTGTAACTTATTCTAGTAGGCTTCATAAGATTCATAATAGCTTTAAGGGTAAATGTATACACTTCTATAATAAAGTCCCAGCCACTGTTCAGGCATTACCTATAAATAAATTGAAATGTTTTATAAAAAATGGCTCTGTCGTAAATCCTATTACTCCACTGCTGAATATCTAAATGATCGGACAGCCTGAGACTAGATTATGATTATTTTATAGAGATAGAAATGACTGTACAATATTGTATTTTTTATTGAAAAGAGCGCAAAAAAGAATGCTGGGAGAGTTTCTTGCGCCGCTTCTTCTCTCTCAGAGCGCCATTTGTTTCCGAAGTGGTAGTAGTATCTAGTAGTAATTAGAAATTATATCAAAAAGAATTCTAAACGAATCAATTTTGAGAAAATATGCCTTTATGCCTTAGTATTGCTGTCTATGGGTAAATAATAATAATTCTAAGATCGCATCATTGAGAATCTAGGCTATCTTCACTTTCTAAAATATACATGGAATGACCAGTAAATGACAGTTTTAATCTACAGATTCCTATAGAATAAAATCATATTGATTCGGATAATTTTCAATTTGGAATAAGAGTTTCAATTCTAAGTAGAAAAATGTGTTACTGTGAATCAACGGTTACATATATAGATATGTCATCGTAAGGGTAGCCTTCACAAACCATGTGAGTTTATTTTGGGGAACAGGATTGCAAATTTTCTACTTGCAAGATACTTCTAAGAAATCATTTAGGATTTGTTAAATATATATTTCGTGACGTTTTCTAATTGATTATGATAACCACATCAAAATTGATGCACGGTTAGTTAAGAGTTGGTGAATGTATGCGAAGAGTGACTTCGTTTTTTTCCTTTTTTTTTTGATAAACTAGCGCAGTTTTATTTGATACTCCACAAACAAAAGTTTTAATAATACAATCGTATTGCCGCTCAGAATTTTTGTGTTTTTCTAGAATCCTGAGCGGCACTGCATTGTAATGGGCAGGGCGGGGCAGGGCGTATCAAATACCATCCACAGAACGACCAGCTCGTCTCGCCTCTAAATTTAAAAAAAATAACTATTAGTAATGATCGGTGCATATTATTCCAGTACAACGCTGGAATCCTACTGGAAAATTGTGAACCTGTACTTGAATGCACCATTCCAGTGATCAATCGAGTCCAGTTGACTGGCTGAATATTTTCATTCCAGCTCGCCAATTCCAGTGCCACTGGAACAGTATTAACGGCCAACTGTGTAGGCTTGCTACGGACTAAGCATAAAGAGGCAATTAAATGAAAATGTCACAAATTTAATTTTCCCAAGTAAATAATTCGACTGAAAGAATAAAAAGACGGATAAAAGTGAAAGGTATGCCAAACACGTACTAAGTCAGCCGATTGCTCCGTCACGTAATGCTAAAAGAGAACTTTTATTACATCCGAGTGCCGTAATTGTTATGGGGAACCATCTCCTTATTACTCAACTTTGCCCTCACTAAACATCGAACATTAATGAACCGGCACATGCTTACTCATACTTATTTTCACTTAACTGACTTTTATGAAATGAAAAATGTTTATTTGAAACGTATAGTACACATAAATATACAAATAACTTAAAATAAAACTTATAAAGGAGACAAACTATACACAAACAAAATCTGAAAGAATACTACCTATAGGTAGCAACTCAGCACATTTGCTGGCGTGAAAACCAACGCTTCCGTTGGGCCATTTGGTGACGTCACGCTAAATAATATAATCTATCTATATATATAAAAATGAATTGCTGTTCATTAGTCTCGCTAAAACTCGAGAACGGCTGGACCGACTTGGTTAATTTTGGTCTTGAATTATTTGAGGAAGTCCAGGGAAGGTTTAAAAGGTGAATAAATATGAAAGTGTTCGGAATTAAATAAAAACAACAATTTTGTTTTTCCTTTGATGTGTCCCCCGTCGTCCGATATTTGTTTTGTATGGACATATTTTCTATGAGAGAATTTATTGACGCACGGTTTGACAGTTCTGCTGTGAAACAATTTCATTACAACAACAGGGTGCATATTTTATGATATAATTCTTGATGTTATGAAATATTATTGACATATCAATAAAAAACATTATTTTATTTATTATATACAAAACAACGTCTGTCGGGTAACTAGTTTTAAATATAACTAAAGAAAAGTTACAGTGCATATACATAGTCTTCTGTCTACTGACTCTCAGTCCAGCATTTTCCAAAGCACTGCGCCATTGTTCTAGTGTGGTCTGTAGCTCCTCGACGTCTTCACTAATGAGGGCTATTTCATCTGCGTACAAGATGTTCCACGGGGGCTTTTTCTGTAGGTATGCTGTTACGTGGCTCATCACTAAGTTAAACAGTAATGGGCTCAGAGCTGAACCTTGATAACGCCGACTTCCACGTCAAATTGGTCACTCAGACCATCGGGGCTGCGTGACCAAACTTAAGTTTTCACTCCTCTGTACATGTCCATCACCAGTTGTACGAGCCATTCTGGTACGTTCTGAGCTCGCAGGGACTGCCAAATGAGTTCTCTGGGGACGCCGTCGAAGGCCTAGATCTATGAAGACCATATGTTGATCTTGTTTACTCTCCCTTTTCTTCTCCATAAGGACTCGTATTGTGACGATTGCGTCGGTGGTAGACTTACCATTTACAAAGCCACATTGGTTTTCAGTCAGACTGGTGATTAAATGGAGCCTTCTGCTTATCACTCTTTCCCAGATTTTAAGGGTGTGGGATAATTTGATGGCTTTATAGTTTCCACATAGTCTTATGTCACCCTTATTTTTATAAAATGGCACAAGAAAGCTGTCACGCCATGTAACTGGTATCCCATCTGTGATAGTTCCGTTGAAGAGGTGCGTTAGAAAGGTTTCTACGTGCTTTCCCAATTTTTTCCAGAGCTCTGCTGGTATCTCATCGGGCCCAGTGGCCCTGTTATTTGCCATGAGTCCGATGGACGCTCTCACTTCGTCTGGAGTGACAGCCAAAATTGGGCCTTCAGTTGGTGGTGTTTTGATATTTTTAATTTATGCTTTACATATTTTGTGTTTTGAGTTGAAACAAACTTTAAGTGGCTTCCATAATGTATAAACTTAAAACATAGCTACTGTATTGTAATTCTTAAACATAAATGATATTTTTATATACCTCGAATTGAAAAATCGTATTAAGGTGCGCGTTATACAATTACCTTTTGTAAGTCTGAATAGAGGTTACAATATTATTTTTTATGTTGAGTTCTTACCTCGTGGGAACTTAGAATCGACAAACCTGTGCAGTGACTTTTTGTGTGTCTTCTAACGTATTTATCACGGGGAGCGATCCGAAGAGCTGATTCACCTAATTCTACTTTCACACGACCCGTCAAAAATTAGGATATCATCAGCACCATCAGGATGCGTGGTGTTCCTCCACAGTTTTTCAAGAAACTTTCTTCCACGTACAACAAAGCTGTGGAATGAGCTTCCTTGTGCGGTGTTCCAGGACGATACGACATGGGTACCATCAAAAAAGTGCGTACACTTTTTTAAAGGGCCGGCAACGCTCTTGTTCCTTCTTCCTCTGGTGTTGCAAGAGAATGTGGGCGGAGGTTATCACTGAACAGCAGATGACGCTCGTATGTCCTCTCTTCCCTAAAAAAAAGTGACAGGACATAGTGGCTGTAGAATATTGAAAATCTCCTACAGTAGATCAATCAAAAAAAAAAATCACCAATATTAGTAATTAACATTGTGAGGAACTAAACGTCTTATAAAATCTTAAAAAAACCTAATTCACTAATGGGGCGGGCGCTAAGCTTAAACAAAACTTAAATTGGAATAAAGTTGTAAAATTTAATCGTTTAAGATATTCAATTCAACATTGCTTAGGCTTATTAATTCATTTATCTCACAATTATTTTTCGTGTCACTTCAACCTAAATCCCATTAATAAAAACCATTAATTCATTGCTAGCTTTCAAGTAATGAAAACTTCATACACCAATAACTGGCAAGCTATTTATTATGTAATTTAACGACACGAAGCACGCTTGACCTAACTTAACGTCTGATTAAGCAATTTTCCTTAACCACTGTTCTTAGCACGATAACTCTGTTAGATTAACACGTGTCGAAGTGCAGTAGAACACGCACGTTCTAAGTGAGATTCTGGTGATTTAACTATCATCTGTCATCTCTAAACACAAAAGAATGGAAAAAGCACATTTTAAATTTGATTTAGAAAACATTTAAATTTAATTTAATAATATACATTATTATATTTATTTATTTTTCTCTTACAAACACACTGACAATTTATGAACTACTAAAAAAACTACGTTTACATAAACCGATTTCAAAAACTGAAAAGTAAAAAATAACTTATTAAAGATTTAATTTAATACACCCCTTAAGCAAACCTAATTACCTTTAGTATTAATAAAATCCTACCTATTGATAGGGTTTAAGTTGGTGCCTGCCCGCTTGGGTTGTTTTAGTGGGTTGTTTAAGAGAAACAAGAATAGCTTATTAAAGAAATTTACTATCAAAGTCCCGATTTTGACTCTGAAAACATTTAAAGGTTATTTAAAAAAAACTCGAAGCGATGAGGCAGACTGGAGTCAGATTGTAATCGTCGCAGTTACCTAAGTAATGTTATGGTAATATTAGTTGGCATAGCGACATCCCATTCTGCACGAACGCACGCCAAGAAAGGAAAACTGTTATCCTAATTGAAGAAGTTTTTATAGTCTGTTCAATGAATTACGCATTCTTTATTCGGGTAAAACATCGGATAAAACCACTAACGGAATTCAAATTAATTGAAATTTTCCGAAAGAACTTCAATTTGAATTTCGCCTGCATTTTCGGCAGGAAGAATGTAAACTATCCTCTTGTAGGTAAACTTTTACTGGAACGGAATTCAATCTCGTGCACTTTACTGAAGTATTGCCCAATGACAAACTCGCAAGTTTGGAACGTACGAAAATGTGTTTGCAATAGTCGATTCCCTCTGACGGATACAGAATCCACTATCACAGATCCTTTTCAAACTTGATCAAGGACTTATTTTATTATTCATAAAATGTGGTCCTATCACAGACCTGATACAATTTCCCCTGGCGAATTTGAATGCAGAAAACTGTGGAAGCTGTATATTTTCTATTCACGATTCCTTTATCATAACGAAATGTTTTCAATGGAGATATGTTTGAAGGAAGTGGACCGTCGGACAGTTTCGATACCAGTATGCATTACTATTGCTGTTTATTTATGGATTTATATATAAGTGAGTAAGTATCCATTGCTGCCCAAGCTTTCCTGTAACACCAGAGGGATTAATAATAATAATACATATCTATTTTTTTTCTCATCACAAAGATCTTAAAGCTTACAGTACAGTAGTGTTACATTTTTAGCAGCTGGTATTTTGTGAGGATCCATCCTCAAAGAGCTTCGTATTAAAGACAAACTATCGTCAATTGTGCAACTAAGAATACTGAAGTTCTTTGGTCACGTCTGTAGAAATGAGAACTCGATGGAGAGACTGGTAGTTCAGGTGGAAGGCAAGAGAGCACGCGGTCGATCGCCAACCCGCTGGATAGACGCGATCACAAAGGCTAGTGAGTCCACCATAGTCCAGTGTACTCGCACCGCCTCTAACCGTCAGAAATGGAAGCACATCGCCAGGAAATCTACCCTCAGAAAGGATATTAACCCACCGAACACCCCACCATGTACCTCGTCAGCGCAACCACGACCACTCTGACAAGAGTGTTCGACTATGAAGAAGAGAAGAAGAAGATTTTGTGAAGAGCTGGTGACTGAAGTATGTTGACCCTGGATCACCAGGACCTCACTCCTAGATATAAGGATCACAATTATTAAAATAGTATACATCTGTACTAGTAGCTAGAAAAGCATTAATAACACTAGATGACTTTAAATTTGTAAATTACTAGTAATATAATGTGTGTGTGTTTTTGAGTGTGTGTGTTAATATTATTAATGGAGCATTGGAGGTTTTCTATCGGTAATTGGTGAAAGTTCCTATATTATTGAGTTTCGAATCCGAAGTGTAACTAACAGTAACTCTATTACTAACAATCCCTCGAAGTTCGTCATTCCGTTCTTTCATTTATCTGTCTTGAACTATGGCACAGAATCCTTCACGTACGTACGACGATTTTTTTTGTTAACGTTAGCACACACTTTGAAAACTTTGCGTACTAAGACATCGTCACATAATCGTCATCACATAAGAATCACAAACATGGTTTATGACTTACCCGTGTATTGAGTATTTTTGTTGCATCACTTGAGATTTTGATTTCATTTGATACAAAATAATCTAGATAATAAATCAAATTAATTTGAGGCAAATTTTACACTATTGTTCGATATTCGAGTGGGTTATAAAATTTAGCGTTTGTTATGTGATTTGAACAATATTTTTAACTAGCGGACCCGGCAGACGTTGTCCTGTACACACATCTTAAATTTGAGAAATCGGTCCAGTACGCGTCCGATTGCTGCTAAATTCAATGTGCTATTAAATCTGTAATATCTTCGAAAATATTCATTTAAATCATATGCTGTAAAGGGCCATATAGATCTATATTAAATCAACAATGTATTTATGTATTAATTAGATAAGGATTAATGTTGTATTGGTTAAAATCGCTTTGAAAATTAGCCATTTTTGTCGTAAAGAGTAAATGACAAAAAATTGCTATGTGGGATATCCATAAGGGATAGACATATACCATAGGAGAGTTTTCTGTAGACCTTTTCAATGTGTACAATACTTAGTACATTATTTTGATAAATCTCGTAGGGTTCAGTCTGCGTTTGCAATGTAAGCGGAAAAATGTAATTATATACGACATCACCTTAGAAGCCTCAAAAATAACAGTATTTCTCCAATATTTAATGGATTTTATTATACATATAAATCTTCCTCATCAATCACTCTGTCTATTTAAGCCGCATCAAAATCCGTTGCGTAGTTTTAAAGATTTAAGCTATGTAGTGATAATTTTTTTAAAGTCAAACTGTTTTTTTGAATATATAAATAAAACCTTATAACCTTCTTACATAACAAATATTTATACAGAAAACGAAATCTCTTTTAGTTGCAATCACTCAAAATTCGTCCATGCGATGCATGCTGAATTTTTTGTTGATGGTTATACATAATAGAATCATTTACTTTTGTATAGTTTATCCTATAAGATAGAGCCAGAGCGTCTTGTATTTATTTGCTAATATGGAGCTTTAATATAATATGGTTTCTTTTACACAAATATTATTTGTGTAACAGAAACGATATTATAAAGCACAAATAATTGACTTGAGATGTCGCTCTTGCAAATCCAAACAATTTGTTATGTTTTTAAAGTGATAACACACACTTCTAGGATTAATACACAAATAAAATTTGAAAACAAAATCTTATGAACGATTCGGGACTCGAAGCCACGACCTCTAGCGTTCCCTGCTCTTCCAAATGAGCTTACCGTTCGAAGTGTCGTCATAAAATTTGTATCGTTTCTAGTATTTGTGACAGAAAAATAACGTTATTAATAATGAAGTTCTATATATACATGAACTTCATTGGTTATAAAGAACAAAATGATGATTTTTCAGCGTATTGCATTTTCATTCCAGAAAACCCTTAGAAAAAACTAAAAAGTATAGTTTTCTCAAATAAAAAAGTCACATAAACTGGAAACCTTCTTCCTGTTTATAATGGTAAGACAATATAATACAAGCACGAGAAATAGATGTACCTAAATTAATAACCAAAGTCAATAAATTGTAACTGTAGTATTATTTTGTGGAAATTACACAAATTTCTAACATTTCATATTCAATACGAGAAGCGAATGCTGAAAAATTTTTGCAAACGACTTTGAATAGAAAAATCAAAACCCACCGGATTCAGCTTTAAACATTCAACATATAAACAATAGGAGCTTTGGTGTATATGCACAAAGAAATTGCTAGTCGCATTTTCGAGTGGTGTCGGGCGCTTCAAAATGTACGAAATGTTGCAATTAAGGTCTTAAGCATTAATGCGTTTTATTTGGCGTCTGGCAGCGCGAGACACTTCAGACATCTTTCGGAGGTTTTATGACAAAAAGTAAAATCGTGTACCTGACGGGAGATAAGATCCGCCACCGTTTTCAAGTGGCCAGTGACCCGGCTCTTAACATCTTTGCATAATGAACCTCCTCAAAATTTGCAGTTTGAGTGCACATGGCGTCGACCTTTGCAATTTTAAGTAATCTAATGAGTGCTTTGTGTTGTTTTCCACAGTAATTGTATTTTGAACCAACTTCAAACAAGGAGCAGGTTCTCAATTCGTCGGTATGTTTTTTTTTATATTTGTTACCTCAAAACTTTCGACTGGGTGGACCGATTTTGATGATTCTGTTTTAATTTGAAAGCTGCTTCCCGTGTGGTCCCATTGTATTCCCAACACCGATTCCAAATATAACAATAATCGTTACTAGAATTTGATTAATAAATTTAGCTTTATATTATATTTATTTTATACTTTTTAGCGCATATTATATCTATTGTTTTGGAATAGTGTATTCGGAGTCGGTTGTTTTTGGTGAAAAATTTTTTTTCTAGTTATAATATTTAAATAGGAGCTTATGTGTGTTTTTCTCATGAACGAGGAGAACAAATGAGCAAAATATTATATTCATGTCATGTTCCTGATGGTTTCTGATCACCGCGACTCATACTTTCTTTTAACACCAGAGAAATCACAAGATCGTTGTTAAAAGGCATTAAAGGCATTTATTTTCTCAAAATTGTTTCTTTTTTTATGATAATAAGGGACGAGACGAGCAGGACGTTCAGCTGATGGTAATTGGTACGCCCTGCCCATTACAATGCAGTGCCGCTCAGGATTCTTGAAAAACTCAAAAATTCTGAGCGGCACCACAATTGCGCTCGTCACCTCGAGACTAAGATGTTAAGTCTCAATTGCCCAGTAATTTCACTAGCTACGACGCCCTTCAGACCGAAACACAGTAATGCTTACACATTACTGCTTAACGGCAGAAAAAGGCGCCGTTGTGGTACCCATAATCTAGCCGGCATCCGGTGCAAAGGAGCCTCCCACTGGTGAAGTGGTGATTCCTTTAGAACCCTTTTGATGTCATTTCTAATACACAAGATACTACTACCGCTTCGGAAACAAATAGTGCTCTGAAAGAGAAGAAGCGGCGTAAGAATAAGCATCTTTTTTTACGCTCCTTTAAATAAAGTAAACATTACGTGGGTAACACTGATAATGTTTAGAACTAGCCAGTTAGAATCGCTAATGAAAACTTTTTTGAATTACAATTTAAAAACTCTTTGGTAACCTAATGTAGTATATCGCATTCATTTGTAATTTGTTTTTGTGAATTGGCTGCAAATCTAAAAATCTGATTACACGTGAAAATGAACCAAACGCGAGATCATTTTCGGTCAATAATTTATTATGACTTTCGTTGTGGGCTAACTCAACAACAAAACTATAATAGGCTGCGATTAGCATTTCTTAATGAAGCCACATCTCCTGCCACTATTTACAATTGGTTTAACGAGTTTAAGCGTGGACGTAGCAATCTCAATGATGATCCCCGTGAAGGACGTCCTTTAACAGCGACTACTGAAGATATCATCAGTGCTGTGCGGCGCATGATAGAGGAAGATAAGAGAGGTACCTATCAGCAGATTCAGGCAAGCCTAGGCATTGGTATGAGCCAAGTTCAAAAATAGTACACGAACATTTAGGCGTCAGGAAGCTTAGTACCAGATGGATTCCCCATACTTTCACCAACGACCAGAAACATCTTCGCATGAATTGGTGTCGCCAAATGTTAAATGATAAGTTCAATGGCACGCACACGCAAGGACACGCGCTCTGACACCACCAAGCATGAAGTACAAGTGTACCTCGCACGTATCGATAGCAGACATATTTTGTAAAATGAAATAAACAAGATAATAGTAAAAAAAACGGCGGTGACTCAAGTGCTGTATTTGACATCGTCACAGGTGATGAAAGCTGGATATATTGCTACGAACCCGAAACCAAAAGACAATCAGCTCAGTGGGTGTTTCCTTTCGAGGTTCCGCCAACTAAGGTAAAGAAAGGAAGATGTCAAGGAAAAAAGATGATTGCCTCATTCTTTGGTCGGAAAGGTCATTTCGCGACAGTTGTGCTAGAAGATGGAAGGACAGTTACTGCAGACTGGTATGTCAATCGCTGTTTGCCTGTTCTTTTGGAAAAAAATTGACAGCAGCGCCCTCGAAGCAAGATCCTCCTTCACCACGACAATGCTTCAGCGCACTCCGCATAACGGACTGTTGAATATTTGACTATGGCAGGTGTCGAGGTAATGAGTTATTCACCATACAGCCCTGACCTGGTGCCCTGTGAATTTTATTTATTCCCAAGAACTAAAGATAAAATTCGAGGTATTCGCTTTACGAGCCCTGAAGATGCGGTGAAAGCGTACGAAAAAGCCATAAAAGAGAACCCTAAGGAAGAATGGGCCCACCGCTTTTCTCATTGGTTCTACCGATTGCGACGATGCCTAGAGTTGAGCGGAGACTTCTTCGAAAAACAATAAAAGTATTGGCAACTTTCTACATTAAGTCGTTTTTCATTTTCTAAACATTTTCAGTGTTACCTATGTATTGTACTGTCAATGCTATTGCTATAAAAAATATATATATTCAGCTGTGGAGTAGTAGGATTTACGACAGAGCCAATTCAATCAATAAAAGATATATAATATAAGAATGTATATAACACATAAAAATAAAAAGTGGCACTTAGCGATATAGATGAAGATGAAATATTAACTACAGTTTGCATGGCGTCGAAAGAGCGCCATTTAGTTAAAGCGCAGGTTCGGCTACACATGGAGTATTGCTGTCATCTCTGGTCTGGCGCACCCCAGTATCAGCTCGATCCATTTGACCGCATACAACGCAGAGCAGCTCGAATTGTCGGGAACCGAGTGCTCTGTGAACGGCTGGATCGCTTGGCGTTGCGTAGAAATGTCGCTTTATCGTGTGTTTTCTGCCGCATTTATCACGGGGAGCGTTCCGTAGAGTCCTGTTTAACCTGATTCCTGCCGCCGAATTCCACCTTCGCATGACACGCCACAAGTAAGGATATCATCCCCACCATCTGGATGTGTGGCGGTCCTCATCTGGATATGCGGTTTTCAATATAAAAATAATTAATCATTAATTTTCAATCTACATAATATACGAAATAAGAACATAATAATATTTAATAATATGTAGTACGCTTAATTTTCCCTACCCCGCACAATACGCTTTCTCGTTGACGCGTTTTTGGTTGGGTCCCAGTGAAAACGTCTTCGAAAACCGAAAACACAGAGGATTGAACCACGGGCTCCGTGTTGAGAGTCAAAGGTTCTACCCACTGCGCCGCTGATGCTTTTTAAGTGAACTTATGTTTGAATTGAACGCTGACGTCTTGGTTGCTGAAGTTACCTGTTGTTATGTGCTGACAATGTCACTAACTCCATAAACATCGTAAATAAAGATATCACTTCACACTATACTATAGTAAATTTTATCGACTAATTTCACTTCGTCGGAAAATCATGTCACATCAATCTTTATAATGGAATAGTTAAGAAACAAATTTTAAGAATTAACAATGTTCATAGGCACACTAACAAATTTTCAAGAATCTGTGATAACCATAATTTTAAAACACAGATTGTGAACACATAAACTTGTTATGCCTACTACTCAGTTATACGAGATGGTAAGTTTTTGTTGGGCGATTTATATGCTTTGACAACACGATCCGAGAAAATATAATAATTAAAAGTCATCAGTCTGAGTCATATATTTTCAAAGAGGTGGTAGTTTTTGACGTTCAATCATCATCATCATCAGCCGGAAGACGTTCACTGTTGAACAAAGTCTTCCCCCAAAGAAATACGATTATCGGTCCTGCGCTGCCCTCATCCAATGTATTTCCACGATCTTGACCAGATCGTCGGTCATCTTGTGTGGGCCTACCAACACTGAATCTTCCGGTACGTGGTCGCTTTTCGAAGACGACGTTCATTCTTGACGTTAAATAAGTGATGTTAAATAAACGTATTTTAAAATATATGAATTTGAAGATTAATAAAAGTCAATGTACTAAGGACTTCAGTTTTCTTTGATTAAACAGTCGCTCCATCAAATTTGGTACAAACTTCATACACAAAATGTATATCACTATTCGTATCAACTAGTTCCTTTGTAAACTCAGCTTCTGTATGTTCCAACGTATGGTTCAGATAGTTTTGATATTCCCAACAATGCCCAAATAGTCGTTTTCGGGTATAAAGAAAGCTCAGTACATTTTTACGATCCTGCCAATTTTTGCCTATTTAATAATCGATTATTGCCGAAGGGTAGGAAGGGATTACCATATCAAAGGGGCGCGTGATCCCAAGCTCACCGTCAATTTAGTGAATCATTCGGCGTGTTTCTCTGCGAACAAGGCCTTTTATTAGACGTAAGCTGTAACATTTCTTACATATTGACATCTCGAATTACGATATATTTATCGAGTCTGACATATCTTAATATATATAAATTACGTGACACGTTGTTTGTCCGCGATGAACTCCTAAACTAATGAACGGATTTTAATGGGGATTACTTCATGAAGTGCAGTTTGGTCCAACTTGAGAGATAGGGTAGTTTTTATTTCGATTTGGGACCCATAAAAATTTTAATTTCAATATTTGTTTTGTATGGACATATTTTCTATGAGAGAATTTAGTGACGCACGGTTTGACAGTTCCGCTGTGAAACAATTTCATTATAACAACAGGAGCATTTTTTACGCAATAATTCTTGATGTTTTGAAATATTATTGGCAAATTCCTATAAAACAGTTTTTTTTATTATCTACAGAACAACGTCTGTCGGGACAGCTAGTTAATTATAGATTTTAACGTAAAGCTATGCATGAAGCTCAAATTTGTACGGATGCAAGTGAAATGGAACTGTTTAAAGAGAATTCCTGTATTATTCCTGTATATACGGAATGAGGTAGCCTAGATAGCTTTCAAGATTAATACGTGAAATGACTTCGTAAGTAGATGTGTAATTATAAAGTGTGATAAGAAAATTCACGAGCCATCTTCGCGCTCATAGCAGGCAACTCTAACTCATAACAGGGAAGGACGTGCCACCACTACAAATACAAATATATATTTATTACAATAAAATACAAAATATACAATATCAGTGTTGGGGTCTCCTTTTGAGCAGAGCCTGTAGTAGGAGGCCCCGCTCTTCCATAGCAAAAACAGAATAATATGGTGTACTAAACAAGTTGACCTTAACAAAAATATTATAAACTTAGGCAAAGAAAACTTCTAACAATAATAACATAGTAAAAATTTGATTTATTTGTAACCTAAACTTAATGTGTAGTGTGTGTGTGTGTGTGTGTATTGGTGTGTGTGTGTGTTAGTTTGAAAGAACGCTTAAAGATTTAGTACCTAAATATAAGTAGGTTTTCTGTGTCTTCATAATTATAAGATTTAATCCACTCAATTATTATTTTCTTGCATTCATAGTATGATTTTTCATATATATTGTTGAGTTTATTCATTTTATTATACAGTAAGGCCGCATTTATGTAGTAAAGTACTATTGTAAACAATAGTTTTATGTATTTTTAATAGCGTATGTACTATATACAACTTTCTAACTGTCAATAAGTTACTATCAGAATAGAGGCTATGCGTGGGTGGGTCGCCATTTCTTAAAATACATAATTTTAATTAAAGCACGTTGTGCCCTTTCAAGTTCTGAAAATTTGGATTTTGCTGCGCCTACCCAGATAGGTATACAATATATGAGTATAGACTGGACTAACGCTACATGTATTTTATTCAGAAGGTGCTTAGGGGTGTTTGTATAAATTGAAAAAATTTCAGGTAAAACGTCTTCTGAAAATCCATGTAAGTTTCCGAGTTCTCGCAATAAGTTGCTCAATATGTGGGTACCAAGAAAATCACTAATCTATCACAATTCGTAAATACTAACTAAATTTTAATGATATAAAGTACGAAGAGAATAATAGTAGGTCATTAGAAAGTTTAAAATAACAACAATGACAATATTCGTTCCTACAAAATTAATAAGAAAAAATGCCTATTCGTTGTTTGTAGTACCACAATATAGGACTAATCTGGCTCGAAACGCAACAATTTCTAGGCTCTGTAGGTCATACAACTCACTAGCCAAATCGCAGATCATTGATTTATTCATTCCGCTTGCTCAATATAAACAGATAATACTTAATTTACACATGTGACTTAGAAACCTTGTTTTCATATTTTCATTTTTATTTTAAATTATATATTACAATATTTTTAGATTTTAGTTTATAAATTGTTAACACTACTTTCTATAAGCGTAGTAAAACTTATTAATGCTGTGGTAGCTTATAAGTGAATTAACTCTTATCCATTTTTTTATTATATTTTAAGTTTAAGCATGTAAAGAGTGTAATTTGTTAGTTGCCCAAATATATAAATAAATAAATAAACACATAATATGTACATATGAAATGAAATCACTTTATCCATAGGAAATAACACTTAAGAATGTCAATTTTTTCAATCAATCTTAATACAACAAGTCAATTCTTATTACCTATTACTAAAAAAAAGGATGAGCTTTAATAAGAAGTAACAAGAAAGTCATTACCACTCCTTTAAATATACATTTACAGATTCGTCGTTTTGTAAATAAATTTAATTACAATATATTATTATGCAAAGTGGTCAATATAAATACTCAAACTTAAAATACTCAATGAATTACACGAATAAGTCAAAATATAAATGTAAATTAATAAATAAAAACGCAATAGTTTTTGACTACAATAGATGTTTCAATCTTAACACACTGTAAATAAATAAAAGTATTATGCGAACACTTTATTAGCGATTATAAGAATATATTAAAAATAATACATTATATTAAATATTTTTTTTTTAAAACATGAAGCAGATTTTTCGATCACTGAATCCTCCAGCCACCATTGGGAGGCTCCTTTACACAGGATGCCGGTTAGATTATGGGTACCACAACGGCGCCTATTTCTGCCGTGAAGCAGTAATGTGTAATCATTATTGTGTTTCGGTCTGAAGCCGACGCCCGCGCCGTAGCTAGCGAAATTACTGGGCAAATTAAACTTAACATCTCATGTCTCAAGGTGACGAACGCAATTGTAGTGCCGCTCAGAATTTTTCGGGCTTTTCAAGAACCCTGAGCGTAACTGCATTGTAATCTGCAGGGCGTATCAATTACCAACAGCGTCCCAGCTCGTCTCGTCTCGTATTTTCATAAAAAAAACATAATATTACATAATATCCATCATAGTACTGTAACTTAAAATACTCATAGAGAGCCGTCATGAAAGTTATCCAAAGATAGTCGACCGATATAATAATAGCTGTAGCGAAATAGGCTAAGCTCTCTTGTACTTACCCACAAGCCTCTAAGGATTACGCGTTACAATGTTCTTACTATAGATATATAGGTTAGCGGTTCAATCATCCGGCCACGACTTCAAATTAAGCCATTGCCATGACTTATACCTCCATTATGTTTTAGTCCCTAAAGAATTCGTCAGGATCATAATAATTTACCCATTAAGAGTATGTACCGGTAAACATACATGATAAAATAGAATAGATTATTAATGTTATTATAATTTTTACATCAATAACGTTGTTTTGAGAAGTTAATGTTTGACCTGCCCTGACTACTCTAAATTAAAAAACTCTACATTAAAAAAATAAGGAAAGGGCCGTCCCTGCAATTCCATACCTAAACGCTTCAAATTGTACCTATGAAGATTTTGAGCTTTTCGAGCTTAAAGGTCTGTTATATGTTTAATAAAACAATATTTTTTTAATTTTCAAACGGCACTCAGAAGTTACTGAATGAATGAACCAATTGTCACGTGGTGTCAAATGGAAGAAACTGGTACTGGGGAGCAACCGCCCAGAGGTGAGAACAGTACTCCATGTGAGGAATTTGGGCCTTTTATAGTTGCAGTCGGTGACTTATAGTGAAGTACTGTCTCGCCTTTCTGAGTAAACTAAGCTTTTTAGAGACCAGTTTGACTTTCTTCGAAGTGACGGAACTGAACGTCGCTCGACATATCGATCTCAAGTATGCCAATACCGGCTGTGGCAGTTAGAGGAGTGATCTCGAATCGAGGGGATACGACAAAGGGAGACTTTTCAGTCGTAAACGCACAAACTCATGTCTTCTTGGGGTTGTACTGAATACTGCTGATTTTCAGCATATCATTGATATGCAGAAGAGACAGTGTAGGGGATAGCATGCAGCTTTGTGGGACACCATTGTTTATGGGTTTTAAGTCGGAGCATGCATCCTTGATAACAACCTTGATGTTCCGATCGGGCAAAAAGCTAGTGACCCATTTGCACAACTTCTCAGTAAACCCATAGGATGGCAGTTACGCTAACCCCTTTATGCCACACCCGATCGAAGGCGTTCGCTATGTTCAAACTCACCGCCACCGCCTCTCTTTTCGACTCAAACACTCAAACCCATTTATTGATGAGGTATGCAAGAAAGTCACCAGCTGAGCGACCCTGACGGAAACCGTACTCGCAGTCGCTGGTCAGCTGATGCTCCTCTAGATATCCCAAGGTTACGTTTTTTAGAATTTTTCAATTTAATCTATCTAGCGAATACAATAGTGTATCAACATCATCGAGAGTTTCGTATGCTGACTTGCCGTTCAAAATCTGGTAGATATCGAGTCATCGTCTGAGCCCTTGCTCAGTTGCTTGCTTGGTCTATATTGTGTCAGTTTCTATGAGAAACATGAGTGATTGAAAGGACTGTGAGTGATTTTACAATTAGAAGCAGGATTCCGGAGCATGGCCTGAAACCTCATAAAGCAGCTAATAGGTATTAAACTGTAGGCAACCGAAAAGCGCGCCTAAACTTCACACGTGACCACTTATTGGTCAAACTTAGTAAGATCATGCTCTATGGTAACGTTGGAAGTAAGAAGGTACATATATTGAAGAGAGGGAGAGTGTCTTTCACAGTGTTTTAACCACGAAATAAAGAACTTAGTGCGCCTAATGATGTTTCATTTCGAAAACATTTATTCTCTTTGCAATATTAATTTAAATAAAGCCCAAGACAAAACTTCAATTAATTAAGTCAATTTAGTCAATTAGGCTTAAACTTACCGCATTTGCATCTTTACTATAAATATTTCTTTTACTTTTGAGTTGGATTCGAGGAGTGACCTCTTTCCTGAAATTGGACATGCCCAACTGCATTATTTTTCCAAGGTAGACGTACTCGTTTCAAGAGAACAGTTCCCAACTGCTACGGGAGTTGGTATCGACGTGGGCATTAGACATGATCTATAAGACAAAGATCATGTCTAACGCCATGTCCATGTTCATTTTGAGACCTACTCCTTGGGAAGCTGTATTGAGGCCATCGAGCATATGGCTTAAGTCTTCCATGGTCTCTGCTATGATTACGATATCGTCTGCAAATCTAAGGTGAGTGATGTATTCGCCATTGATATTGATGCCCAGTCCGTTCCATTCCAGCCTAAGGCTGTAATATACATAACAAATTAGTTTGTTAGCTGTTAAAAGTGACCACTTATATTGGTCAACCTTCAATGAAACAAAGTTCTCTTTTCTGATGAGGGTAAGATCATTCTGTATGGCTGTAATTAATATACGTAGAAAATTTGTTTGTTAGCTGCTTCATCCAATATATGAGTCGTGTTTAAATAATATAAATTATTTCAGATTTTAAAGAATTAACTATATAAATATAAATTATCGTATATTGGATACATCAACCTTTAGAGATTGAATTCGTTGTTTGTGTAAGGATGCTTCGTGAACATGGTGGTCGTGATTACTGTCACAATCAGTAATTGCATCCAACAATGATTTACTAACTATAATAAGTCGCCCTGGCACCACAACTGTTCACGAGTTGACGCAATGACCAGCAATCGTTCCCTTTTTCGAGATCTTGTGGATTAGAAGTCCAAAAATTTAACCTAATAAACATTACTCTTCCGTCCTTTATACATATTGCATTTGACATATAAATATAACATACTATAATTTAAATGTTAAGAAGAAAAAATATTTATATTCATACCTGCGGCTCGGGGAAAAATTCGGAATATTATAGAGGGAGGCACCCTCTCAGGTAATCGACTGACAAATGTCTAAGATATTTTACCAACTTCATTTTGTGGATGACTCAGATAATGGAGAACCCTTTACTTTGTATTCTTCAGGAGAAATATTACAAGTATTTCTCACAAAATATGATAAATGTATTTTCTCATATAATATTAAGACACTAGTGTGTAAGTTTGTTCGTTTTACGGAAGTTTTTTTGCGTATCTTAATGTATAACCAGTGTCCTGATGTTTGTTTCCAACTCCTAAACTAATCATTTTTTCTTCTCTCTCAGAGCGCTATTTGTTTCCTAAGCAGTAGTAGTGTCTAGTATATTAGAAATGACATCAAAAAGAATTCTAAAGGAATCAAGTTTGAGAAAATAAATGCCTTTTATCCTTGTTATAAACGAATTTTAATGGGGATTATTTCATGGATTGCAGTTTAGTCCAACTTGAGAGATAGGATAGTATTAGTTTTGATTTCGGATCCATAATTATTATGTTTATTTCTAATATCTGTTTTGTATGGACATATTTTCTATAAGAGAATTTATTGACGAACTGTCCGGCAGTTCTGCTGTGAAACAATTTCCCTGAAACGACAGGGAGCATATTTTACGAAATAATTAGAAAAACAGTATTTTATTTAAAATGTACTGAACAATATTTGTCGGGTAAGCTAGTAATATATAAAATAATTCCTTATACTTATATCATATTGAATAGGTGTATATAACTTTAATTAAAATTTATTGATTTGAAATATAATGGACGGTAGACGCAGTAAGAAATGAATATTTTACTTATTTGTCGGTTTAATAAAAGAAATTGTAAATTTAAGTAGTGTTCTATTAAAATCAAAAATTTCAGTAATAATTGAAACACATTATTTTCCAATACTTTAACACACACTAGTATTAATTTCGAATCTGCCATTTTCTCCGAGTCTGATGTTGAATTTTTACGAAAATTCTCATTTTCTTGCCGTACCCCGACAATAAGGTGCGAAATTAGGAGTAGAATTAGACTCCCCAGACGGCAAGCGTGCTCTGAATACATAACGCAATGGGGTGCAAGATAAAGTAACCCCCTTGTACATAATAATATGACTATAACATTACTTTCGTACGCCATTTCGTGGATGAAAATTTAGACGTCGTAATCGTCAAGAATCAAGAACAAATAGTATCCATTTTTTAAATATTTTGCTTATAAAAATACATATACAAACCAATTTTAAATAAAACCATGTTCCTGACATTCAAACTGAGTATACATTAATTAAATGAAGTCTGATCCAGTTATTAAAATGAAACTTTTGTTAAACGGTTGCGTAAATTAGAATGCCGCCGATATATAATACATAAATGTAATTTTATTTCAGTGTTGTCAATTTCGGAATGTTATATCGGCTTTACTTTGTTAATAAAATAAAACCACAATAACATAGTAAAAAAAGCCTTACAATAGTCGTTAATGCCAATATTTAATCAAATAAAACAAATTTGAATACTATATTTGGCTTCGCTATATTTTGGTGCCGCCGAAAATCTGCAACCGTCCAACTTACGTCAGTTGGTGCTGGGGCTGCTGCATCGACTGCCGAAGACACAAACGTCGCAGCAGATATATCGCTCTTAGTGAGTCTTACATCTTCCTACCGTTTGGTGCCGGGACACTTGGCCCATGGGGTCCAGAGGGGCGGAGAATATACAAAGTACTATCTTCGCGCCTCAATAGGACTACTGGAAACCCAAGCGCTTGCAGCTATTTCAGTCAACGGATCAACCTAGCTATCCAACGCGGATATGCTGCCAGTATTCTTGGTACACTTCCATGATAGTTTTAAATTAATGTAGTCGCATATGATGTCTATCCATCTGACATGTCCTACTTTTTTATCAATCATGTTTCAATTCTCTATCACAAAATCAGGAAAATTTGTACCTTGGTAAATCTCGCCTTACGATGTTATTTCTGTTAAAGTTTTATGCAACTTAAACTCCATAATCAACTTTAAATTGTTATTTTGTTAATTTTGTTAGTTAGTTTTAGTTTTTAAGTAGTTAATTATCACAACAGCAGTTCTATGAATGTGTACATCTGTTATTGGTACTCACATCAGTAATTTAATTTTTTACAATCCTATATTATTATGTAATTGTTATATGTGTATGATATTGATGTATCATTAATAATTAATAAATAAATTACTGTCATTGTTTCTCTTAATATTATCAGAATATATTATTAAACCGCATTAAACTACGTTAGTCCAGAAATTGTTCCAATATATAACAAGATTCATAGAATATATCTTTAGATAAAATCTCCTCGATAGCTGTGAGGAAAAGCTGTACAAAACAAAAACATATTTCTTGACTTAACCCTGTGTTTACTAGCAAGTGTTTACCATCTCGGATCCCAGATGTTATTCGCCATAAGCTTGTCTTATTAAGGATTCTGTGTGCTCTCGTCCAACGACAAACTTTTTTTTGTTTCATCTAGTGTAGTAATAATTCGTACTGTATTTTTAAGAGAGATTAAAGCAATTTCTTCATAAATTTAAAAGCTATATATGTTAAAAATTAGCTATTGTTTACGCAAAATGCCCAACCATTTTGTTATGTTTATTTGACATTCAAATTAGTACCAACATTCAGTAAGTATGATAATATTATTAATAGAATCATTTGTAACCTGTAAATATTATATTATTTTAGTTATTTATTTAGTATATTTTAGTAATTGTAGTATTATATTATAATCACATGCAAAATCTTAGTGATGTCACTTTATTATAATGTTGGTAATTTCGTATTATTAAGGTAGTAGGGTAACTGTTACAAATTGCTCTCGGCTATTGGGCACTTCTTGTTGGAGCAGTCGAAAGTATCGGACGTGCTGGCTGCTGGTCACCCGACTGCCCTATTGTTATAAATCATTTAGTGCTACTAGTATATAGTTGTGATTATAGTGAAATTATTGAATATATATTCTATTCGTAATAGTGTTTTATAATAATTTGCTTATAGCAATGTCTCAAATTATAGTGTCGAACATTCTTAGTTACAGATTCCATATTTGTTCGTACTGAGGATAATTCTGTTCCTAATACGTCAACGTTAAATTTTTCATTTGTAACAAATTCTTTAGTTTATGACGACCTTATATTCACGAGTCCATATAAAGCAGAGTTGATTAATATACACTCGTCATTGGCGAAATCTAAAAGGATACGCCATCAAGCCAAACTATAATAATAATAGTTTTTATGTTTATTAATAATAATGATAATTACACGAAATTGCAAGAAATACTTGAGTTTCACTAAAGAAATTCCAATATTGAGTGTAAACAGCTTTAATAACCAACGAAAATTTCTTATAAGTTAACTAAATGTAACTTAATTTTCATAACCTTCAACGTGTTCGAGTTACATAAAAAATATCAATACGTTTACAATACAATATTTTCATTAATGTGACTGTTTCTCATCAAAAATGAATACAGACACACATAGGATATAAAAGAAATCGAATTAAGACTCGATTTAAAGTAATTTTCTGTTTTTAATGCCGTTTTGAGACTGAAAAAACGAAAAAATTTAAGTTTAAGTATCAAAATAAACATCTCAGCCTTACAAATACAATTGCCATAAAGTTATAACTAAGCATTAACTAAGAATATGTAAAATGTTTACAAATAGACATTTTGCTTACGAATGGTTTGTTCGGACGTATAACGTTTCCCGCGTTTATTTGGAAGGCAGCTTGTCATTCGGAAAACTTCAGAATTATCATTGTATTGATAGTGTTGTCAACGATATTGTTAACATTTTGCATTTTCTTTGTTTATCATCAGTTATAACTTTATGCCAAGTTTATTTGTAAGGCCGACTAGGTTTAATATAAAGCCGAACTAAAAAAAGGAAATTACTATTTCAAGTAAATAGAATGAAGACCCAATAAAAAAAAATATACTATTTAATTCGGCCAAAGCGAGCCGTAAAAGCGTGTTTTTTTATATTTTAGTTGATACTTTTTAATTGATTAATTGTATGACATTAACCCTGAATTTATTTGATATTTTAATTAATCATTAAAATAATTTAATTCCTTTATTTTACACTAAATTTAATCTTTACTGGAAACCTGATACTAGTATTTACCCTATCACCACACCTATGTTTTATAAAATTCATATATTTTCATTCAAATTGGATTTTATAAAATTGTTTACCGATATGATAATATATACCTTAGATCTAAGGAATACCACCCTTCATCATAGGCCTCTTCCCTCCAACCACCATAAAAAACTACATAAAGAAAATACATTTTTTTATTAACAAAAATATTAATATGTATGATAGGTAAAGATAAAAAAATTCAGGAATATATTGTACATCCGGTCAGGTGTCGTGGAAATCCTTAGGGAAATCTAACTTTCCCGGAGGCGCAGACAGCAATCGATTCTATTCAAATTTATGACAGAGAATAACGGTTTGGGTATATTATATAGAGTGGTAATTTTATAAATTAAAATATTTTGATAAAAATTGTTTATTAATTATAATTTTATAGTTTAGTATTTGTTATTTTACTATACGTAAACCTATTTGATTAATTATGTAAGGAAATATAATTAATAAACAAGGACATGATGGACACAATATTCAAAAACGAATTCTCAGTTCCCTCGTAAGCCATTCTTTCTTGTAACCACTCAATCTGTAAATTATTTAATAATAATATCCATCATTTCTTACCATACAAAAAAATTACTGACTTTTAATAGATATATGTTAAACTAACCTAACATAAAATTAAGAAAAAAATTCTCCACTACCTTTGGATTTAGAGACCAAGATAACCATAATAATAACAATATTCAATACATATAAAGCATATAATAGGTATAATATACCAATATGATATTGAGATAATATAATAAATATATTTAATCTGTTAATATTATCAATATAATGTCGGGAATAGAATAATATACTAACTTTAGGCAGTTGCGTGTAAAGTTTAACGGTTATATTAAGGAGAACAGATTCCTACTTTGCCAGCTTTGTTCAATGGTAAAAGATAGAATTTGTTTGCAGAGAGTCATATAAATGTTTTGTTTTCAACCATCATTATAATTTTTTTATAATTTAAAATATTACCACATGATATTTTCAGTAAAAAAAATTGTTGAAAAATTGAAGAAAATGTACTCGTACCTATACTTATAGGGTGTTCTCTCAAATATTCCGACGGTTCAATTAAAACACTGGTCAGATTGCACGTTATGTGCTGATTTTGCAAATCTCCCCAGTACCTACTCGAAGCGAAAATAAATTACATATTTATCGCAGCTTAATTCAAGTTACATATAAAAAAATATGAATTAAAAATCCTGATTATCTAATACAAACAGCTCTATACAGTTACCATATATAAACCCTATCAATAGCAGTCTGCAACTGGCAGGTCGGACTCCGACTTTTCACAAAAATTCGCGCCCTTATTTTATTGCCTCCTGTCCAAGATTAAACTTCGCTCCTCCATTTTATAAGCCGTCGTACTTAATACGTATACTTTTATAGCTGCCTCCAAATCTTTGTGATACAATGATGTTTACTTTGTGTCTTCTTTTGTAATTTGCTACGCGTTTGAAATTTGATTAAATTGCGTATTTTTCTTACACTTACGTATATACATTTGACAACCTGTATAGCCGAGTGGTTAGCGATCCTACCTACTAAGCTAGAGGTCCCGGGTTCGAATCCCGGTAGGTGCAAGCATTTATATGATGAATATAGATGTTTGTTTCCGAGTCATGGATGTTGAAATGTATTTATGTATGTTTATATGATTATATGTATGTTTAAGTAAGTATATTGTATTAAATATATCATTGTTTTGTAACCCATAACACAGGCTATATATGCTTAACTTGGGGCAAGATAATTTGTGTAAAAAGTGTGTCAATAGTGTGTCAAGTGTGTCAATACGTACGAAACCAGTATGAGGCTCCTTTGCAAAGGATACCTGCTAGATTATGGGTACCACAGCGGTGCCTATTTCTGCCATGAAGCAGTAATTTGTATGCATTACTGTGTTTCGGTCGGAAGGTCGCCGTAGCTAGTGAAATAACTGGGCAAATGACACTTTACATCTATCGTCTCAAGGTGACGAGTGCAGCTGTAGTGTCGCTCAGAATTGTTGGGTTAATCAAGAGTCCTGAGCGGCACTGCAATTATAATGGGCAGGGCGTATCAGTTACCATCAGATGAACGTTCTGCTCGTCTCATCCCTTATTGTCATAAGAACATTTATGTATATTTTTAGGGTTCAACAATCGAAGGGTTCAACAATCGAAACCAATCTATTATTTATTTCTTCTATATAAAACAAAATTGAAATCCAATATGGTGAATTCTAAAATAGTCGCCACGGAAATAAAAAATGTTTCTTTTATAAAAGTATTTAAAAATTACACATTGTTATGTTGACACGGAACGCCAGAGGTCGTGGGTTCGAGTCCCGCATCGTTCATAAGATTTTTTTTTTTTCAAATTTATTTGTGTGTTGTGTTGATTTAAAATAGTGTCACTGATTTCGCCACTTTTTCTCCGAAGTTGAGATAAAATTTTTGAAGCTTAGTAAATAAATCGATTTTGATTTGATTTATTTTGTTCGAAGCCTTTGTGTGTCCGACGCACACTAAACCGATTTATATATATCTTTGAGACCCCGGGCAAGATCCTTCCACCACAACTATCAGTAGCAGAAAAGACCTTACAGTTTTAATACACATAGGCATGGTCGTTAGCAAATTTTATGTTCAGTCAACACACAAATCGAAATAAAACTATCCTATCTCTTGGATTATCTATCAAGTTGGACTAAACTGCACTTCATGAAGTAATCCCCATTAAAATACGTTCATTATTTT
This sequence comes from Leptidea juvernica, assembly GCA_949711755.1. NCBI lineage: Eukaryota > Metazoa > Arthropoda > Insecta > Lepidoptera > Pieridae > Leptidea > Leptidea juvernica. Next base: position 6,442,692 of record CATIXQ010000033.1, read on the forward strand.
AGGAGTTCACAGGAAAGGAACATCAGAACACACGATTTATATTGATATATATAAACAACTTTATATGTAAGTAATCTGTTTGTTACACTGGTTTGGAACCTTTACAGGTAAACTTCTATTATTATAGACACAACAAGTTGAATTGTGAATGGTATTTGTACAACTCTTATCATTCTTAATCATTCAAATAATCCCTATTCTTAGAGCCATAGCTAGGCTTAATTGAGTTATTAATTTATTATTATTTCGAGGAAAGGAAATAAATGTTTGAAGATTGTATTATTTATAATAAGTTTAAAAGGCTGCGGGCTAGAAATCTCCATTTGAGCGAATTAAAACACCTCACCTGTTTTATATAATAGAGTGGATATTAGACCTGAATATTGTATTAATGCAATATAAGAGTAGATTAGATTTTCTTATTTTCGTTCTTAGTCTTATTAGTTTATATAAATGTCTTAATTAGGAAGGTATTGGTAAGAACAATCATCATTCAATACCTACTCGATAGCACTCAAAAACCGAAACTGTACAAAACTTTATACTATTATGCTTCCCTTTTTTCGGGCGTCCTTAGACTGCCCTGTTTTTTTTTCTTAAATACATTCTTGGCAGAGCGGTCGTGGTCATCACGAAGTGACATCTTTTGGAACAGATGTGATTCGTCCCACGAGCATTTGCCACTTTTCCCTGCTGGCCGACAGCCTGGTACACTCGTTCAATGGACCGCCCATAGCAGACTTACTTTGGTCGGTCCATCGCATGGGTTCCTTCTACCTTCCTCGCCCTCTGGTGCCCTTTGTCGTACCTTTTGCACGACAAGGCGCTCGATGGACTCTCTCTCGCGCCTTTGCTTTCATAGACATTTTTAAAGTAAAATGTATAACATATTAATTATACTTCGTCGAATGCATAAGAGTTACATTAATCGCTCAGCGAACGCAACAATGAAAATTTTATAATTAGCAGATACTTCAAAAATTATGATCATAATTTGTATAAATGGCACCATTATATTACCATGAGTATTAAAATTAAAAAATAATTGAAAGTGGTAAGGTCAGACTAAAAATGAAAAAAATATTACCTCCAAGTTTTAGTTCGTATCGTAGGAGCAAGTCTAATAAGAAATACATAATTGTTTGTAAATGTACCGTTTAGAAAATAGTTAATACCGTCAGGAGGTGAGTGTAGGAATTTGCAATAAGCTTCACCTTAGTCCTGCTACTTCCCTTTATTTCCCAAGTTTCGTGAATTTCATTTGTAATGTTGATACATCCAACTATAGGTAAGACTTAATGCTTATAAAATCCTATTAAGAGTGGCTCCGGGAATTGTAACAAATAAAAGAGTACTTTAATTTGTTCGATAACATATTTATTTTCTTCGTTAGTTAATTATTTTTACATTACATTTATCGAACCTGACGCCTGAACTTGTAAATTTCAATATTGAATACATTTACGTCATTTAATTTAAATTTTAAAAAACTAAGCATGTGTTGATCACTTGTTTAAAAAAAGTCTTTCTGTTGTTTAGGAATTGCTTTTATTTAAACACGAGTCGATGTTTGGCTGAGGTGTGTCTAACGGATAGATTATATTCAAAGAAGATTTTGATTATAATATGATGACAGATAGATGACATCTGACAAAAATTGGGTTCGTTCCTTTTGTTCCTAAACACTTCAGTTTATTTCTGTTTATTCAGTTTATAACGTTTTAGTTAAACACTGTTTTGTAATAGATAAAGATAAGCTTCATTTTAAACGTCGTAATTGTTAGGTCACTGACGTTGTTATAGTTACGCCACTGTTTATCAAAACAAAACGTGTCTAAGCCATGTTTAAATTTTTTTTTGTGATAACACCGTAAATATACAATAAAATCATTTATTTTGTAGTTATTTATAATATAAGAGTAATATTATCTATTATAAATCTTATGAAAAATCCCATGCTATAATTATAATCTACCGGAATTTTTCAACGTCCGCCATCTTTGCTATCAACACTTACCCAATATTAATCGAATCGTCTGAACATGTTTAATATTTTTATATTTTTTTAAGGGACAAAAGTTGCTCAACTAAATTCACTCTGTGTGAAATCTTCATTATTATAAAGGATATCGCACACAGGGCGTCGTACCCCACTGGAACGCAAAAAATCTAATATTACAATTTATTTAAATTTCCGTAAGTACTTATAATATACTTAATAAAAGCATTTTACAGTTAACCTAAATTTGTAGCTTTTAGAAAAATTTCCTATAACACTGTATATACGTGATGGGGGATAAAATGTTATTTTACTTATTTCTAATAACAAAAAATTTTGGGGGGAATCCAGAAAACTGGGAAATTCTGGTCATTTGCTAATTGGAACGCAAAAATCCACCTGCTATACATTTTATATGAGACTGTGTCGCACCTTCGTCGAATGTTGAATAGACGCGCGGCGGAACCGAACGTGCGGAATCCATCGCCAAGCATATTCCTCGCTTGTCACTCCGATATGGACCACCCTACCCCGAATTCAATAGATGCAACGTGACGCCAGTTTACCAATGGAATTTACTACATTACTAGCGTCTAGCGGACAACTGCCTTAAAAAGATAAAAACAAAACCGAATTGAGAATATATATCCTTTTTAGGGTACCGTTTTAGGCGACGCGGCGGGGGGAGGGGGTGCTATTACCAAGTCCTGACAGGCAACTCCTAAAACCCTCTGGAGCCTGGGCCCCCAGCCCTCGCCCATCAATTAGTACTTTGACTATTGTTTGACTACTTAAGCCCTCGTGAGGAAAAACCATATTAAATTATCCCACAAAAAGCGCATAGTATTTTACGTTTTTAGTGAGTATATCCATAAATAAAGGCAGATTTTAAATAATTAAGGTAATAATTCTCTAGGTTATAAACTGTCTAGTTTAAAACCTTTTTCGGTGATGAAATTCTAATGGTGTATATAATAAGGTTTGATTTCAAATACCAATTTTCCAATAAATATTGGAACAGAATCCATCAATATCTTGACCCGGCACGAGCTTGGCTATGCAGTCAGTTGCTGTTAGTCTTAGCTAGCACAGAACTGACAGTTTCATTGGACAGGAAGTATCTATAAATTTATAACAAATGAATTGAAACGGGTCTAGTACAAGACATAAAATTTTATGTACCCAAGAATTCCACATCGATTGTCGACAAAACAGCCAACTAAGAGTAATGTATGTGTCATGAAATGCAAACTTTCTTTCATTATTCTTAGCGACCGTAGAGCGGGCCAATTTAACTTCCTTGAATTTAAAATTTTATTTTTCAACTAAGAGAGTTTGCGGAAAGGTGATCGTAGTAAAATTAAATGGGTTAACAGAAATTTCAAATCTAATTACATTTCAACTAGTTAGTTTACGGTTCTGTACGAAAACTAGATAGCTTACAAAAAATGTATGAATAGGAATTAAGGTAATTTTTTGTAAGAATACGTTGCAGCATTTACTGGTATGTTTCGATATGTGTGATTATTTATTTGTTTCAATAATGGAAAATATATGGACCTAATGCTATACTATAAAGCATGGCGTTCACATTACGCGATATAATCGAGCTCAGTTGACCGCGATCTTTGAGAAGAGTATACAACTATATCTTCGGTCTGTCCATAATCTTTTGCTTTGTACACCTGTTCATAAAACTTCCTTTTTCAACAATTCATTTGTTGTGCAAGCTGTTAACCTATGGAATTCTCTTCTCTCTGAAATCAGAAAGGCTCAAACTCTCCAATCTATCAAAACAATACTCCATAATTATTATTTATTACGGTGACAAATTCATTACTAGTTCTTTTCTTGGAATTATTTACTGTATGTGTATCTTCTTGGTCTGGCCTTTTCCCATTTTATTTGGGGTCGGCCCTCCGTATCATGTGTCTCCAGGTGGCTCGATCCTGGGTCGTCTCTTTGTTTATGTGGGCTTCTTTCAGGTTCTTATTTAATATAGAAATCCATGTGATTCGGGGTCTTCCTCGTCCTCGAGGTTTAGTTACAATATCTAACACTTTTCTGCTCATGTGGTTGTATGATCGCCTCATAACATGTCCGTACCACCGCAGACGGCTCTCCTGCAGTTTATCTGGGATAGGTCTTACTTTAAAGGTGCCTCTTATGTGTATGTTTCTGACCAGATCCAGCCTAGTTACACCACCTGCCCACCTGAGTATCTTCATCTCTGCGCAGTGCAATTGATGTTCGTGCTGCTTTTTGAGTGGCCAGCATTCGACTCCGTATGTCATAGCCAGTCGGACGGCTGCTCTGTATACTCGTCCCTTTATGCGCACGGGCATTCGGCTATCGCATAGCACCCCAGATAGTTCTCTCCATTTCATCCACCCGGTATTTATGCGATGGGTGATATCTGTGTCTATTGACCCATCTTTACTGTTGACTGACCCTAGGTACTTGAAATGGTCAGCTTCTTTTAGCTGGGTGTTCTGCAGACAGATGGTGTTCTTGCTGTTGATGCCACTAAATTTACAATGCATGTACTTGGTCTTCTCTCTGCTTCTCTCTGCTGCGCAGACCTGATGTTTCCAGAGCTTCTCTCCACTTTTCTAAAGTCTGCTGCAGGATGTTCACATCTTCACTGATGATGACGACATCGTCGGCGTATAAGATGTCCCATGGTGGCGCTCGCTGCAAATTTGAGGTGAGATGGTTCATTACAATATTAAATAACAGAGGACTGAGTGCGGAACCTTTGTGCACGCCAACTTTAACATGAAATTCATCGCTTGTTCCGGCAGGACTTCGCACTTTTGTTGATACTTGGTGGTACATATCTTTGACAATCATTATGTAATGCTCGGGGACACTCTGGGCCCTTAGAGCGTGCCAAATTAATTCTCTCGGTATCCGGTCGAAAGCTTCTTCTAGGTCGATGAATATCATGTGCAAGTCTTGTTTGTTGTCTCTGTACTTTTCCATCAGTATTCTGACTGAATGTATGGCATCAGTTGTGGATCTACCGGCGACGAATCCGCATTAGTTTTCAGTGACGTTAGTTATTTCAAGAAGCCTTTTGTTGATGACTCTTTCCCATATTTTGAAGGAATGGGAGATAAGCTTTATAGCTCTGTAATTTTTGCAGAGTCTTTTACCACCTTTATTTTTATAGAAAGGGATAAGAAAGCTCTTTCGCCATTCGTCGGGAATTCCATCACCCAGGAACTTGTTGAAAAGTTTTGTCAGAAACAGTACTCCGGTATCTCCTATTCGCCTCCAGAATTCAGCAGGGATATCATCAGGGCCAATGGCTTTATTATTTGCCATTCGCTTTATTGCCAGATTTATCTCTTCAGGGCTTATACAGGGGATAGGGCCTTCTGTAGCAGGGATATCTTGTGGTGCCTCACTGGGGAATACTTCATTTAGTAGTTTTGTGTAGTATTCTTTCCAGCGGTCTCTTATGTCTTCGTTTGATGTCAGTAGTTTTCCTTGTTCATTTTTGATCAATTTATTTGTGACAGTATCCCTACTACTTTAGTGTTTGCGTTTTGCCAACTTAAATATTTCTTTATCGTTTGAGGCAGTTTCAAGTTTAGCATAGAAATCATCCCTGGTGGTTGCCTTGGCTTGTGCGACGGCTCGTTTTGCAATTTTCTTAGCAATTTTATAAGCCTGGTGGTCAGCATCGTCTTTCGTCTGTTGCCATAGCTTAAAAAGTGATTTCTTAGTTTCCAGTTTTGCTCTCACTTCTTCATTCCACCAGCTAGTGTCCTTGTTATTATTGATGGTACCTTTAGATACTCCCAAATATTCTTTTGCTTTCTCATTGCAGTATAATTTAAAATCTGTCCACATAGCATCAGCTGTATCATCCTGCTGCTCTTGGAGGTGTTGTGCGATATCTTCACATAATCTGAGACCTTCCTCACCCTCCAACTTATGCCACCGTGTTCTTACAATGTTCTGCTTCTTTACTTTGTATGTTTTTGGAATTTTGAACTCTGCCACTAGTATTCTATGCTGTGAGGTGAGAGGTTCCCCGGGAATGACTTTGCAGTCTTTGCATGTTTTTAGTTGTTTTCTATCAGTTAAAATGTAGTCTATCTGAGTGCATTTACTGTATGTGTATGTTTAAATTATATGCATATCGATACACCACCTTCTGTTATCTTTTCAACTAAAACTACTTCATTACAGCCGGCCAATTGCTTTTTGTAGTCTCGATTTTTGTTATGTTTAATTATTTTGTGGTGTGCAATAAAGATTTATTTCATTTCATTTCATTTTCACACGATCGACACAATGGATTTAATACAGGATAGTCTTGAAAGCTCATCAAGCTATGATGACAATGCGGAATTTGACACTATCTTGTCAATAATGCTTCAAAAGAAGAAAAATGCCAAACCATAGATATCAAATCATGTAAAGTTCAGAGGTGATTCAAAGTTTTTGAAGATGGAAGGAGAAAGGAGAGGACGTCTCACGATATAGCACAGCATGAACTCAGCACACGATCAATTTTGTTGCATATAGTTGGACGATGCTAGCCAGGACGATGGAAACCCTGAGAGGCTCATTGTGGTCGGCAAAATAGATGGGAAGAGGCCTCGTGGACGCAGTCCAACACGATTGTCCGACCAGATCCGCTCCGCCATCGACTCTACGGTTCACAATGCCTTTGACACCGCCAGAGACAGGAATAGATGGAGAGCGATCATACGTGAGAAAGTGATACAGAGGGGTGGTCACGACCCTCAGTACTGAGGATTACGACGCAGGGAGGAGGAGTAAGCCAATTAAATACCGTACAGTGAAGTGTGAACGTGTCCATAATAATGTATGGTGCGCGATATTGTTGTGCTATGAACTATATTATACTATATGCTATTATATTAGAGCGTAGTCTGCAAAGATATAATATTAAGAATATAAGAATACTATTTATAATTTCTTGACTCACACAGTAACTTTGTAAAATTACCGTCTGCAGTTTTCCCGATCCGATACGACCTAGAAACCTTTATGATTAGTGCATACTCCCAATTTAAAGGCCGGGTACGCATTTTTTTTATGAAAATAAGGGACGAGACGAGCTGATGGTAATTGATACGCCCTGCCTATTACAATGCAGTGCCGCTCAGGATTCTTGAAAAACCCCAAAAATTCTGAGCGGCACTACAACTGCGCTCGTCACCTTGAGACATAAGATGTTATCTCTCATTTGCCCAGTAATTTCACTAGCTACGGTGCCCTTCAGACCGAAACACAGTAATGCTTACAGATTACTGCTTTCACGGCAGAAATAGGCGCCGTTGATACCCATAATCTAGCCGGCATGCTGTGCAAAGGAGCCTCCCACTGGTAAACTCACTTCTGACCCCTGGTGTTGCGGATGTCCATAGGCGGTTGCCTCACCACTACTCAACACGTTAGCCTCTTGCCCGATCGCCCCCTTTAATATAAAAATATTACTACTTTTAATTTTATGTTTAACACTTATTTTATCTAACTTATACACGGCGTTGCAT
>CATIXQ010000033.1:6450237-6493660 GCA_949711755.1 Leptidea juvernica
TAAGAGTAGTACCTATTTTATATAATAATAATATTGACACACTTTTACACTAATTATCTTGCCCCAAAGTAGGCATAGCCTATGGTATGGGTACAAGACAACGATATATTTAATACGATATACTTACTTAAACATATATAAATACATATAAATCCAAATTATAAGAGTTCAAAAATATATTTGTGAAATGTATTATAATTTGTGTCTATATTATTATAGCTATATATATATATAAGCTATATATATAATTTTGAAACAAGTTGGATGGCGCTAAGTATTTGAAGCTTAATTATTTCTGGAAAATCGAACTTTAGAAACTCGAATCCAACGGCAGACATTATGTTAGTATTAATACGACAATTATAAGCTGGTACACATGGTCAAATCTTTGACAGAAGTTATAAGTAACGCCGCCTATAAAAGATTTGTTTAAGTGAGATTCAGTCAGCTCGTACACGATATTAAATTACTTTATCATATGTAATATATTTTTTCATAGCAGCAAAGTAATACTATATACGTACCTAAGTAATTATCTGTACTTCTCTTAGTATTATGTCCTATGTTATATTGCGATGGAGCAATGCTGCCGATATCAATACCATTGTTGTACTGCAGAAGGTCCCAAAGAATAATTGAGAGCAAAATTTTAAGAAAGAAACATCTTGACTGTTACCTCTCAATATATTCTTGACATTGTTATGTATGTATGTACATAGGCACATAAGTGAATTTGCTAGAAACTATCATAGCCCTATGGCTATTATTAGCACTATTGTTAGCACCAGGAACATACATAAACTTATAATACCTACTACTCGAAGTCGAGTTAGTAAGTCTTTTGCGGGGCGTTGTATATACTCTTACACCAAGATCCCAGATAATGTTCAAAACAAATGTATTACAAAATTTAAAAGAATTGTTAAAAACGTTTGCGTGGTAAAGGTTACTTATAACATAAATGACTTGCTTAATGATACCACTGGTTGGGAATAGATCGATCGCCCACAGGCTTTTAAATAATATATTTAATTGTATTTTATTGACTTTATATTGTAACCATATCTTTATAAAAAAAAAAGGCCGCTGAGTTTGTTGCGCCCGCACTTCTCAGGCCTGAGGCATACTTTTTAGAAAGGGAAGGTTTGGGAGTTTTTGACTTTCAATAAGTGAATTTGAATGTGAATTTATTCTGTTTGTTCTGTTTTACATACTAAGTCAGTATATTGCATTTGAATGTGGAATTTGTCATTTTTATAATTATGATTGTTCATTGAGTTTTCTCATTTTGGCGCCAATACATTGTACAATATTTTTCGATATTAAATGGAGTGGGGTGCTAAAAAGAACCGAATCGCTGTGTTTGCTTTACACATAGTAGGTATGGCGCCAATTGCAATTTTTAAAAACTCTCCATACTCTCCGAGTCATTAGTAAAATGTTTGTGCACCGGGCTATTAATAGGTACAATGAGACCTTCTCTGTTTGTGACAAAAAAAAATCTGGCCATCCACGTAGTGTTTATACGAAAAAGGTGGTCAAAGCCGTAAGCGAAAAAATTCAAAGAAATCCTGACCGAAAACAAAAGATTTTATCTCGGGAGATGAAGATAGCACCTAGAACCAAGGCACGTATTTCAAAAGATGACTTAGACGTACTGGTCATTTCTTATTTGATAATTTAAAAAAATAATAGGGTGGTAACATTGAAACAACTACACAAGGTCATAAAGCTCGGTCTACGCAGTCTTGGTTGGAAACGAACGTTTCGGACTACATCAGAGCTGAAGACTGGCAATCGTCTAGTCCCAATCTTAATCCGCTGGATTATGATTTACGGTCAGTTTTAAAGAGTACGGCTTGCTCTAAACGCCATGATAATTTGGAGTCCCTAAAACAATCCGTACGATTGGCAGTGAAGAATTTTCCCATACAAAGAGTACGCGCTTCTATTGATAACTGACCTCAACGTTTAGAGAACCGTTTTGCAGCCAATGGAGACGACTTTGAATAAGCTTTTTATATGTTGAATTGTTTTATATTTATGTATAAAATCCGTTGTTAATAAATGGCTCCTATCAAAAACATACACAGAATCTGAAGATCTCCTCAAGATATGTAACTTATAAAACTCTCCTCCTCCTCGCGTCGGTTTCCTCAGTGCTGAGGGTCGTGATCATCTCGACAGAGTACTTTTTTGCGTATTATTTGCCGCCATCTGCCCCTGTCGGAAGCAGAGTGTAAAGCGTCGTGGACAGTGGTTTCAAGGGCAGTGCGAATCTGATCGGTCCATCGCATGGGGCTCCTTCCTCTTGGTCTTCTTCCCTCCACCTTCCCTGTTACCATCAGTCTCTCCAGGTTGTCTTCATCCCTTCTGGCGATGTGACCGAAGTATTCTAGGACCCTACGCAAGCAGATGGTAGAGAGCCTAGACTTTATAAAACTAAAAAATACTTATAAAACAAAAAATTAAAAAATACTAACACAAGTTAGGTCTTATCATGGGTATCAGAGTTTCAATTCAAAACTGCATTTTATTTAAGATAAGTTCATTTTTAAGACGTAGTACATATTATGTATATATTTAAGTGTTGTGAACCTCTGTTTTGGTGAAATAAAGTTTATTATTAATATTAAACTAACACACTGTAAAATATTTAATCCAATAGAAAGTATTTTTTTTTCTTTGTTTCAGTATTTTTATCAAGACTAGGTATACGAAATAATTCGACTAAAAATAAAAATAATTCATAATTTTTATAGACAGAATCTTAGCCTGAATAACTATTATATTATACTGTACAACTGATTGTCTTGGAGTCACAATAGTGGGTGTTATCAGAGCTTCACAACGTTATTAAATAAACAGTTCGAACCCTTCGCTCGTACAATCGAAGGATTACTGCAGCCACTTGCTGTATCGTCTATTATTCACCACTGTTTATGTTCGCTCTAAGTAATTGCAATCTGGAATATTACATTCAGTGAACAAATAAGATAACTTAGCCGGCTCTGTCTGACGATGTTAATTTGATTATTTGTCTTAAATGTGACCCAGGAATATATGATGAAAGGACAATATCTTTTTTTTTAAGGAAAATAAGAGACGAGACGAGCAGGATGTTCAGCTGATGGTAATTGATACGCGATGACCATTACAATGCAGTGCCGCTCAGGATTCTTGAAAAAACCAAAAATTCTGAGCGGCACTACAATTGCGCTCGTCACCTTGAGACATAAGATGTCAAGTTTCATTTGCCCAGTAATTTCACTTGCTACGGCGCCCTTCAGATCGAAACATAGTAATGCTTACACATTACTGCTTTACGGTAGAAATAGGCGCCGTTGTCGTACCCATAATCTAGCCGGCATCCTGTGCAAAGGAGCCTGCCACTGGTAAAATCTTTTTATAAAATTAATCTTACCTACTTAAATCAGTGACTGAAAACAAACCAATTCAACATAAATAATCTTTATAAATTTACGGCGTTAATTTGATTAATTATCTTAGTCGTGATATTTATATTTTGCATTAATAAATACATATATATTAAACGATTTAAAAAATAAATTATGAGACTGATATAGTTTTGAAATACAAAGATCAAATTATGAATATATTACGAGTTAAATTAGCTGAGGTTTTCTTATGACTGAGTGGTTAGTATAAGGAATTTTGTTATATATGTTATGTGAAGTTCAGATATTAATTTCAAATATAAAGTTCATGTTCATATTGATACGTATCAGGGCTACAGGGTTAATCCCTACTGACATTATAAATGTTAATTTAAGTTTGTTTGTTACGCTCTTACGCTAGAGCTACCATACCGATTTTGATGAAATTTGGTACAGCGATAGACTAGAGCTTGGGAAAGAACATAGGCTACCTTGTATACCGGGAAATCCATGAGCTATAACTATATGAATAGGAGGTTAGTTTGCTATAACAATCTTCCTCGAAATAAGATTCATTTAATATGGGAACGGGAGTGAAAACGGGAACCGGAACTAGAGTAGGACATGAGATAATTTTTCAAACGTGCTTATTATTTTTACAAATCCTTTAGCTGCGCGGATGAAGTCGCGGGCATCAGCTAGTAATTTTTAAGTACCTACATGTTTCAGCTGTCACATAAACACTTCTTTCTAGATACAAATAACTTGTTACTGACTAACAATTTACTAGAATATAGAATAACAAAGCGGAAAAGAGAGATGAACATCTGTTACAGAGATACAGAAAGATAGAAAAGGAAAGCGTATCTATATGACCAGTATGTATGATTCTTTGTTCTTCTATAAACACAAATTAGGACAACAGTTGACCCTTAAGGCCATCCCTACAACTTCCCTCTAATTCAATAACTAATCGCTTCAAGTTATACTTATGATGATTTTGAGCTGTTCTGTATTTGAGCTCTTTGAGCTCAAAAGTCAAATAAGAAAAGTCAAAAAGAGATAAATGTTAAATAAAACCCTATTTTATATTAACTACCGCAATGAAATCGGTGGAGCCGTTCAAAAGTTATAAGAGGTTTACATACCTACTTCCATACACACACACATATACACACACACAACACACACAGAAGTACGGACACCATCGCGGAAATAGTTAGTCCTGGGACCTTAAACCGTCGATGGACCTTAAATCCTGACCTGAAAACTCGATTTTTTAAAAGATGGGGTAAAACCAATAACTTCCCGATTTTTGAAAATTTTCAAGCGGGAAGTTAAAAAGTAATGAATATAATTTTTTGTTTTACTTTGCAGGGTTTTCATGTATTTATTACATCATAGTTAGTTATCGGGTAGAAAATAATTAATTAGTAAAATCCAAACTCTTGGCCAATTTAATAGAAAAGAAGTATATATTTGTTAGATGCACGAGTTATTTGTGAATAGTTATGATTCTCTCTCGTGTTGAAGTTATGTTGATTTAATACGAGAAGAACTTAATTCTGTACTGAATTTATTCCAACCGGTAGAAGATTGGGAACAGTTATAAAAAAACTGATAATTTTTTAACTCTCGTAAAAAGCTTCAATAGTGATAGAAAAATGTTAAAATTACCGTTCTAATGAAAATAGGTATAGCCTGTTGGTTGGTTATAAGAATTATAGTTTATGGCGTGTAGTGCGAAGGCGGCAGGAATCAGGTCAAACAGCTCTTCGGAATACTTCCCGTGAAAAATTCAGTAGAAGACATTATGTGTCTTCTCGAAGCAACATTTCTACCTAACGCCAAGTGATCGATCCTGTCACGAAGAGCTGGATAGCACGGACTAGTAAATCGTCCGTGCTGGAAAAGTGATGAATGACTTGACTTGAATTGACTCGAATGCGAAGTCTGTAGTCAAAACTCTGGCCATCCCTTGTAGCAATAAGACCGGTCCAAAATATTAATATAGTATAGAATTTTGAATAGTTTCATATTTATCGGACAAGACTTGCACAGAGAGCAGCACCAAAGTACATATTATGATAGACCACATGAAAATGTATGCATTGCAAGCAGTCTGGATGTTGCTAACATTTAGACTTTTGTTCATTGATATTAGCCGAATTGCTGATATATACAGTATACTTATAGTATACCTACTATCATATACGCTATAAGGTCATTCGTTATAATATTAGGTATAATATTAAAAATACTCTTTTAGTATTTTTTTTCTAAACTTAAGGCAAATATCACCATCGAGACAACAAATGGCGCTACCTGAGAACTTTGGACACCCTTTGACTGAGAAGATAATAAATGTCGATATAAATAAAAAATGCTTATGAATACCAAATATGATGCAACGACTTAAATCATACCTACTTTAATGTGCGCTGTAAGCTCATTCATTAATACCCAATATTAAAAATACGCTTTTAATAATTTTTTTTAAACTTACGGCTGACGACTTTGGACACCGTTTGACTGAAAAGATATAAAAAAGGTTATGAATATCAAATATTCAATCTAAAAATAACAAGAAGATATACTTTAAGATGCATTTTACTTAAAAGATCCTTGGAGTATTGTGAATCTACTCAGAGTATGAAAGTATTCTTCTTCTACATATACAAGAATATTTGCAAAGTTCACTCAACTGTATATTTTAACGTAAAACTCAATAGATTGTACTTATCAATGTTAAATTGAATGAGAATCTTCAAGTCAAAGCTCAAGTGACCCATGAGTATCTCAGCTTTACCTGAACGAGAGATTCGGTATTGAACTATGGAGCATTTCTTCAATAGTAGCAAATGAGGCGCCTCCAGAAAATTTATTTAAAGAAGGTTTAATGCAACATCTTTAGAAAATGTAGCCGCATTTACTTTTAATAAGTTTCGAGTGTACAAGATGTGGTTTATTTGAACGTTGAATTCCTTTTTTGTACATTAGTGATTTTCTTAGCATCATACATTGTATGTTTTTCAATTTTTTGTATGTGGTGTTCATTAAGGAAATAATCACGTTTGAATATTTAACTCGTCCAATCTAATCAAGGTTAGCGTAAAGGTATTCTAAATGACTCGTGCTTACGTTGACTGACGTTCAAAAATTTTAGTTTTTGAATCGTCTATAATGTGTACCGTCAACTTAATAATATCAGTTGCTACGTATTATGCAACGTACATGGAGCTTTATTATAATTATTTCATCATCAGCCGGTAGACGTCCACTGCTGGACAAAGATCTCCTCGGCGCGGCGGTCGGTCCTGCGCTGCCCTCATACAACGTATTCCAGCGATCTTGACCAGATCGTCGGTCCATCTTGTGGGGGGCCTACCAACACTGCGTCTTCCGGTAAGTGTACTTTCTATCACCATTCGAGGACTTTTCCGCCCCACCGGCCATCTGTCCGTTGAACTAAGTGCCATACCCACTACCACTTTAGTTTCGCAATAATTTGGGCTATGTCGGTGTTCTCCTACAGATCTCCTCATTTTCGAATCTATCTCGGAGGAAAACTCCGAGCATATCCACCTCCAATTCCCCCTGAGGGACCATGAGCTTTCTCGTCATGGAGCTGAAATACTACAAACATCAAAATCTTCTATGATGTACTGATTTTGTAACTGAACCAAGTTAATGTCCAAATACGTTTCAAATCATTATTATAGTAATTTATCGAACAAATATATTGTGTATTTTCAGATTATTTTCAAGGTGCAGCATTTAATTTCTGCGAGCTTACAATATCACTCTCCGACAGAAATGGAAACACATCTCTGTATTGAGGTAAATCTTTTAGAGCTTAGAAAAATAATTGCATCGCTTTAGGAGAAGCAATTACATCAGTCGAGAGCAATTTCGATTTACGGGATGGAGGTCTCGATATCGGCGTTTTCGAGAAATAATTTCGATTCTACTTTCTTATATGATACATTTCATATATATTAATAGTATTATTAAAAAGTATTTCGTGGTTTCTGTGGCATGAGAGCACGCCATTTTTAGATAGTTTAATACCTACTGTACTAATTTTGTTTAGTACCTACCACTATAGATGCCTGATGCATCGGCCATGCATGGCTCTCGGGAAATCGTTGTCGAGTGCGGGAAGGATGTCGTGTTCATCCACAGTGTGGTTTTCAAGGGCTTTTATCCAACGGATAGCGAAAGTGTGAAATAATCCTCCAAGATATTCAATAGTTAGTAAAAGTTATTTTTCCTGCCCTTGCTAGTTAGACCAGCCAATCAGCTCGAAAAATAAAAACTTTTTTGTAATGAATATTAATTATGTGTTCCATTTGTGTATATTTTTTATGTATTGTTTAATTTTGTAACAACTTGGACACATATTGTATTTTTGAAAAGGTCATATATATCCTAAATTATCTCATTTACAGCAAAGATTAATTATTTCTATCATTAGGAAAAATCTTACAGAATTAGAAGAATATTAAAATTTTTTTTTAGGCTTTTAAAAGGCTTATTTCTTTAAAGCAAAACAAATTAAGCTGAATTATAAAAAAGAATAACTATAAAACCAAGATATCGCTACAACAATAACACAAATGCTTGTGATTGGGTGAAAACGAACCTTGATTACTGATAAAATTTATCATCCCCATGCAGTCCCAAAAATATATTAGTAACGTCTTTGGAGTGTTCTTAAAGCTATATATTTTGCTTTAATTACTTTTCATCATTAGTTCTCTATACTATTAATGACGTCCAAAGAATGCTGTTTTCAATTAAATAAAAAAAGATTGTAAACAAACCTTTATGTAACGCGAATAGCTCTACTCACCACACTTTTTTATGCGTCACCAGTTTTTTTTATAAAAGGGATGAGACGAGCAGGACGTTCAGCTGATGGTAATTGATACGCCGTGCCCATTACAATGCAGTGCCGCTCGGGATTCTTAAGCCTCTGAGCGGATATACAACTGCGCTCATCACCTTGAGACATGAGATGTTACGTCTCATTTGTAAGTAATTTCTCTAGCTACGGCGCCCTTCAGACCGAAACACAGTAATGCTTCACGGCAGAAATAGGCGCCGTTATCGTAGCTATAATCTAGCTGGCATCCTGTGGAAAGGAGCCTCCCATTGCTAATGGAAGACTGTTTCCTAAGTTTTGCAAACATAAAAAGTTACACTACAAAGATTTTGTTTATTCAAGCGTTATAAAACTTGTAATTCTTTTAACGAAATAATGCTGGCCATTAACCTTAGAACTAGGATCTCGTATGTGTTTTGAGAAGTCGACGTACACATCCAATATGAGGTTGTCATCGTTACAGTGGCACGACGGAGGAATAAGAATTAATCCACTGTTCTATTTACTTCGCAGAAAAACTTGATTTCGACGCTGTCATGTTCAAAATGTAAAGCATCTGATTTAAATTTTGATCTTGCCTGTATTAAGAGAGAGTTCTAAACAACAAAATTTGCATTTAAGATTGATTTTATTTGACCGGCTTTATACTTTTGTAGTGGTATTTGGGAAATAACTTAAGATATAATTAGCATGATATATTGAGTATACGTATAATGAATAATAGATCGAGGATAGTGAGAGAAGACTTTTTATATAGTCTGGTTAGTTGAACGTGTCTTTTTTGAAGGATCCCAGGTGGTATTATCCTAAAAACACCGCGCAAGGAATTTCATTTCATGGTTTGGTAGTTTACCTAAGAGGAAATTGTTCCTAATGACATTCAGGTGGTGATAGTTATACATGTATTTATGGCGCGTGGTGTTTGCGGCAGGAATCGCGTCAAACAGCTCTATGGAAGACTCACATCAAAGGCACGTGTCTCTACGGAACTTCAAAATATCCAGCCGTTCACCAAGTAGTGTGTACTAGACGATTCAAACTGCTCTACGTTCTACGTGGTCGAATGGTACGAGCTTATACAGGGATGCACAAGCCCAGAGAGGAGAGGAAAACTCCAGACTCCTCCGTACCTGGACTTTACAGAGTGGTGTTGAGAGGGTGTTATCTTGAAAAAGTGCCTCGCTCTTTTGATGACTCCCAATTGCTTTGAAGCCACTTTGGCATTGCTTTCATTCCCCTCAATTTCCAGCATTTTGGTAATAAAGGCTGTAAGGGAATATAGTCGAAGAGATATATCAAATTTTGTTTTTCTTTTGAATACCGTCTCTATTGCTTCGAATAATAATAATAATTGTTTTTAAGCTTAGTTAATATAGTAATAATATAATTCAGGTAAGGTGTTACCTTTGAGGTCATGTGTCACGCGGGGCCCACAGCAAGAGCAAAAGATCGGCGTTGGAAAACATTTGTGTTTGTGGAAATCAAAAACTACTTTAATTCTTTAGTGAGACCTATCCTTGAATATAACTCAGTAATTTGGTGTCCATACTACAAAAAATACATAGCTCGAATAGAATCAGTGCAGAAAAAATTCGTGTCTAGACTCAGTTATATCGATAAAACCAAAAAAGGCTAATTAATCTTGAAATTGATTCCCTGGAAATGCGTAGAAAGGCGGCCCAGTTGATTTTTCTTCACAAACTCATAAACAACCTAATAGACTGTCCAGATATTCTTCAAAATATTGGCATTTGTGTACCGTCATTTAATTGTCGAATTAATCCCCAATATTTATTAAATTTTATAGAAATAACTACGGATTAAACTCTCCCATTCAACTCATATATATAAGCTATAATAAAATATTTAAATTAGATGATAACATCGATGTATTTTCAAATATTAACTTGTATAAAAAACAGGTGTCCTTGTTATTAAAAGGCTTAAACATAGAATAGTAACTATTTAGTATTAGTAGTAGTAGTAAATTCATTATTGTTATTTTTCTAATTTGTTTTTAGCATTAGTTTTTTAGTTTTAGTAACGATGTGCATACATTTAATTTAGATATGTAAATAGTAACACTTATTAATGTTTACCTTTTCGTATATGTAAAATTATGTATCTAGTAGTATAAATAAATAAACTTACTTATTGGAAATCAAAAACTACCCATTCGGAAAAGTAAAGTAAGTTTTTAATATTTCCCAATTTTGTTCGATCATATAGTGTCACATTTTGCAAATGTCAAAAATAAAACTAACTTCCTGTCATCTTCAGTGTAATCGGTACTTCAAGTTTAAAACACTAGGTGGCCCACCGTTTATATTAAAGTTGCTATTTTTTATTAGTGTGTGTGTAAGTAAGTAAATATTTTTCTTTCTTACGGCTTTCAATAATAATTGTTTATGTTTTAACTCAGCAGGGGCAATATTACGAGCCTTAACTAAACGAAAATTAACTATACTTGTGATAAAGATGTGTACCTAACATTTTCAAGATGCTAAGTTAAATAAAGAAAGAACTTTCAAACTTCTTTTGCTCGAACGCTCGCGAGCAACAAATCTCCATTTGAGCGGATTAAAGCACCTTACCTGTTTTATATAATAGAGAGGATATGAAGCATGAATATTGTACAGGAAACTTTAGAGGCTCACCTTCAAGAACGCCGCCGTTCATAAGCGCGCTGTTACTGAGATATTTATTGCTTTCCCTCCATTCTTTCTTTCAAATATTAAGTTAACGAATAACGAATGCAAACTTTACTGAGAAAATGCAAGATGGATTACTAATATGGTTTGGTGACTTTGTGGATTCTACCACGTGCTTATACTACCTATTATATATTATATGATTATTAATTTACATATATCATAGTTATTAATTATACATAAACAGTAATAGCTATATATTAGTCTTTATCACCTGAAAGAAGTAGGAAAATCAAGAGTATTGTTAACGTTTGTGTGCTAAAGGTAATTAAAACTTAGTTTAACAATATTTATCTACACCCATGCTTTAAATCCTCTATTAAAGATTCTGAAACAGTTAGCTTATTGCCAACATTAAAACACCCAATGTTCTAAGAACCATTACATCATCCAAACGAGTGTTGTAATGTTGTACTGAATTTCATAATAACACTCCTATATTTTTTTTCAATCCCTTCATGCTCAAAGAGTTTGAACAGACAGCCACATTCTTAATGCACGATGCGTGGTATCTGTATGATTATCAAAAAAAGAACTAAGTATTTCGTTTACGCACGTTCCACACTACCAGAACGTCGCACGCCGTAAAAAAAGTAGGTTATTCGAATCCCCGCCGTTGTTCTTCGATATTTTTATTGTTTTTTTTTTACACAAAATGATCGATTCATTTTAAGCGCTGCAAAAGAACATAATATTCAAGTGCATTTTAATTATTGCACTATACAATATGTAAATTACTACTAAAATAAATATTTTTTTCATTAATACTTACCTAGTTTATTTGTATATAATCAGTAATGAATGATATTAGGTTACTACTAGGACTGGCTGTTTTAATGTTAGCAGTAAGCTAACTATTTCAGAATATTTTAGAGGATTCATATTATGGGTGTAGATAAAGTCTTGTATGCAACTGTTGATAATTAGGTATTAAAACACTCATGTGATACTATTATCACACTCGGCTTCGCCTCGTGAGATAAATCCACATTCGTGTTTTAATACCCCTTATTACACAACAGTTGCATAAATAACTATAAACGATACTTTGAGAACAAAGCGAAGGTAACAGGGATATTTCATAAAACGGATGTATTTGTATTACTTACAACTACAAGTGTTTACGTATTTCTTATTAAAAGGCGCTGTAAGTAAAATTACCGGGCTAATAAGAATTACCATCAATTGAGTTAAAGCAACCAGCGCGCGCAATAATTGTAATGTCGCTTTTAATTCTGGGTTCAATCAAGAATCCTTAACGACATTGCATTGTATTGGGGATGAGTTACCATCACTGAACATCGAACTCGTCTCACTACTGTTTCTTTTCTAAAGAGTTTGTCGAGCAGTAGCTTTTCATTTTTACTCCTTCTGCGGAGACCAAATATCCCCAAAAATGGGGCATTGAAATGAACCATAAGAATAATTGAGTTGTGTAAAGAATTAAAGAATGTCTTATTTTCAAATTCATTTGCTTATTCAATTGGGGCTAGTTGTAGGATCGTCCAAATTGTAGCAAGGTAGCATAATGTGTACGTTGCTTGTACGACCACTATCCTATCACTGTTATATCTATACATCTATACTTATAAATAAAATTGGAGTGTCTGTTTGTAATATTGAAATAACTCTTTTTTACTACATGTATATGGTTATATATGCGGTACATACACCAAAATAACATTTTTTACTATTTATATCTGTCTGTCTGTCTGTTTGTTCCGGCTAATCTCTGAAATGGCTGGACTAATTTTGACGGGACTTTTATATGCAGGTAGCTGATGTAATAAGGAATAACTTAGGCTACGTTTATATTAGAAAAACGTTTATTTAAGAAAAATGAAGTAATGTTACAATGTCTAAGAAACGGTCTAACTCTTAAAATATTTTATATTATTAAGCCTTTATTCCTTTACTAATTTTACATAATACAAATGAAATAAAAAGTGCCTTTAAACAAATATCGGCAAACGGTTGTCTTCCGACAAAGGCCTCCTCCAAAGATTTCCATTCTGTCCTGTCTTTTGTTGTAAGAGTCCATAGTTGTCCCGCTATTTTCTTGATGCCGTCTTCTCATCTCATAAGCTGTCTACTTCTATTCCTTTTGCTGTCTAATGGTTGCCGTTCAGTTATTAGTCTTCCCCATTTCTCTGTCTCTTCTCTTATCATATGACCTGTCAATTTCCACTTTAATTGTTTGGATGTCTTAATACTATAGCGATTATTAATTAATAATTTATTAATTGCACAATTGACAAATACTAGTCATATAATGCTGATGTTATTATTGATTAAAATGATTTGTAAATCGATGTAAATGTAAATCTTGATATAAAAGTGTGGCAATAAGTCTCTTGCTACTTCTTCTCATTAGCTCAACCCTTTACGAAGTAGCGGTAGATTCAATAAGAAAAATATTTTTTTTTGACATTGACAAGTGTCATTTCCGTGACCTACGTGAATAAACTGATTTTGATTTGATTTGGTTATCCAAATAATTAAATAAATGAAATTCATGATCATCGCTTCACAGTTATAAATTGAATCATTCATAAACTGAATCTTCTCCATTTTGACGAGCATTAAAGTGGTAAAATATTCTAATAATCATATCTGTTACTAATCGTCCTTCTAACCAGTTTTTTGTATAATATTGTACAGTCTCTACCCTAGCCCCCATCCTGACAATATTCTTCTTGTATTCTATTTTCAAGAAGTATCTATCTGTACTCTATGCATAACTTATACTTATTTGGTTTATTTAATAAAATGAAAAAAAAATATGGGTTGCACTCCGGGAGTGCCGACAGAAGTGAAAACTTATTTAGACGCGTTAGACATTTTTTAGATAGTTACTAGGGTTATTGGGTTGCATTTTATTTATGAATTATATTTTATTAATTATTGGAAACTTTAAATTACATTTAATATTATTTTATGAATAATCATTAACAATTTCATCAACTCTTGTATCATCATCGTTATCATTAAAATTATAAAAAGATTCGTGGTAATTATAATAGGAAACATAATATATGCACACACAATAGCTGCATCTCATAACGGTGTCGCGAGTCCAGAGATTTTATATCATCTAAAAATATGCGTACCGCGCTAACAAGAATTTATGAATTCAAAAAAAATTAAAGTTTCAGATTCGTATGTGATTGAACATCAATAATTCTTCGTAAATATTTTTCCAAAACAACTATTCAGCTTTCTCAAACTGCTCTAGTCCATCGCTAGAGGGCAGAGTATTTTATTAACTAATTTCGCAACCACAACATTCCATATACGAGAAACGCTTTAGGGCATGTTGTATTTTTTGGACACAAGCGGTGCTCTGTTTAATGAAAACTCCAAGCTATAGAATGCCGCCGGGAACGCTCCACAGATTGGTGAAATTATTCCCAACAGGAATATTGTTATTAAGATTATTAAATCGAATGTCTGCTTATTTTCAATATAAATCGTCTTAATTTGTTATGACAGTCTCTACTTAAATATTACAGGTCCTTCTTAAGTCTAAATTATTAACTTGTTGGTTTTTTCAAAAGGAACACAGTTAATTTTAAGATTAGTATTCTTCATAGGTAACAAAATACTCATACTTAGTAATTGTATAGATACTCAGTGCATAAAAATCGAAAAAAATCACAAAAATAAAAACCATTTTTATTATTTTTTGGTTAAACCGAATCTATTCATGTACATTGTCTTTTTTTTTTCATGACAACAAGTATCGAGACGAGCAGGACGTTCAGCTGATGGTAATTGGTGCGCCCTGCCATTACAACGCAGTGCAACTCAGGATTCTTGAAAAACCCAAAAATTCTGAGCGGCACTACAACTTAATTTATTTTTTTATAATGTTATATCATTTATTCAAAGAAAACAAATCTTATGTCTTTATTTACAATTATATAATTACATAAATTAAAACTATCATTACTGGGAAGCGTACCAAGAATACTGGCAGCATTTCCGCGTTGGATAGCTAGGCTGATCCGTTGACCGAAACAGCTGCCAGCGCTTGGGTTGCAGGAAGCCATATTGAGGCGAGAAGATAGTACATTATACATTCACCACGCGTCTGGGCCCGACGCGACGGGCCAAGTGTCTCGACACCAAACGGCACAAAGATGTATGACGCACTGAGACCGACATATTTGCCACGCCTGCTGGCAGTCGAAGCAGCAGCCCCAGCACCAACTGACGTAACTTGTACATGAGAAGGAGCCAGAGTGTCGACGCAAGTCGCGTACCAGACCAGCGCCCTTCCCCGTGCCCAAGCCAATTTAATTTATTTTGTTATAAACATCAAAAATCAATTAGGTTTCAAATCTTTAGTACTGAAATTTATCGAAGAAATAATTGTTATTTCCAGAGTATAAAAGTGCAACGATCCATTTCTGCGAGTTTACAATATCACTTGCCAATAGAAATGGAAACACAGCTCTTTATTGAGGTAAATCTTTTCAGGGCTTAGAAAAATAATTGCATCGGTTGAGGAGAAGCAATTACATCAGTCGAGAGCGATTTCGATTTGCGCGATGGAGGTCTCGATAACAGCGTCTTCGACAAATCCTCAACTGTGAACCATTAAATGCTTTAATCTTTTTATTAATAAGTGTTTTGTAGCTTTTGTGTTACCTCGGTTTAAGGACATTTATTCTCATAAGATTTATAGCTTACCAGCGATAGAAGTTTGTATGGAAATTGCAATTCACGCGTCCCAATATAAGGCGATAAGAATGACGTATCGGGTATATTGGGACAGCTTCAGATTATTGACAGCTAATTACTGACACTAGAAGAAGTAATTTATTTGTAGATAGTATTTTGGAACGGTCATTAGTCGACTCGAGTCGACTTTGCTCGAATGAGTACATATTTTTACCTTACGTAGCCGAGCGTAACAGCTCAGTCTTTTCGATAGAGTTTAGTGCGCCTATAGAAGTTTTTTTATGACAGTACGGGACGAGACGAGCAGGACGTTCAGCTGATAGCAGTTGATACGCCCTGAGCAAAACAATGCCGCTCAGGATTCTTGAAAAACCCAAAAATTCTGAGCGGCACTACAAATTGCGCTCGTCACCTTAAGACGTAAGATGTTAAGTCTCATTTCCCCAGTAATTTCACTAGCTACGGCGCCCTTCAGGCCGAAACACAGTAATGCTTAATTATTAATGCATCACGGCAAAAATAGGCATCGTTGTGGTACCCATAATCTACCGGGCATCCGGTGCAAAGGAGCTTCCCACTGGTAAATACGTTGAAATATAAACCATAACAAAGTTCTAAAAATTGTATTGGAATTTGAAAACTTCTACATTAAGCCACTAACTTTTCTCTCACAACGCACATGACTAGTTCACCACTAATGGAGGACTGTTTCCCAAGTTTTGTTAGAAAACAAAAAGTTCACTTACTAAAGACTCGTCTTATCCAAGCGACTTAAAACTTGTTATTTTTGTAACGGTATAAACCTCGCATTTATTACTAGCTAAGTACTAGGATCTCATATGTGTCAAGGGAGATGTTTTGCGGGAAGTCGACGCTCACACCCAATATTAGTTTGCCAACGTTACTGTACTACGACGGAGGAATAACAATTACCTACTCCGTTCTATTTTCAAAATTTGATTTCGCGCTCTCACATTTGAATTTATGATCATCTGATTAAATTTTTTTAAAGAAAATATCCATTTTATATTGAATATGTTAGTACCTAGCACAATATACAATTAACACTGAGTTATAAATGAAACGAAACCGTATTTCTGAATGATTTTATAAAATTGACGTAATAAAAAATGATAAATATTAATATCGTATTTGTGTAAACAGCTTTAACAGTACCACTTTAAAGGCCCGAAACGCTCCTGTGATTCCTCTGGTGTTGCAAGAAAATGTGGGCGGCGGTGATCACTTAATACACGTACGCTCGTTTGTCCTCCTTTTTATTGCCAATTTTTTTAAAGTATTAAATGGATATAGTATTTTATTTTAAGAGATCGACATATTATGCCATCGCGGACTTTGGGATATAAGATACACAATTCCACCAGACATTATTTTGTTATATCTCGAAGGATTAGACAGCGTTTTCGTTGAAAGCTTCCAGACGGCATTTTTTTTCTGACACCTCCAACAAATAACGTTAATGTATACAAAAATTTAACCAACTATGTACCTTCCTCGAGAACCACGCTATCCATTGGTGAGAACAGCATAAAAATCCGTTCAGTAGTTTTTGAATTTACCGCAAACAGACAGACGCGGCGGAAGACTGTAATAATATGTAGTGATTATTCATCGGTACTGAATATATTTATTTTTGAAACTAATTTTTTGGACACAAGCGGTGCAGTTTAATGAAAACTTCAAACTCTAGCATGCCACCGGGAACGCTACATTGATTGAGGAAAATTTTCAACATATTGTTATGATGATTCGATGAAGTGTGTGCTTATCTTTTATTTTTTGGTTTCTTCGTCCAATATAAGGACAGCTAAGGGTTTAAGCCATGTAAAGTCATGTACAGCCATGTCTTCAGCGTGTTTATTGTTTATATTGTTTTATTTTTTTTTAAAGGCCGTAGCCAAGTGTATGCTCACCCTGAAAGATAATTGTGACAGCTGAGTATTTTGTGACGTTACGGACGAATAAACTGCTAAGCTATTTTTATGACAACTAACTTAATGTTAGTTGTCAAAAATAGTTCTTTTTGCAGTGAAAAATTCATCAGCTTCGTTGAGATTTGAAGGTCTATGAAAGGAAAAAGCGCGACAGTTAAAAGAGACAGACACATAAATTCATACGATTTAACCATGGTAGAAATTGAGATAAGAAGCATTATACAATGTTGCGGTACCAGGCGCTCATAGTTGAAGAAGAGATTGTGACGCCAGTATACCTTATATATTCTGACGTCATGCGCACGACGTATAATAACTACATAGATAACTAGAGCCACCAGTGGGAGGCTCTTTACACAGGATGCCGGCTAGAATATGGGTACCACAACGGCGCATCAATTACCATCAGCTGAACGTCCTGCTCGTCTCGTCCCTTAGTTTCATAAAAAAAAGAGAACATCAATTTGGTAGCGGTGATAGTAATGTCTTTCATAGCGGTTGAAATCATGTGTCATGCTAGCAACATATTAGAACTTCACATGCAGTTTAGAGGTTCATGCACAATGCATATTTCACTTCTGACATGCGTACTTTGTACGCACGCAATTTTTTTATATGAGAAGATGCCTGTGTCTTCAGCTGTGTAGATTTGATTAACATTGAATATAAATGATTCAAATGATATATAACTGACAGTGAAAATATTATCCAAATCCGTCCAGCTAGTTTGAAAATTAAAATAAGTTATTTTGAATGCAAGCATTTTATATATTACTAGTGGACCCAACAGACGTTGTTCTGTCGGAAATTTCGGACACACGTCTTAAATTTGAAAAATCGGTCCAGCTGTTAGAAGGAGTCCTCTAAAATACACTATATGGACGGAATTGAGAATCTAAACCAATCTCAAATTCACTGGAACACACAAACAAATCATCAAAATCGGTCCAGCCGTTTAGGAGGTAGTTCAATTGTGAATCAAAATCATTCTCAAATCCACCTGAAGACACACACCAATCTCAAATTCACTGCAACACACAAAAAAAATCATCAAAATCGGTCCAGCCGTTTAGGAGGTTGTTCAATTGTGAATCTAAACCATTCTCGAATCCACCTGAATACACACAGAAAATTTTCATTAGAATCGGTCCGGCCGTCTAGGAGGAGTTCAGTGACATACACACGCACAGAAGAATTGTATATATAAAGACTAGCTGACCCAGCAAACGTTGTATTGTCATACAAAGTAAAAAATTCAATAGCTACTTAATTAAAATTTTTGGGATAAAGAAATAGATGACGAGTGATTCCCAGACCTACCAAATATTATCGTATTGCAATAATTATTATATCCGATTGCCATCTTGCAACCCTATTGCTGGAACGGAAGAGAGTAATATAAAAATCGCTATAAAAAAATAGTTGTTTATCGTAGACGGGTGAAAATTTGAAGTTATATGCATTTTTTAATGTGGTATCATAAAAAAAATCTAAAAATTAAAAAAAAAATTGGGGTGGACTACTTTTAACATTTAGGGGGATGTAAAATATATATTGTTCGATTCTCAGACCTACCCAATATTCACACAAAATTTCATGAGAATCGGCTAAGCCGTTTCGGAGGAGTTTAATTACAAACACTGCGACACGAGAATTTTATATATTATATGAAATTTTCTTTTATTATGATAATATGTAGTTTTAAAAAGCAAGTTTATAGAATGAAACATAAAATACAATAGTTTGAAAGCACATCGCTTAGAAAATAGTTAATACCGTCAGGAGGTGAGTGTAGGAATTTGCAATAAGCCCCACCTTAGTCTTGCTAAAGCGCTATACGACCCCTTTATTTCCCAAGTTCCTTGCATTTCATTCGAAATGTTGGTAAACCTGACTATTATTAGGTACAACTAAACGCTTTGAACACAGTTCTTATTTTATTGGCTTAGTTGCTTTGGGAACTATGGCTCAGCAGACAATAACTTTATTGAAACATATTTCTAAAACAATCAGTATTAAGAGTAATAATTATTGTGATTACAGTGCGATAAAACATTGCAACATATTTTTTGTCAATATCTTCGCCTTCTGGGTTGCCACGCTCCTGATAGAGCGGTCGTGGTTGGTCATGGAATGGCTGATATGTCAGCATATTATGATATGACGCAATATATGTCGTCATCTCTCTCTGTTACGCTGCATTTAGTCAGCGCTGACTGTCGGTCGAGCAGTAAATGCAGCAGACCATGTTGCGTTTAGTGCTCAGCTGACAGCAATCTTGGTTTTGCATGTACAATTGCGAATGAATTCATTTTTAACCTCTTTATGCGTACTACTTACGCAAACGATTACGGAATAAAAGACGGAGAAGATATTATTATGTTTACCCAATTATTATAGAGAGTCAAATTGAAGGAGTTATTAATACAATATATTGGAACTTGGTAGAACACGGATTGTTCCTTACGATTTTCGATAGCGATGTTACACACGCGCGTACGGTCGGTCGCTCGGTCAGCGATATACAAAGGTACTCTGTGCGTCGTACTGAACGCACTAATTTATCGCTATAGCGCGTCAGCGGACCGACGAGCTCGACCGACAATTCTCGTCAGCGCGACGTAGCTCTACGCGCGTAGCAATTCATCAGCGCTGGACTAACCACGATCATAAAATTATGTTTTCATTGTTATAGCTACGCTTGACCGACGTCAGCGCTGACCGTCGATCGAGCAAAATGCAGCCTTACGGCCGTTCCCAATATTCAGTCTATCTCCGGCTGTGGCCTACTTGAGATAAAAATCGCAACTTTCGTTGACTTTTCTGTCCCAATAAACTTAACGACGGTAACTCACCTTCTCCGTATACGCTGTCTATTAATGGGAGGACGTATAGCTTACCAGCGATAGAAGTTTATATGGAAATTGCAATTCACGCGTCCCAATATAAGGCGATAATAATGACTTATCAGGTATATTGGGACAGCTCAGATTATTGACAGCTAATTACTGACAGTAGAAGGTAGTCATCTATCTCTATCTGTAGATAATATATTGGGAGCAGCCGTTAGAGACCATT
Source organism: Leptidea juvernica (assembly GCA_949711755.1). Lineage (NCBI taxonomy): Eukaryota > Metazoa > Arthropoda > Insecta > Lepidoptera > Pieridae > Leptidea > Leptidea juvernica. The sequence goes on from CATIXQ010000033.1 coordinate 6,470,954, forward strand.
AGATTGTTCGATTGGGTGACTTTTTAATTGAACCGGCAGCCCCACCTGAATACGCATACGAAGAAAGCAAGACTTTACAAATAGAGGCTGTTGGATGCCTCGCTCCTGGAGTAGTGCAACTAGCTCGATCATACTCCAAGCATCCTATTGGAGTATGATCGAACTGCTGGAGCACCACATACCCAAAGCATGTTTATGATTCTTCTCAACCTCTAATATTATTCCAATGCGTTGCTGGCTTTTTAAGTGGGAGAACGCTCTAAACTTGAAGGTCCGGGAATACAGCCGGCATAATATGATAAGCGAGACTGAAATAGAGACAAGCAGTGTAGCTAATTTTATACAAAATGTATAAGAGAAAATCAAGTGAGAAAATTATAATATTACAATTTTGGAATTGAAGATTATCTCATGTCCTATTCCAGTTCCGGTTTCCGTTTTCGGTCCCGTTCCCAACATATTATATGAACCTTATTTCGAGAACGTTTGCTATAGCAAACTAAACCTACTATTGGTATAGGTAAAAATAGTTACATAGCTCACTGACGTGAATTTCGGTTTATCACAACTCCCGCGGTAGCCGTGGTTTTTTCCGGGATAAAAGACTATGTCCATTCCTATCTATCGCTATCACTGTACCAAATTTCATCAAAATTGGTTCAGTAGCTCCGGCGTAAAAGGGATAATTTTTATCATGGGTATTTTTGATTATGTTACCCCGAAAAGTAAGCACGAAGTGACGAAGAAGATTTAAATATAGAAGGTAAGGTGCCCATGTATCTGATAATGTTACAGATTTCATTGGCAAATATTTCAATAGTTTATTCCATTTAGCTAAGTTATTCGCTCTTTTCCGCAGAGGATTATCGAAGCTGGATTATAACTCGACTTTTCTATACAATTTGTTAGACATGTAAAAACTTTGCTCCTTCGGGATCAATATTGGGAGTGATTAAACTTTAAAGCGGCTCATTAGCTTAAGTTGCGGATTCGAAAACTAGCGCTGTCGTCAGGTTTCCAAATAGCTTATACAAGTTGGTGTGGTTTGTCGATTTTAATCGAGTTTAAATAAGCTATAACTGATCATACTACCTTCATAAAACTAGTACACATTCACATTGTACCAGCGTACAACCCTTTTGTAAATATAAACCTTTTTTAATTTCACGGCGACCATTTTGAAATTCGCCACATGAGTTTGATTTCTTGTTGTTATAGTGGCGAAAGATAAACAAACTTTGGCACAATTTCAACTATTTTTAACTATTGCTGTTTATGAGATAGGTACAGTCGAACGAACGCCGGGTATAAAACTTGAGCGAAACTGATGCATTACTCAAATATTATGCTGATTGAAATCAATCAAAAGTTATATAATACTCTGTGGTTATACGAAACTATACCTAATGATTAATTAAAAACTACTGATTTAAAAAAAATGTTTTTAATTAATCCTAAAAAACTGTCATCATTGCACGTGAAATGAAAAATCCATTGTAATGGTTATTCGTTATTAGTACCAACATTCAGTTATGATAATATTAATAGAATCATGTGTGACCTGTTAATATTATATTGTTTTAGTTAATATATTTGGTACATTCTTAGTAATTGTAATATTATATAATCACATGCAATATCTTAGTGATGTCACTTTATTATGATGTTGGTAGTTTCGTATACTAAGGTTGGTAGTAGGGTAACTGTTACGAATTGCTCTCGGCTATTGGGCACTTATTGTTGGGGCAGTCGAAAGTATCGGACGTGCTGGCTGCTGGCCACCCGACTGCCCTATTGTTTTAAATCATTTAATGTTACTAGTATATAGTTGTGATTATAGTTAAATAATTTTATATATATATTCTATTCAAGTGGTTCGTAAAAGTGATTTTATCATACCATATTTTAAACAATTTCACTATATACAGGTATAACGAATAAATTATATGAAGAATAATATAAGCTGTATTAACGAGCTCAATAAAACTGTTTTTCTACATAATGATTTTTGCGTGCTTACTTGAGCTAGCTTAAGTGAGAATCGAGTGACAAGAATCTTGATATCGTAACTATTTTATCCGTTGTTACTACAACTTTAAGTTCAGTGATCCAAGTGCTTATTACATCAGATAAAGAGAAAAATAAATAGTAATGTAATACAATAAAACTGAAAACCCTGATTGAAAAATACCCCGCCTTGCACAAAGTTTAACGCGAAAGAGAAGCATATAAAGACAAGAAGTAGAATCGCTGTGAGACGACTTTTATAGTCTCCTTCGCTACATATTACTATCCCAACATCAACAGACTTAAAGCTTAAAATCAAAATAATATCAGTTAAAATTGTATTACTGCATATTATCTCTTTATAATTGTGTTGTGTAATGTGGTACCTATAATATATATTATGTTTTGATGTCAATTTCAGGATTGACAGGAGTCATTGCATTTGATATGCGAGTATACGTTGGGGGTTTAATTTGCTCATAAATCTTGTAACGCTAGGCTCACATAATGTCGCATAATTCGCGATAACCTCCAAAACCAAACTCTACACCAAGTTTCACGCTGTTTTCACTTGTGGATAGCGTGATTTTAGTATACTATAATTTGTTAAGTTTTTGTATACATTTTTGAATATATTGACAATATTTTTGGAGGTATCGAAAAAAAATAAGCCGTCTGGAAGCTTTCAACGAAAATGCTGTCTAAGGCCTTTGAGATATAACAAAATAATGTATGGTGGAATAGTGTATCTTATATGGGTCTACTGAAATGTCCGCGATGCCATATGTCTATCTATATATATCCATTTTGTACTTTATAAAATTGGCAATTTTAAAATTTACATTAGTAAATGAGTAGAGCTTAGTAGGTGATACAACATACAAATACAATATATTATATAAGATAGATAAATGTAACACAAATACTATATTAATCCTTATATTTTTTTATGACTACATATTATGAAATAATTCAGAAATTCCACATTTCCGATGGCTTTAGACTACATTAGTTCCGACTACTTACATAATTTTTTTTTCTATCGTCATATTGTGTCTTTCGGGTCAGCTAATATAGAATACAAAGAAGTCTTCTTGTAGCAAAATCTGATACAACTTATTTTTAGAGTAAGACATTATCTTTATTATATTAATATAAAATACTATTTGATTATTATCAATTTAAATTTCAAAACTGCATCATCGATTTAATTGCTTAAAAATGTATCTGAAAAAGCTAAAAAGAAATGACGATTCGCCCATGTATTTGAATCAGGAATGCTTTGTTGTAACCGCTGTGATGCCATTATGAACTGCCGACACATAACTTGTACTAAGAACTCAGGACTTAATCCTAAATCCACGATTACGAATGCGGTGACTCGCGAGTTCAGTTTGAAGCTATACGACGCTGCGGCTTTGTCATACGTGCGTGCTAATCGAGCCGCACCGCCGCCGCCGAATTCTATAGGCACTGTACATTTGTTATGGACCGACGGCATTCCAGTTACGACGGCTTGCAGTAACTTTTGTGATTAGATAATTTATTTTTTGAATACTTGAATACTAGTTGAGCAACTACGCAGGTTAACTAAAATAAATTAAATTCCCGCTAGCGTCATGTAAGTCGAGCTTTCTTCGTGAGGGTTAAGTGTTGACGTGCATGTCAATTGAGGAGGCTGCGTGATGGATGACTCCTCTGTAATGGGATCACTTCAGTCGTTTAAATTTCTATCGTTTCTTCCACAACATATTTTTGGTTTCTGGTTTTTTAAGTTTTAATGACTTTTAGATTATACTAAATATTATATTTTATAATATCGGAATGCAACGGACGAAAAAACATATTTATATATAGATTTTTCGGCATCCCCGTCTATCAAGCCTTCAACTCAATCTGACCAATCGTTTAGAATCGCTAAGGGGACAATTATACGTACAAAGCCATGCCCGTGCCCGTGCCCAAGCCACCAGAGTCATTCCGTCAGGACGCTGGCCATCGCGGCAGGTAATACAATTTGGCTCTATAGCAGCTGGTATAATAAGAGCGGCGAATGCCCTGCGGATGGCTTCATTAATGCTGGCATGACGACTGATATGGCCTACCGATTTTGGGCAGCCCGTAATGTCCAAGAGCATCTACCTGAACGCCACATCTACATTGTTGTGGTTCATTCAGTTTTATAACTAGCCGGAGTGATACGCATATTGACAACGTCATATTGTCAAGTAGCGTTCCAATCGGCACAGAAGGCAACGCTTGTAACCAAAAGCCCGAAAATCGACCGACTCACGATCAAAAGATCATCAAAGGCTGACTAGGATGTATAAATATCTCTATAAATATTTGAATCATATTCAATTGAAACAATTTCTCGAAGACACTGTTATTGAGACCTCCATCCTGCAATTCTAAATCGCTCTCAACCTATGATATTGCTACCTCTCCTAAAGGGATGCAATTATTTTTGATTTTTTTGAAGTGATTTACCTCAATACAGGGTGGTGATCCTATGTCTATTGCAAAGTGATCTTATTTAAAGCTGTAATAGACTGCTGCTATTATTTCTTAATAGTAATTATTAAATTAAATATTACTTGATAACAATTATAATTCAAAACGTATTTGAAGAGTTCGTACTAATGTTGCTATAATCACAAATATTAAATTAGATAAAACTGTTTTTCATTTTGTTTCAAAAAATTGCTTTTAACTTGTGTTCATCAGTAATATATGTTTTGTTAAAAGATGGCTCTCTCGTAAATCCTACTACTCCACAGCTATTCAGCTGATAGCTAAATATTCATCTAAGCGATCGGACAGCCTGGGACTAGATTATGATTATTTTATAGCAATAACAATGACAGGACAATTTTAATATTTTATTAAAAAGAGCGCAAAAAAAGAATGGTGGACAGTTACTTGCGGTGCTTCTTCTCTCTCAGAGTTAAGAGTAGCCGATGTTGCTTATGCTATAAAGTATCTAAAATGGAAATGCGCTGGACACCTGATGAGAGGACCTGACACTACATAGTACCCTCTTGGGTTGGTTGCAAGAGAAATAAAGGTAGGCAAATTAGAGGATAGGAAGATGAAATAGTGAACATGGCTGGAAGAAGCTGGATTAGACTATCTGCAAATAAAGAAGAGTGGAGAAAAATAGGTGACGCCTTTGCCTAGAGGCACACAAACAATTAAGTATTTAAGTATTTAGATAAGAGTCATGTATTAGGATTAGTTTATGTGTGAATAAAAGGTTTATTATTGATAATAAATTAAGTTTCAAAACTTTAATGTTAACAATATTTTATACTTATAAAAGAAAGCATGGAGTTTTAAATAAAGAAATAGTTATGTGTGAAATCCACGTATAACTTAGATTCTCTCGATAAATAAGGTATTCGAAAGCAAATGCGCCAGCTACGATTTTCTATTCGACAACTTATGTTAATGAGACATTTTAAATTTTAATCACTCCCAATGTAGATCCCGAAAGAGTAAAGTTTTTATGTGTCTAATGAGCCGTAAAGAAAAGTTGAGTAACAATCTGGCGTCGAAAATTCTCAGAGGAGAAGAGCGAGTGATGTAACTATATAAAAATCAGCGTTGAGTAAATAAATCACTCTAAATGTATCACGTAATACCAATTCTCGCCCAATGATAATTTTAAAGTCACATCTACAAAAAAATAAATACTTTAGATCGATATTTTCATGTTTAAAACCGCACGCTTCCAATTGTAATATTCCGTTTGATTATTGAGTTACTAAGGTTCCACAGATCATCGCTATCTAACATTATGTAGTGGAACTACTTTCTAAGACGACTAAAGGAAAAACAAATTCTCCGGGAAGGACTAGAGTCGACTTATTATCAATTGGTCCAAAACTAGAAAAAAAATTTGACTAAAATTTGAAAATATCACAAACGTATATGGACAATTACCCGCATTCATATCCAGCGGAATTGAAATTTGAGTGGTTTTGCCTCCATCTTCCAGGGAGAGTATTCGCCATTCAAGAATGCGTGGAATTCAATATCCAAAATACTACTTCAACCAAAGAATACACATTCACTATGACAGTCAATCAGCGTTGTTGACTTCAAAACCTGTAGTGACCACCCCAACACACTATAAGCCCCAAGAACAGAGTGATTCTCAGATAGCCCCAAGGGCCCCGGGGCATGCATGATATGGCCGATGAGCTCGCAAGAGCGCGAGAGTCAGAGCAGTCCAATATGGCCTGGAACCTATATGTGGACTGCCTAACAGCGTCATCAGATACACACACAACAATAACCGCTTAAAAGCTAGGGCAAATTAACATTAGGGTTAAACCATTGCAGGAGCGCTGATAGAGGCATTCAACATCAGAAACTCGAATGAAGCCCTATCACTGAACAGTAAAAACCTGTACAAATACATATAGTATGTATATCATATTTATATATAATACCATACTTGTTGAATGCTGACTGGACAAGTGTGACCCGTGACTTTGATCGGTATGGTTTTAGGAAGTCCCTTGTTTTGAGTGCTGAGTGCGCAGGCGCGTGTGTCGTGGTGAAGCAGTGGAACCCGGTATTCGGTCGGCTGTCGCGTGGTAGTTAAAACTTCTAACAGGCATTTTGTAATATACCATTCGGCGTTATTGCAGCTTTGATTTGTAATGGAATCGATAAAATTGTACCTACGCTTCTTGATCACTTCACTTAGGTTGGCGTTGGTTTGTTATGAAACAGCTACACTGTTGACTGACATTAGTTGCCGGATTGTATTTATAAATCCTGGTTTCGTCACCTGTCACAGAGACTATCCCTATCACACTCCAGGTGCTCGTGTAGATTCATGTGAACACTTCCCGATCCAATCTGCAATATATATGCTGAATTTCTCCGTATATAATTAATTTGTTACCAGATAGTTACCTGTTGTTACGTATTGAAAGTGTCACTAGCTAAATAATTAATATCTTTGATGCAGGAATCACTTCATCCTATACTAGAGTGAAATTTATCGAATCAATTTACAGTGTCGGATAATCATGTTGCTGTACATGGGCATGTTAAAAATTCACTCTTATATTGAAATAAATATATGAATTATAGCAACAAAAATGTATTATCATTAGATTGGGAATTTCTTTTTTCTTTAGCTATATAATAATTTGTAGAAATCTTAATAATTTGGGCACGGGGAAGGGCGCTGGTGTGGGACGCGTCTTACGTCGACACTCTGGCTCCTTCTCATATCCAAGTAGCGTCAGTTGGTGCTGGAGCTGCTGCTTCGACTGCCGAAGACAGCAAGCGTCGCAAATATATTGGTCTCAGTGAATCTTCAACATCTTTGTGTCGTTTGGTGTCGAGACACTTGGCCCGTGGGGCCCAGAGTCGCGGAGAATGTACAAACTACTATCTTCGCGCCTCAATAAGGCTACTGGAAGCCCAAGCGCTGGCACCTATTTCAATCAACGGATCAGCCTAGCTATCCAACGCGGAAATGCTGCCAGTATTCTTGGTACGCTTCCACATAATGATAGTTTTAATTTAATGTAGTCATAGAATTCTAATATAGTTACAACATTTGTTTTGCTTGAATAAAATATTTCCTTAAAAATATTATATTATATTTCGTAAAAGCTCACATCTTCGCAGCGAGTCCGGGTGACATTACATACTCGTACAACAACAGAGGACACTCACCAAAATTGCTTGCACGGAAAACTAATATCTGTGTTTGCCAGCTTGCCTCAACGATGTTTGGGGTTGATATTAAATGGAGCATACGAGTAATGAAATTATTCTTTAGATCAAACTTGAAATTAGAAATGTTATTTAAGTTGATGGTTACTAATTTCTTGTTACACAAAAAGTTTTATGTGATAGTAGTATTTTCAGATTAGTTAGTTCAAGTGCTGAATAAAATTCTATACATTTTGAAGGCACCAAATAAATCAATAAATATTAGTAAAAAAATTTTTTTAATAAAAAAAAAATTGTATGCTCGCGAATTCCCTCCCTCTCAAAAAATCCAGTCACTACTTAACGTCACCAATATCTGACGCGCTCGAGCATTGGTAATCATCTATATTTCTGCTCTGATCAGCTACTCTAAAAACCTGACTCTACATAAAGGGCTTATATACCTATGATGCACGTACCTACTAGGGTACAAGAAGAGATCCCCTAAATCTCTTATAATAATAAGGGGATCTCTTCTCTCATTATCTGCTGCGTTTGATAACTCAATTGCTACTAACTTACCAGTGGGAGGCACCTTTGCACAGGATGCCGGCTAGATTATGGATACCACAACGGTGCCTATTTCTGCCGTGAAGCAGTAATTTGTACTCATTACTGTGTTTCGGTCTGAAGGGTGCCGAAGCTAGTGAAATTACTGGGCAAATGAGACTTAACATCTTATGTCTCAAGGAGACGAGCGCAATTGTAGTGCCGCTCCAAAGTTTTAGGTTTTTCAAGAATCCTGAGTGGCACTGCATTGTAATGGGCAGCGCGTATCAATTACCATCAGCAGATCGTCCTGATCGTCTCTTCCCTTATTGCCGCAAAAAATATATGAATTGATATATGATCACTACTTAATTACTAGATTAACAGAGTGTCTCGCACGTAAGCTCTTAGCGCGCGGTTGGTTAGTAGATAATTTGGTAGCAACCAGTATCTTGCTTTGACTGCACTGATGACTGGTGCCAACGCGGCTTCTACCTGTCGGCATCGAGTGGACTCTTAACGGTTGTTCTTATCGGGTACCGGATGGCTTTAATGAGGTACGACCTTCATATTGATGTTGTTCAAATAAGGATCGAAGCAAAATATGAACTCAGCTTCAGTCAGTCTTCTTCAGTCAGCTTAACTAACAGCAGTAACAAATTTGGGCAGCCATTTGCGCGTGAAGAAGTAATAAACATACACACACACTCAAAAACTTTCGCCTTTATGATATTAGTGTGATAAACAATTATATTATACATTATATAAGCATGTATTTGTACCTCCTACAATTTATGTGCCGCACGCATGAATACTGCGCAGATTGCATATTTTTTCCGACATACTGACACTTATCATATTATTTTGGATAATTCACACTATATCTTTATAAATTATAGCCCATGTGTTATTCTGACGTATAAGCTATATTATTGTAAAGTTTCATTAAAATCCATTCAGTAGTTTTTGCGTGAAAGAGCAACAAACATACATCCATATATTCTTACAAACTTTCGCATTATTCGAATAAACTACTTACAGTGACTTACTACCTCAGTCCTTAACAGTAAGGATCCTCGAAAAAAAATTTAGAGACTATTTTCTTACAAAACTGTATTATTTTTCAAAATACTTGAAGATATTCATATTTTCGTTCTTGTTGTATCATCACTATCATTACATATTATAAAACAATATCACATATATTACTATCAAATAGACTAATTATTCATATTAATAATTCATTTTGTATTGAAAAATTCATTTAAACTATAGAAACATTTATTAACCACTGATGCAGTCTTCTTTTAAAGACATTATGTAACAATTTCTACTAAAAGATAATTTTCAAGAGAGAGATTTTCAATTTTTAAATAGAGGTCGACAAGAATCTAGGGGGCCGGCCCCAGAAACCACCCTAATACACTTCTTCTGTCCAATAAATAAATGCCCTATGCTCACCGAGTTGCCCCACATGACCAATCCATATCGTAAAGCTGAAACCACGATTGCATGATATGCCATTAGCGCTATTTTTTCACTTATTCTATAGATACGCGCCTGAGGACAAATACATGATGGTTAATTTTTTTGCTAATTTTGTCAACATGTGACTTGAAGGATAAGTTGCTATCTAAAGAAATACCAAGAAAATTTACAAGTTGCGCTTCTTTAATATTCTCAGTATGATAATTAACAGTAATATCCTTTCCCATTCTTATTATTATACTGCATATACATTAATTTTTTTTTATATTTACAGTCAGGCTATTTTCAGTAAGCCATTCAATTGTGTCCTTTATTGTTTTATTAATTTCTATATCATTTGTCAATACATTGTAACATTTAATTACAATAGAGATATCATCAGCAAAAAGTGTACAGTTATAAGTAGTAATGCTAAATAAGTCGTTTATGTAGATTATAAATAGAAGTGGACCCAGTACACCTTTCGTTTAAAGTCTAAGTCTCGATCGATAAGGTATAACTTCTTGTTTATTATTTAAGGTACCGCACCTTAATACATACCTCAATATAGACAAAACTTGGTTTCTTATTGAGTCGATTACAACATAACGCAATGAAAATATTCCGACGCAAAAAATACAGTGCACAAAGAAGGATTTAATGATAATTTTTAACCGAATAGAATATTTATAATTTGAAATATCCAATAAAAAATTTGGAAGTTGCTTCCCAAAACTAAACTTTGGAGTCAAAGATCTCCGAATTTTAAGCGATGACAATATTCTTTTTTTAAAGAATTGAATAGAATTAGTACTTTTCTAAAACTTAAACCGAACAATTTTTCAATTTATTATGTAAATTTTGAATAAACAAAAGAAAACCAGTAAAATAAATGCCCATTTGCTTAGTTTAGCCACATGATCAACACAAATAATTTAGGGTTGGTTGTAGCGTTTAAAATCGTAGTCAGTCTGCGTCTTAAGTTAGCAATTTCGTAGTAGTAGTATTCAAGAATCAATATTTACCTGTGAAATGTTTCTTTAGTGGGATTGTTGCTGTATGATACAACACAATCTAATACATAACACGACACCATTATATTTTTGTTAAGTTATATCCGTCAAAACACACAACAATTACGATTAAAACACTAAAATTAAAACGCGGTCCAATTTTACAGGAGACTAATGGAACTAAATTGTTTCAAAACGGTTTTTAAACAAATCTTTCTCACACCAAGGTTTTTATTATTAGCTGTGGATAGTCATCTCATTTTTACGCGTACAAGTTCAAAAATCTAAACTTAGTTTAATATTTAGAATAATAAAAAATATTACTTAGTTTCAAGCAATCGTTACATAAAATTTAAATGTATTTCTGAATTCTGGTAACATAAATCATCTAATCTAATATTTCTAAATTTTTCTTAAGTTTATGTTTTCGTTAAGTTAACGGCGTAGTCAGTCTTCAAGTTATAACCTGATTTCTTACTGTATCCCAGTTAACACAAATAAAGACAAATTTAAAATTCAATCCAGGCATTCTAAATTTCAAGCATGACAACGTAGAAATCAAGTTTACTTTAGTAAATAGAACGGAGTAGGTAATTCTTATTCCACCGTCGTACCACAGTAACGTTGGCAAACTAATATTAGATGTGAGCGTAAACTTCCCGCAAAAGATCTCTCTTGACACATATGAGATCCTAGTACTTTGGTCGTAGTAGATTCGAAACCCATTTCAATGAAAGAAACCATAGAGCCAGTTCGAATCTGAATATTTGATTACCGTAGAGTGAAAATATATTAAAATATTATGTGCAATGTTCGCTACATATGAACTAGATCGTATCTTCAGTCCCATGCGAAATGAAGCAGATATATGTATTTGTGCGCTTGATGGAAAGAGAGGGAAGATGACTGAGGTTTATGAACATGAAATTAGTTAATTGATCGAGCAGTGGCCTTAAATCTATCTCGACATATTTGATAAAGTAATATGTATTTATGTGTCCCTTAGTATGATTATAGTAAGACCCTTAAAGGATATGGATGTTTGTTTTAGAGTCATGGATATTTAAGTATATGAATTACGTATGTTTAAGTATATTGTATTAAATATATCGTTGTCTTCCATAGTTAAAAGTGTGTTTGTATTATAATATTATATAAAGATTGGCCTCCGCTCCGCAACTATATACTAGATACCACAAGCGTAGTCGCAAAGTGCGGCAACTAACTACTCGAACCAATGTGTGACGTTGACGTGCCTCGTGTTCTGTTAAACTTTGCTAATAATTAAAACTAAAATGCCGGGTTGCTTAGTAAAACTTTGTAAAAATTAAGTGTTTAACCATTAAGTGTCAAGATGCCGCGCACACAAGCATCTTTATAAATAGCCAATGATGAAAAGATGCCGTAATAAAAAAGCTATTGTTTTTAGGTACTACGGTATTTAGTTGGAGCGCAGCGGAGACCAATCCTTAATCTAAGATTATAATATTATTATTATATTCTTATTTACACAAATTTTCTGGTGTTTGTTAATTGGGTAGTTTGTAGATTGGATTACGTTATGATCTGTTAGCGTGAAGCCGCAGCCATTGCTAGAGTACCTCTGTAATATCCAAAGACACTTCTCCATTTATCATAATAAAAGGAATCTTATTTTCAGAAATGCACGTAAAATTATTTTAATGTATTATTTAATGTATAGATAAGAGCAATATAACTTCTCCATGTGTTTTTTTACGATTACTAAGTAACATAAGCTTACGAAATCTATGAACATTTTTAAAATTAAATGGGGAATTCTCAGGAATAAGCTGTAATGCAATGCTGCGATTAATTTAACAATTGCAATTTGGAATGTATTTTAAATTTAAATAAAAGCACAGCCACTTTGTTGAATCAAACAGATACGACTTAGGGACCTTCAAGAAAAGAGCATACTACCACCTTAAAGGCTGGCAACGCATCTCTTGACACCTGATGTTGCGGATGTCCATGGGCGGTTGCCTCACCTCTCCCCATACCGTGAGCCTCTTGCCCGTTTGCCCCCTCTAATATAAAAAAAAAACTATTTTATAAAACATGAGAAATCTTATTCAATGTATATCGTAGTACTATTTCAAATGTATGTTATTTATCAGATATTTCTAAAAGAGATAATAGCTATATCTTTACTTTTCTAGCTATTCCTAGTTTCAACATAAAATTCTGCCGCAATTTCATAACATAAATACGGAGGAAAAGAAAATTTCCTCAAGGTGAAGTCAAAATTAAAAACAAACAATGTACAACAGTTCTGAATAAATCTTGAATATACAGAGAAAGGACCAACTTTACCATTCGTTTAAGTAAACCCCAACTTGAACCCTCAAAACTCATTAAAAGTAAATCCGGCTGCATTTTCTAAAGACGTTGAATTAAAGCTTCTTTAAAGAAATTTTCTTAAAACTGGAGGCGGCGAGTGCGCCTCATTTGCCACTATTGAAGGAATGCTCCATAGTTCAATGCAGAACCTTCCGTTCAGATAAAGCTGAGATACTCAGGGATCACTTGAGGATTCTAATTCAATTTAACACTGGCAAGCTATTGAGTTTTATGTTATAGCTAGCTGCCTAGCAAACGTTGTATTGCCATATAAAGTAATAAAACAATTCAATAATTAAAATTTTTGAGGTATAAAAAATAGATGACGACCGATTCTCAGACCTAAAAAATATATCGCACATAAAATTTATCGTACTACAAAAATCATTATTTTCGGTTGCCATCTTGCAACTCTCATTTTCAATTCATTTTCAATTTTAAGTGGTATGTATGTTTTAATGCTGAATCATAATAAAATAAAAATAAAAAAAATGCGTGTGTACAAAGTACACATGTCAGAAGTGAAACCTGCATTGTGCATGAACCTCTAAACTGCATATGAAGTCCTGGTACGTGTTGCTAGGATGACACATGATTTCAACCGCTATTAAAGACATTACTAACACCGCTACCATATTTATGTTCTCCTGGTGTCTATGCAATTATAAATCGTGCGTATGAAATAAGAATATATTATTAAGTTATACCTACTCGCGTCATACATAAAAATAAAATAGTATGCATATTTCTGTCTCATTCTTTGCCGGCTTCATCCTACACATTTTTGTATTTGTGTCTCTTACCTGTTGTTTTTTCCGTTGCATCCGGTTTGAAATCACAATGATTCTAAAGAAGTTTCACTTCAAAAATTGACAAACAAAATATTTAGGAGTTGGTTCCCCTTATCATTTAGGGGTATATAAATAGATGTTAGCCGACTCTCAGACCTACCCGATATCCACATAAATTTTCAAACAAATTGGTTTAGCCGTTTCGGAGGAGTTTGGTTACAAACACCGGTAATTTTATATATTAGATATACAATACAATAATAAAGACAAATCACTTCGTATTAATACAATGCAAAATATGGAATATGCCACAAATTGCATCAAAATAACTTCGACTGCTTTATCTATACATTGCTGCATTTTCTCCATTTGTTTAATATATTCTTGGTCAAAAGGTAGCAATGTAAAACCTTTTATTCAGTTCAGGTTACGTATTATATTGAACTTAGAACCCGATTTGGACAGTGACAGTTGACATTCGACTAATTCAATTCAATTTTTGTGATACGGCGTGTGGCTGCACCAGTCGGGCGCAAATTATTTCGCCAATGTCGAGTGGAAGACACTCGACTAAGGAGAAAAGTGTACTTACGTCACTGACCCCTACTATATACCACTGGTCTGGCGGCTGTCAAAGTGCTTTTGTGCTTGTATATATATATATATACACACATATTTTATAGAACGTCATTGTATACGGACGACGAAATTCACTTGCAAATCCTATCGTACATAATATGAAATGTTAAGAGTCATGCATCATTGTTTAAGAAACCATTTTCAAAGCATACTTTTTATCATGTGGCCTTTGAAATATTTTCGTGCTGGGCATAATAAATACGTTCTACGGGTATTATGTAAAATAATGCCTGTAGGGTGTTATTGGATATTCCATGTTGCTGTAACGCTTCTGAAATTTTTAACTGATGCATGTAGAAGCGGCTACGTGGTATTAGGAACAGCATCCTTAAAGTTTAAATAGAACATCCCTAGATACATTGGATACCCAGCCACGCTTCACACTGTCTTGTCATTATATCATGATATTCACTGTTTTGAGATCAAACCTTATAATTATTAAAGATCGTATTTAGTAACACATTATTATATTAATAGAATTTAAAACATTTTAATCGACTACCCCGTACCGGTGTTACAACTTGAATGCCTGTAATCGTGGTCAACTGACAACGGTTGATGTCAGTTGACTGTCTATATTTTATATTTTAATAGATTATTACAATTATCAGCTCTTTATATACTTCAATCTGCTAAATTAAAATACAAAATCTCTCCACCTTGAAGTTCGCCAAATCGTCGACATTCAGTCGCGACGGAGCCATTAAATATAAAAAAAAATTATTAAATAAATCGTGCTAATTAAATAAAATAAACCAAATAATATAATTTAAATGAATTAAAATTATAAATATTATGTTGGTAACGCTAACAATGTTTATTAAATTATTTTTATATATAACATAAATGTATATAGTTTTTATGATATTCATATATATATTAATATGTAGAATACAAATTAATAAATAAAATAATCGAAAATTTATAAAGATAAGTATTTATGTTGAAATGGTTTGTTTTCAGTCACTGATTTAAGTAGGTAAGATTAATTTTATAAACAGATTTTACCAGTGGCAGGCTCCTTTGCACAGGATCCCGGCTAGATAATGGGTACGACAACGGCGCCTATTTCTACCGTAAAGCAGTAATGTGTAAGCATTACTGTGTTTCGATTTGAAGGGCGCCGTAGCAAGTGAAATTACTGGGCAAATGAGACTTGACATCTTATGTCTCAAGGTGACGAGCGCAATTGTAGTGCCGCTCAGAATTTTTGGTTTTTTCAAGAATCCTGAGCGGCACTGCATTGTAATGGTCATGGCGTATCAATTACCATCAGCTGAACATCCTGCTCGTCTCGTCTCTTATTTTCCTTAAAAAAAGATATTGTCCTTTCATCATATATTCCTGGGTCACATTTAAGACAAATAATCAAATTAACATCGTCAGACAGAGCGGGATAAGTTATCTTATTTGTTCACTGAATGTAATATTCCAGATTGCAATTACTTAGAGCGAACATAAACAGAGGTGAATAATAGACGATACAGCGAGTGGCTGCAGTAATCCTTCGATTGTACGAGCGAAGGGTTCGAACTGTTTATTTAATAACGTTGTGAAGCTCTGACAACACCCACTATTGTGACTCAAGACATTCAGTTATTACAACAAAGATGTCCTATTTAATATTACAATATTTGAGACTTTCACAGAGAATTTTTCTCTGTGAACTTATTATAATAGAAGTATTAATTTAAACAATAAGTTATGTTTTTAAAGTGATAACCCTCACTTCTAGGATTAATACACAAATATAATTTGAAAAACAAAATTTTATGAACGATGCGGGATTCGTACCTCCGGCGTTCCGTGTCGGTGCCGTGCCGTTCGAGTACCGCCTCGTTATAAAATTCTGTTTGCTTTGTTCAACTCTCACGGTTAGCTCACTTGAACACTTACACAGTTACATTGAAAATAAAACAGATTCGGGGGTATATAAGCCATACTTAGCGTGGCCTACAGCAGTTCTAGTTCAGACTCGAAAGTAAAAAGGGAAAAGAAGGAAGAGAAGAAGAAGTTGTAAAAGTGTTCGGTGCGGCATAGCGGCAGACCGGCGAAGTGCAACTTCAAAAAGTGAACGCAAATAAAGAATCATTCCTTTAAGCGGAGTTATCATTTCCAATCCCTAACCCAATCCAATATTATAAAATAAATTGACCATTTTTAATTAAACATATTAGTCAAATGAATATAAGCAGTTTTTACTAAGGTATTTAATGATACCTCGCTTATTATTTTTGGGATGTGATTATAGATTTTTATGCACATACAATAACAGTTTCTCTGTAACAATGTAGTTCTACAGTGAGGTCGCTGCTTTGATTCTTCTGATGTTGTAGGAGATCAACTTGACATTATAAGTTCACGATATACCTATGATTGCTGTTTGCTTAATCGCCTCAAAAATATCTGTTGGCTAGGAATTAAATCTGCTCTTAAAATACTAATAGTGAATAAAAAGTTGAGTGTTTTTATGACAACGGGTATTCATGGAGCGTTCGTTGAGCAATATCTTTTACTCTTAACTGAACCGAACCGAACTAAGAAAGGTTGAAAGGTTTCAATCAAACCTTTATGGAAATAATCTTTGTGGCTTCGATGTTATATTGAAAGTTTGTTCAGACGGTGGGAGGCTCCTTTGCACAGGATGCCGGCTAGATAACGGGTACCACAACGGCGCCTATTTGTGCAGTTAAGCAGTAATGTGTAGGCATAATTGTGATTCAGTCTTAAGGCGAGGTTTTCCCAACACTTTAGGCAAAAAGTGCTCGAACGTATATATCTATAACGTTAGATATACGTTCGACGCGGGCATGGCTGAGACACTAGCCAAGCGATGCGGGTCAACGACCCCACCCCGGAAGGACCGCGTAATATTTTATAAAACTTATAGCTGCGCAAGAGTACGAAATGCTGTGATATTTTTATGCATTTTGAAGTAAAACTTCTTTAGGCGCATGAGGGTAAATTTTTAACAAATGAAACGGAATAGAGCGTCACGGAAATTTGAGATGTTTTTATTCAAGAAGAGGAGGAGGTTTTTGTTCGAGGGAGAGAGCGATTGACACCGATTGAGGGAGAGTATTTCTTACTCTCGGGCTTCCCTACTAGCAGTAATCATGTGAGCATTATTGTGATTCGGTCTGAAGGGCGCCGTAGCTAGTGAAATTACTGGGCAAACGAGACCTAACATCTTATTTGTCTCAAGGAGATGTTAAGTCTCTTCATTCTAATGGGCAGGGCGTATCAATTACCATCAACTGAACGTCCTGCTCGTCTCATACCTTACTGTGATAAAAAAACCTTTCTAATCACAAGCGATTTTGCAGTTGATCGACTAAATTCACTCGCTGAAGCGAGAACGTGAACACGTTATGACTTAGCAGAAATATGTCCCTTCTTGCATTCTATATAAAAAGCTCAACGTCTACTGCTCAACGTAGCAGAAAATACCCATCTTCAAAATTAATGGATATATTATTGCATCCAAGTTAAATTGAGTGTAAACGTGATTGAACAGTTTCTGGTGCGGATTTGTGAAAGAGTATTTCAGCTATTTTCAGAAATTTTTATATTTATTTTATCTTTGTAATAATAAAAATAATATTGACACACTTTTACACAAATTATCTTGCCCCAAACTAGGCATAGCCTGTGTTATGGGTTACAAGACAACGATATATTTCCTACAATATACATACTTAAACATACATAAATACATATAAACGCTATACGCATAAAAAGCTATTGTTCTTAGGTAGTGCAGTATCTAGTTGGAGCACAGCGGAGAACAGTCCTTAATCTAAGACATTCAATTATTTTTTTAATCTAAAACCAGCCTTATACAATAATTAAACAAACTTCCATATTATTCATCATATAAATGATTGCACCTGGCATTCGAACCCGAGACCTCTAGCTTAATAGTCAGGGTCACTAATCATTCGGCTATATGGATCGTCAATAGTTTTTAGACTGGGTAAGAGTGATTCAACTGGTGTAGAAACCTATAAAGGTGTCTACACACTACATCATATTAAATCAAATGTGTATCTGAATTATTAATAAATCAATTTAAATCTTATTTAACGCACACTCATGTTAAAGGCTTATCACAAGGCTTAACAGTATTGAAGATTACGTAAATGATATTACAATGTGGAATTGAATAGTATTAAGTATAGTTGTTATTTTTTATGGATTTTATGGTTTAGCCTTATAATGTCTTATTGGATTGCATTATTTTCAATATATATATGTTTAAACTTTTGTGTAATTAGCATGTATTTGAATTGTTTTTTTGGTGATTGACGTTGAAGAGCTGTTCTGTTGAAATCTGTTGATTTTATATCAATAAAATATTTTTGACTTTGACTTTATACACTTTGACACTTTATACATGAAAGAAAAACGACACAGACTATTACTATAGGTAGTTTAACGTCTAATCTATACTTAATAAATCTCTTGTCCCTGTCTGTAAATTATTTTGTGGAAATTTTAGATTTTTTTTTATTTTATTACTGTGTGACACCAAATCGTTAGTTTATGAAATCATTGGCTGTATTTATAACTCAAGAATGCCTTGCACGATTGTTGTGCAGTTAGATGAGTCATGAGACTTGAAAATGAATAGCTTATATTTTAATATGATGACTATATTCTGCCCACGACTTCATCCGTGTAAAATCGATTCTGTGTAGTTACAGGGTGAAATCCAAACAAATAAATAAAAATATTTTGAGTACGTTGAGATAGTTTGTAGGAGTAGATGTAACAACTAGCCTATGCACAACAATAAAATGATAGCTGTTCCTGCTACTTATCGAAATCATAAGAAATAAATTCCAAGATCTTGGCAAATCAGATAATTAG
Organism: Leptidea juvernica; assembly: GCA_949711755.1. Taxonomy (NCBI): domain Eukaryota; kingdom Metazoa; phylum Arthropoda; class Insecta; order Lepidoptera; family Pieridae; genus Leptidea; species Leptidea juvernica. The sequence continues at coordinate 6,490,335 of CATIXQ010000033.1, forward strand.
AAATAAGTGTGAGACTTTCTAGAGAGAGAGTTTGCCTAAATATTAATTTTTATCAAGTATATGATGTTGGTACACACCTCATGAAAATTATAAAATATAAAGTTTTAATTTTTTATTTTGTATTGCGTTTGTAGCAATAATCATTTGTTTTCACCATTCCATGTTTGTGTTTTAATTAATTTTCTCTCTGTCTTATAATCTTTTGCCACAACAAAATAATATTTCTAATTTTGGACTTTTTTGTCATCATATTATCATTTCCAGTACATTTACAACTTTGATAAAGGATTGGTCTCCTCTGCGTTCCCACTAAATACCGCAGGCATAGTCGCAAAATGTGGCAACTCATACAACGCCGAAGTGGGCGTACTCGAACCAGTCTGGAACAATGTGTAACGTTTACTTGCCGGGTTGCCAAGTAAAACTTTGTAAGTACTACAAGAAATGAGAAAGACACTGGGATCACATATCAACATTAAGTATTTTGTTTTTTATCAATTTCAAAGTAAAATAACACGAAGTGTATGTTACAAAATTTGAAACATACCATCGAGTGTCAAGATGACACGCACCCAAGCATCTAGTAGTTGTCGTAATAAAAAAAGCTATTGTTCTTAGGTAGTGCGGTATCTAGTTGGAGCACTACGGAGACCAGTCCTTAATCTAAGACATTTAAATATTTTTTTAATCTACAACTAGCCTTATACAATAAGTTTATTTTCATTTTTCCATTTGAATCTCTTTAATTTTCTGTGGAAAATAAAATTTCAAATTCACTTAAGTTAAATTGGCGCGTCCCTCGGTCCCTGAGAATAATGAATGCTTCTCATGACACATACATTACTCCTACTTACAACTTATACCAATTGAAATTAATTTATTTATACTTTCATTGGTACTTTTATCTCTAGACTATCGTCTTATGTTAAAGTCATTCCTTTGTCAGCTAGGAAAAAGATTTTATGTAACTAAATAGCTGAAATTTTCAGACATTAATTTCCAAAACCAATAGCCTTGAACTTATGGGATCGCTGAACCTTGACATCGTGCGCAACTTTGTCTACCTAGAGTATAATATTAATAACACAGGATCATGCGAAAAAGAGATATAGAAACGTATAGCGATGGACAAAAATGAAATGTCCCAGTTGTATAACATATGTAGAGACCGTAACATCACGCGAAAAACTAAAATCAAAACCGGGCCTAAAACTGCGCGAGCGTCTGTCTTTGAGGTCGAGTAACGCGGAGCGGTCACGTAAGTATAACTGCGGTCTTCAAGAGAACGTGACGATGCTCGTACTTCGATGAGATGACTGCTGGTGATCTGCATGATTGACTGATGTACAGCATTAATAAACGGTTCTTATCAGAGCTTACATTACGATATATAAAATATGTTCTCTTAAAGAACAAATCTGTCTGCATACGCTATTACGGCTAAAATGCACGATTTATATTTCTGCGATCTTTCTACGAAGGTATTACGATAAAGGTTAGATATTAGACATTTAAATTGATGTCATTTGTTGCAGGTACTCCCACAGTATCGTTTAGAAAATCATTTATGTTTTAACCTTTCCCACCCAAAACATTTTTTACAATGTTTTTTTAATTTTCTTACATTAAAACACTAAACATTAAAACATTAAAAATAAAGCTAAAATTATCTAATATTATGTAGATACCTACATAATATTATTTGACTATAAAAAACTATAACCTTGAAACTCTAAAGCTAACATAATATACCTATATATGTTTTCTTATTCCTCATAGAATAAACTTTAAAAATAAAAATAAAACACTTCTAATCAACCTTTGTAAAAAATATCAACATAATTATAATTCTAGTGGCTTAGGAAACATTATCAGCGAACTAAGTTCAGTCTTCACAAATGGTACATAGTGTTAAAGGTGCGATATTAAAATACGTTACGTGTTCTTTGCGTTATTTTAAGGTCACACTAAAACTAACATTTATCCAACAGATCATAAATATTTACCACCCTTTCTACCTAAAAGTATTCATTATATTTCATAAGGACTATCTTTGTCAATACCGTTATATTATCCACTATCTACAGTCAAATAACAGTCCAAGGACCCTTGAAAGGGTTCGGGCGTCGGTTTCAAGAGAAAATAAAACAAAATGAGCCTTTCTATTGATACAACAGCGTGCGCCTTATGTTGCAGGTCGTTAGTACTTTCAATTTTGTTTGGTTTATTTATATTACTTGCTTTTATTTCTTATTTATTTCGTTTATCTATATTACCTACTATATAAACCTGTAGCCTCTGTCTGTGATTACATTTTTTGAGAAATTTTGTGATAAATAGAATATTAATGACTGACTGATGGATACAAATTCTATGAGTTTCGATATTTTTGTCTATCTGCAAGCAGGTTCTTGGACAAAATTGGTGCATCATCATCAAAATATTGCAGATGAGATTTTTACAAATACCTACTACTTACTATAGATATTGGTTTCTCATTTATCTCTAATTAGGACTAATTTTCTATGCGATCCATGTTTGATCGCATAGAAAATTAGTTAATTAGCATTTATCAAATGTCTTGGCAAAACATGCCAAGACATTTGATAAATGAGTTGCAGACTATATTAAACAGTGACATTGCTTATTGTCGCAGATTCAAATATTTACAATTTAGAAAGGAACTCTTCATTTTACAACTTAAATTGTTTATAATTTACGCCAATCGCGCACTATAAAATCAATATACAGAAAGATACAACTCGCCTACAACGAACTGAGTTTTCGTCCTTTGTGTAGGAGACGACAAAGAGCCCAGGAATATACTAAACGGCATTTATTTTCTCAAAATTCATTCATTTGTAATATAGTAGACACTACTTGCGCTTCGGAAACAAATGGCGCTCTGAGAGATAAGTTAGGTAATAAGTATATTATAAAGAAGAATCATCTAAAAACTGTATCCAAATTGCATCTCTCTTACGATTCCTTGCCGTAGCCTTTGATGTTTGTGAAAAGAGAAAATGGTTACAATTCGATTGTATGGCAATAAGGTTCAGCAAGATAGCAAACAGTTTCTTCTATGTATTTTTATGTAAACAGACTAATGATCAAGATATTTAAACAACAATTTAAATCATTACCAAGATTTATTCAGTCTATACTGCGCCAATTTGATGGCAATATCAGAAAGAGTGAATAATATATCATGCAATGTGCCAACTAAAATTAAGTAAATAATTACGTTTTCTTGCCCTCATCTTTCACGCATCTCTCGCTCTCATCCCTCTGGTACATACATGAAAAAAATAATATAAGTACGTATG
>CATIXQ010000033.1:6493670-6533862 GCA_949711755.1 Leptidea juvernica
TAAGTACGTATGAAATAACAGAAGGCCTGACTTATTTGTTACATGCATGATGTAACCCTGGGTGGAAAAAATTTAACAGGTACATTTTCCTGGCCAACGGTCTTCCGACTGACAAGCCGTAAGTATCATAAAACCAGTCAGACTCAAAAAATATATTTTCTCCAAGCATAATGCATTCGCTAGCCGAAATAGAAGAATAAAGACCGTATATCACTCGTTGAATATCGTCTTTATGGTTTTTGGCGTGAATGTCAAAAATGTGTTGGATTCACTCGCATTCTTTTGACATGGTAATCTGTGTTCCGTCCGTAATGATGTTGTTTGTGTACTTTTACATTGTACACTATGTAGGTACCTACCCGACATGTGACCCATTATTGCGGAATTTAACTTTAACTTTGGTGCTTCGACATCCTTCGGTTATCGTACGACTGGGTACAATAAAATTTTAGGTCTTGGAAACGTGTAAAACGAGCGTTGTCGATACATGTTGGCTTCAATGTGTAAATCTACCCAGCCTGGTGGTTCATTAAAGTTAAGGGAGGGGTTGATCACCTACCATAATGTGAGCCTCATATTTCATCGCCTTGCTGTGGTACCTAATTACTATCATAAAACAATTTTAACTAATTCATAATCTGACAACACCATGTTACAGTATTACAACAATATATAAACTTTGGACCAACGCGCTTGGCTAGCCCACTACCGCCGGTGATGGATTCTCCCAGCACATATTGAGATGTTTTTACGATAATTTTGAATTATTTCATGCAAAACTCGCCCTCCCAACACAAAAAAATTAATTCAGTAATAAAAATTGCAAATTAAATGTTTAAGTAGGTAATCCCTTTCTAGATATAGGTAGCTGCACTTTAAGATGTGCTGCCGACGGTCTGCCGCTGTCATACATAATATTATGCACCTACTTAGATAATAATATTATGAATTAAATTACTTAGATATGAACGGGTTAATGTTTATGATGCTATTTTCAATATATAATATTAGCACGATAAACCACTAACATACTAACATCACATTTTAAACCAAAATATAATTGTTTTGATTTCAGAATATTTATTATCTCAAAAAGAATACAAATTCACTTACTGAGATACTTAAACTAACATGATACATATATTGAGCGGCAAATCGTTATATACTATACACAATTTAAGACGTTATATTTAAAGTTACAATAATTACACAGGGTTACAATAAATACTAATTAGGTAGATACATTAATAACGAAATAGGTGGGTAACGTATAAAATAAATGTTTACAGTAATGAATGAAATACCGACACTATTTTATTATTTGTTATAATGACAGCTATGAGGGTATTTGTTTATTAAGGTCTCGTTCATAGTCATAGCCGGAAGCGGTCTAACAAAATAAGTTATGAGAAATCTTTCAAAATGTGGTGTTTTAACGTCTTTTTAAAAACATTTAATGATTGTAATTCTTTAATATCTTTTGGTAGGTTGTTATACAATTTTGCCTCTTCGTACAGTATATTTCTTGTTCCATATTTTGTTCTAGGTTTTATTAAGCAAATATTGAGGGCTTGTCTTGTTAGAATTTTTTGAATGTTTATTCTTTTTGTGAATGTAATTTGTGTATGTAAATCCTTAGTTAAAATTTTTCTTATGAGAATACGTGTGTTATATTTATATATTTGATTTAAATTCATTAATTTTGTTTCCGGATATATTTGAACAGTAGGAGTTAGGTAGTTGTATCGAAACAAAGTTTTAATAATTTTATTTTGACTTATTTGTAAGCTCTTTAAGTTAGCTTTTTCCGCCGTTCCCCAAATTTCTACTATATGTGGCGTTAAAATAATTATTATTACGTACGAATAATAACTAATTATAATTTAATAATTAATAATGGCACTTATTACGTATTAATTGAATACTTATACTAAACACACCGAAACAACAGCGAAGACTGTATATTTCTACAGTCGGCGGTCCCGAGTTCACCTCTCTCAATTTTGAGGGTAGGGACCTGTCTACTCTCTGGCTGTGCATAGATTTAGAGGACCGCGTCCGCATCTATGCGTGTGTCTACAGGTCCCATAGTGGTAACGCAGAAACCGATCTACTCATGGGCTGCGTTCAAGCGGCAATTGACGACGTGCTTGCACAGATTCCCTCCGCTGAAATCGTAGTCTTGGGTGATTTCAACGGGCACAATGCCGAATGGCTTGGATCACGCACCACAGACTACGCAGGGCGATCTGTGCATAATTTTGCATTGGCGTATGGTCTGTCCCAATTGGTTGAGTCGCCAACGCTGCTCTCGGATGTGGATAGCCACATGCCGTCCTTATTAGATCTTCTGCTGACTACACATCCCGATGGTTATCAGGTCTTTGTCGACGCCCCTCTCGGAACGTCCGACCATTGCCTGGTCAAGAGTGTAGTGCCTATCCGACGCCAACGTCGCAGAACACCAGCGACCCGCCACGTTTGGCACTACAAGTCAGCAGATTGGGATAGGATGCGTTCCTTTTTTGCATCCTACCCTTGGGGCAAGGTTTGTTTCCCTTCTGATGATCCTAGTGCCTGCGCCGTTGCAGTAGCCGATGTGATACTACAGGGCATGGATATTTTTATACCAAGCTCTGTAGTACCAACCGGTGGCAGATCACAGCCCTGGTCCGATGCGTCAGTTAAAGCAGCATCTGAATGCAAAAAACAGGCGTATCGAACTTGGGTTGCGGCGCTGGGCACAAAGGATCCGAACTGCAAAGTTCTTAAGAGGAAATATAACCGTGCCTCCAGATTTTTTAAGCGGCAAATCGCCCGTGCGAAATCGAAGCACATCGTCAAAATCAGCGAGCAGCTTTCCAGTTACCCGACCGGAACACGCAAGTTCTGGTCGTTGTCGAAAGCTGCTCTGGGTAACTTCAACCAGCCGTCCCTGCCGCCGTTGCACATGAGAATTGACACCCTGGCCCATACGGCAAAATAGAAAGCTGATCTCCTTTGCGCTCTTTTTGCCTACAACTCGACTCTAGACGACAATGGGAAAACACCGCCGACCATCCCGCGGTGTCAGAGCTCCATGCCTGAAGTACAGTTCAGACAGAAAACTGTTAGAAGAGCTCTGTTTTCGTTGGACGTCAGGAAGACGAGCGGGCCGGATGGCATTTCTCCAATCATGCTTAGAACGTGTGCCCCTGAGTTGGCGCCGGTGCTAACGCGTTTATTCCGGCACTCTTATTCCAAAGGCGTAGTCCCTGACTCATGGAAGTCAGCCCTTGTCCAACCGATCCAAAAAAAAGGAGACAGTTCGGACCCGGCAAACTACAGGCCTATTGCTATTACCTCCCTGCTCTCCAATATCATGGAGAGCATAATCAGCCACCATCTCTTGGTATATCTAGAAGGTCGGTATTCCATAAAAAAAATGCCCTATCAATCTGGAAACACAAGCACAAGGAAGATCATTTCATAGTTTAGAAGTACAGTGAAAAAAGTTCCTTGAAAACCGCACGCGAAGATGGAATAATTAGGAGGCAAAAATCAGGTGTAACAGCTCTTCGGGACACTAAATAATAGAGTGAATGCCCTGTATAATATTAAATAATACTAAGAAAACATAATGACCTTTAGCTGCAGTTAATGTACCTATCCTAACTTAAATATTAAGTGAGAGCTATAAAATTGATAATAGCGCCATCTTACATCGATTTATATAACCAGTTAGGATTACATCTATGAGAAACACAGCTGGAATAAAAAAGAGAAAATATATAATTTGCTAACAATAATAATTACTTTTCAAATGTAATTATAGATTATATATTGCAAAGTAGCAGATACAAAAAAATCACAAAACGCCATAGTGGCAACATCGGAAATCCTAAGTCCTAACTCCTAATTGTGAAAAAAAAAACCGCTATGTCAAAATGTTCAACTAAAGATTGCTTGTCATCGTCGTCGGAACAAAATCGAAATATCTACCTACACCGTGTTTTGTAAATTAAAAAGCTTTTAAATTGTATATGAATACTTAATAATTTAAACATAATAAGTTTCAACCTCGACAGGTAACAAAGTAAGATACTGCCATGAGCTCCATTGGAACAGGTGTAAGTGCTTTTAAATTTCAATAAATAATATTCTCAGTCTTCTGTATGGTTATTTATCCCGGTTCTTCAAAACTATTGTTGATAGGTATTAGATTAAATAATTCTTTAACATTATTTACATGTATCGACATATTGACGTTGTTAAAGTGCCTAATCATGTTCTTTGTTAATTACAGTATGATTTATCCGCGTCACAATTCTCTCCTGATGGCCGGGTATTTCAAGTCGAATATGCCGGAAAAGCAGTTGAAAATTCCGGAACTGTAATAGGCTTAAGAGGGAAGGATGGTGTGGTTTTTGGTGTGGAGAAGCTTGTCACATCAAAGCTCTATGAACCTGGTGCTAATAAAAGAATATTTCATATAGATGAACATGTTGGTATGGTAAGTGTACATTCACTTCTAGACCTATTTTATTCTCATGTAATTTTTAAAATTCTATTTTGGTAAAAGAAAAAATATTCCCTATTATATAATATAGTCTGTCTTCTGTCAAAAGATTAGTAAAAGTTAAAGTAAACTTAAATATTATACTAATGAGTATTTTTACCTACCCACTTTTACTTGAAGCTTTTAAATCTAACCAATTCCTAAATTAGGCAATAAGGTCTCACACCATGGAATGGAAAAATCTAGAAATAATTTTTTTAAATACAAGTTATATATACTTACCTATACTTTTATACTAAAAATAAGAACAATAACGAAAGTGTCCTGTAAACAGGACACTTGTTAGATTGCAAATTATTTTATTCAGCCTTTGTTTTTATCACTTCAGATCCCTAGATGTGTCTACCTTACACTTGTCCACTTTTTTGGGCTTGGTTGAGTCATAATAATCATATCAGAAAAGGTACAATTATCTTTTATCTCCAATTGCAGATACAAACTTCCTAGCATTACATGTATATACCATGTGGGTATATGCAAAGCTTATAATCATGTTAGAACAATCGAGTCTGAACATTGACAGAGAATTGTGACTTGTGTGTTGGTTTCATTACACATTGCCCTTTTATAGTCTACATCAGCCTTCACTACTTGTGTTGCCAACAAGCCAGTTACTTCTATTCACAGCAGGCCAAGACTGTTTAGTAATTAAATCTCTATGCAGCAGTAGAGATTTTGATGTGGCCCTTGGACCTATTTCGCCAGCATACAACATTACTGCGTAGCCATTATTTAGTTAACTCATGGTTATATTTTAACTTTCCATATATACAGTTCTCTGGTATGTTTGAAAGCTATAGAGCTTACTCATAGGAGTAGGCACTTTTTTAAAGGAATATGTTTAGGCTGATAGAAGCAAAATGTGCCTATTCATTCAAATAGCAAGTCAATTGTGAATAGATGCTCCATGGCAATTTTTTATCTATCATTTTGGGACCACTAAGAAGCAATTTCATTGAGATGCAAGTTTGGGAGGCAAGGAAATTAAAACCCAAATATCTATATCATTTGTATTTCATATAATGTACAAGTTTTTTGGATGATGGTGATCACTTACGATCCTGAACGCTAGTTTTTCCTATTCTATAAACAATTTTATCAAGATATTATATGAAATTTTAACATTACAATTTTTTAATTTCAGGCTGTCTCTGGCCTCATCTCAGATGCACGACAGATTGTTGAAACTGCTCGCTCAGAAGCTTCCAACTACAGATCCCAATATGGGATCCCAGTCCCTTTGAAGTACTTGAACGAGCGTGTATCAATGTATATGCATGCATACACCTTATACAGTGCAGTCCGGCCATACGGTTGCTCTGTAATAATGGGCACATGGTCAGAGCATGACGGTCCACAGATGTACATGATGGAACCTAGTGGAGTTTCATTTGTAAGTATAGTTTTACTATATAAACATCTTGTGACTGTAAACATGTTTTAATCAAATTTTATAAATGTTAATAGCACAAGTACAACTGTTGACAAATGTGGTTTTTGGTTAAGGTAAGTAACACTGGTTTTTATAGAAATAAAGCTAATTACTAGATAAAAAAGTGTGGCTGGAGGTGTTTACAATATAATGTGACCAGTCATTTGTATGCTTGTGTGTAGCACTATGAAAGATCATAAAAAAAATACATGCTGGGTTTTTTTTTATACATTTAAGGGAGTATTCCAAAGAACTGCTGTTTGGTTTAACATATTTACAAAAATGAAAACAAAACTAAGCAAAAAATTGGGTAACAATACATAGTATGTCATACTCTTTCTTATTGATCCTATTCGCAAGTATGTTTGAAATAAAACATTTCAAGTTCCTATGATAGTATTCTATGCAACAGCTTTTTTTTTTATATGGAATAGGAGGACAAACGAGCGTACGGGTCACCTGGTGTTAATTGATCACCGCCGCCCAAATTCTCTTGCAACAGACAATATTTTTTCTACAACTTGGTAATTCAATTTATTAAACAAACAAATACCACAAGTTTTTGACCTGCCACTTAAATGGGCGGGAAATGTGTTGTATACATACTTATCTCTGATCAGTTGTTTCATTTTTCCTTCAAGGAATGTTGAACCCATACAGCTAATGCGGGAAAATTTAAAATAACATAATATACCTAGCAGCTTGTTGGCAAAACATATTAAGTTGACATTAAAATGTTTAGTATAATGACTTAAACATTAAAATATGTATGTAATATAGTATGTTCTATGTAAAACCTAATATTTCTATGAACCTACCATACCTAACCTAGATTTAGTTGTCTGTTGCACCAAAACAACAGCTGTGCTTTATGGCAACTTTATAGTACATTAGACAATGCTTTTTTAGGCCACAGAGTATAGATTTCTTCAAACACTCAATAAAGTATCTACTTATATTACTGATCAAGACTGTATAAATGACAGATAAAAGTAGATGAGAAGAAATAATAATCATACACATGCTGTACTCTTAACTCTTTTGAAGTTTGTTTTATAATATAATATTGACATAATTTTTCACAAAATATCTTGCCCCAAAACTAGGCAAAGCCTGTACTATGAGTACAAGACCACTATGTATTTAATACAATATACTTACTTAAACATACATAAACACATATACTAATAATACATCCATGACTTGGAAACAAACATCCATATTCATCATATAAATATTTGCACCTACTGGGATTCAAACCCTGAACCTCATACTAAGGGTCACTAACCGCTGATCTAAATGGGTCATCAGTTTACTTTTATTATTTAAACTTTTACTGCCTTACAAACAAACTTGGTATAAACTTATAACTAATGATGGATGATCTTGTTACCGGGAGGTCTGCTTGATGTGTTTTTTTTATTATTATTATTTCCTTTAAAGTTAAAGTTATTATATATTTTATTTTATGAAATGCTCACATAATGCCTCTATTTATTTACGGTATGTGTGGATTGATGCATCTACTATACTCAATAACTCTTGTGTTTATAAGTATTAATTTACTTTTTTTTTCTTTTTTTGAGTTACTCATGTAAGCCTTTCAGTTTTTGACTTTTGAGTATTTTTGTTGCGTCACTTTGCATATATTGTAATTGAAATGATTTCTAAAACAACTAAAATGTAAATCTTGACTTAAAAGAGTGGCAATGAGTTTCTTGCTAGTTCTTCTCATTAGCTCAACCCTTTACGAAGTAGCTGTAAATTCAATAAGAAACAATATTTATATATTTTTTTGACATTCATAAGTGTAATTTTTGTGACCTACATGAATAAAGTGTATTTGAATTTAATGATAAACAAAGAATATGCAAAATGTTTACAATATCGTTGACAACACTGTTAAACGATGATAATTCTGAAGTTTTCCGAATGACAAGCTGCCTTGTAAATAAACTAAATAAAAAGATATAAATATTAATATAAGGAAAGTACTGACTTTCCCAGAATAGATAAAAAGCAACTGTTCTTTCCTGCCATTTAGTTACAGTAGAACTTGCTATTTTGGCAGTGGTAAAATGTATGACTTTTAAATTCATAAATGTCTTGTTTTGACCTAAATTAATAGACAATTTTTGACTCGATCTAGGTATGTAATAAAAAAAAAATATAATAAATGTAATAATAATATTATCAGCAACATATTTGTATGTATTATATTTGTATACCTTTAATTATTGATATTTAATGTTACTTGAAACATATTATTGAGTTTTAATAACATAACTTTAAGGTAAATAAAATATCTTGATGTAAACTATTTCAGTCATACTTTGGCTGTGCTGTTGGGAAAGCAAAACAGGCAGCTAAAACAGAAATTGAGAAACTCAAGCTTGCTGATATGTCCGTTAAAGATCTTGTCAAGGAAGCAGCTAGAATGTAAGTATAGTGTTTAAAATCATACATGTAAAAACATAACATATTGTTTAGATTTGCAAGAGCGACATCTCAAGTCAATTTTCTAATATGCAAATATTGGGGTTGAGCAGGTTATCAACTGTAAAGTAGATCCTGTAGATGAAGCCACAACCTGAGAGTTGAACAAAGCGAACAGAATTTTATAATGAGGCGGTATTCGAACGGTTAGCCCAATTGGTTAGAGCACTGGCACTGAACGCCGGAGGTCGTGGGTTCGAATCCCACATCATTCATAAAATTTTGTTTTTCAAATTTTATTTGTGTGTTTGAAAACAGATAATATTGTGACACAAAATTCAATTCCAACACAAATAAAACCTCGCCCATTTTTTGATTTATTTATTTGATCATCATTCAGCTATTCCGAAAGAATTCATTTTGTAGAGATATTCGGGTAACAGAGGAGTAGATTTATTTCATTTAACCTGCTAGACTATTAATTGTCTAAACTATCCTAATTATATTTATTTTTTTCTTATATACAGTAGGTAAGATACACTTTTAATATTACCATGGTATGGTATAATCGGGCTAATTTTGCATGTGTGGGAATATATTTCTTATTCTCCAACTCCTCCAGTAACCTTAGCAATCTCCACTCCTTGTTTGGGGCACCGAGATGTTGACCTCTGCCACCATCCAGGCCCTGCACAGGGGGCTGTCAGTTATGCCTGTATTAAATAGATGTTTATTAGAAGGACCATGACCAGTTAGGACCGCCATTATCTGTATAAGTTGAATTTTATTGGGCTTAATAAGGAAATTTGCCGTATTGGCATTGGTTCTGGGGTGTCTCCCATAGTTTGTCTTGTCTATTAGCAGAGTAAATAATTAGTAATAATATAACATCACTATTAAATCTCTTTAATTATTTAAATCCAGTGCCATCACAAAAATAATATTTCTAATTAATGAATGATTTATTTTCTTGTGTTTAATGACTGACCATTGGATGGTATGGTATGGTAAAGCAGCTCCTGTTTCCGCAATTAGACCACTTAGTTCCATGGGGTTCGTTTTGCGTGTAGTGTTGTCCAGTCATTCCAACCAGCTCTGTTCACAGACTTCTCGGGAGACACTCCTGGGATTCTATGGGTGTTTCAGAATATGTGGGCGAAGGTGATCTTTTAACAATGGGTGACCCGTTCGTTTGTTTATCCTAAAAAAGATATGAACCTATTGTATCTTCTCACAACCGAGTAGCTTCTTGCCCATTATGCCATCCATTATACAGAACACCCCCATTTTTTATTGACCTACAGCTAGTGTTTCACATTACATATTCTTATTTACAGTATCTATATTGTCCACGATGAGTTAAAGGACAAGCAGTTTGAGTTGGAACTCTCCTGGGTTTCCAAAGACACAAAGGGACGCCACCAAATGGTTCCAAAAGAGGTTGCATCGGAAGCAGAAAATCAAGCAAAACAAGCCTTAGCTGATATTGAAGACTCAGATGATGGGGAAATGTAAATCATTGCTTAGATAATAAATTTTATATTGTATATTTAATTTTGTTTATTTTGCATGACTAGCAGGTCAGTAGTGCAGTATTGAGTAAGTGAAACAAATCAGAATTTTGAATCCATTATGATCGTAAAAATTATACCGAGTTATATGTTGTAAATACTGACTATTGAAACCGGTGATCACTATTGGTTACATATTAACGGTACACGACGGCGCCTTTTTCAGCCATTAAGCTACTGTTTGGCTACTGCCATGCAAGCATTATTGTGTTGCGGTTTGAAGGGTGATATCATTTTCCTTAAGGTGGTACTACAATGCTGTGGAATGAGCTTCCTTGTGCGGTATTTCCGGTACGATACGACATGGGTACCTTCAAAAAAAGCGCGTACACCTTTCACCTAAGGAATTTAAGGCCAGCAACGCTCCTTTGATTCCTCTGATCGCGATTGTCGCGACTAGCGCCACCGTTTGCTACCGGTTTCAACTTAGGGTTAGGCAGTACAGTAGCGATGGATGGCACCTCAGCAAGTTCGATCTCCACAGTTGAAATTAACTGGCACTTTACCAAATAATATACAATGCAAACACCGAACACTAATTTTAAATGAACGTTTAGGGAGTATGCTAGGTATAATTAGCGATAGGTTGCCTATAAAAAATTGGCCGCAATTACTCATATTTTTTTTATTACCTATACTTAATTTTTAGATTTATATTGCATAGCGGATGCCGGCTTGATTATGGGTACCACAACGGCGCCTATTTTTGCCGTAAAGCAGTAATGTGTAAGAGTTATTGTATATCGGTCTGAAGGGCGCCGTAGCTAGTGAAATTACTGGGTAAATGAGACTTAACATGTTATGTCTCAAGGTGACGAGCGCAATTATTGTGGTGCCCCTCATAATTGTTTGTTTTTTCAAGAATTCTGAGCGGTACTTCAATGTAATGGGCAGGGCGTATCAATTACCATCAGCTGAACGTCTTGATCGTCTCGCCCCTTATTTTGGTAAAAAAACTTCTGTTGTAGGATTTTATCTTGTTTTTCTGCTTGTTTAAAAAAATATTCTTTTGTGTAGTTTGTGGGTGGGTTCTCTACTTCTTCATTAGATTTTCTGTAATTGTGAATGAGCCAGAAGTAGGTACTTTGTCTCTGTAAGCTTAAACACCTACATATTGTTTATTTTAAGAAAAATCCTTTTTGTTTGGATATTTTATCACACGAATAAAACTAGTTACCATAACCATTTGGTAACTATGGTGTCAGCTAGGTCATCTGACTTTCATTTGTAAGAATATAAAATAGGGAACCATAATAAATACTGCAAAGTAATTGTAATAATTATTATTTTATATTGTCAATTTATGCGTAATAATTCACAATATTTGCAAATAAACCTAGAATTATACAAACCATAAAGAATAACAATGATGACTCGATTTTTATAAAATGTATGTACAATAATAATATAATCTCATTCGTTTTGCACTTAAGTAATAGTTAAATATTTACAAAATATTAGATCTCATAAAATTGTATACAATATATAAGATTACATACATACAGATATATAATACATAAAAAATTATTAACTACAGTCTATTTACAGCTAGAGATTAGGTCCATAAGTTAAGCCGTGACATGTTCAATCTTGTTGTGGAGTTACTCGGGGATATAACTGTAACAAGAATTAATAACCATATTACTTTAATATTTCATTTGTAAATTCATTTTTATATTTTGAGTTTTCTATTAATTTAGATTTGTTCATGTTATGTATCATAGTCATACCCCCTCATAATGGTCCGCTAACTTTAAACAGCCACTTAGGAGTGTTTTTTCTCATTCTGACTTAGGTCAATAGAAGAAGACAGAGTGAGAATTAGCAATGCTTTAAGTTAGCAGACTATTATGAATAAGGGGGATAGTCTTTAGGTATTATGGATTCCAAACACTGATATATTTAATACTCTATACTTATATAAGTGCTAAAAACATCCATGACTCAAAAACAATCGTATCTATCATACAATAAGAAGATAAATAAAATAAATAAATTGTAAAAATATAATTTGAGCGCGAGTAAGTCAAAAAAGCATAGATAATATTCTATACGTCTAGATTGACTGTGACAGCTCAGTAGTAAGAATTTTTGACCTCTATTTTCAGCAATACACGCACACTAAAACAAAGTGACATACCTACATATCGTGACATGTTGTCATACGTTGGCTTATAGCAAGAGGTTCTTTCTATCTATACGTAAATTATCTAAGATCAAAAGTTCATTTTGTATTTTGATCACTTTGCAACAACTGTTAAACAAATAATATTTTGTAAGCTACCGAAGTTGTCACTATTTGATAATTTAAACGATTGTCAATAATTTTCTTGCCAATTCTTTTCATTTCCGTGCAGTTACATACTTTTCTGAAGTCTACAATCTATGGTAAAGTAATATAAATAATAAAGTAAATGAACGCGAGAAACGTCGAATCGATTAAGCTTGCAAGAAAACATAAATAAATATTTTAGAAAAGTTTAAGCTGGCGGATACAAGGAACTTCCAAGCCAAATGCTCCGATATAGGCTTAACCGGGATTAACCTGCGCGCTTAATTTGCACGGCACAACGCTTGTAGGTAAGATGTTCTACTTACTAGCGGCCGCGCGCTAAGCCTGTACGATACAACGCTAGTAGGGAAGATGTTCTACTACACTTTATTGCGTTTCATCCGTAAAAAATTTACCCTCGTGCGCGCAAAGAAGTTTCACTTCAAAAATATTTGAGATAAAGGATGTTTGAGTTTCAACAACATAGGTATGAAAAATATATCTCAACTGACCCCCAGCAAGTTCCTGGGCACGTAACCCTCATGACCGGAGTCGTCTTTGCACCACCACCATTCTCGCTCGTTGTCGTCTCCCTTCCTGAGCACCTGCAGGCGAGCGCCGCTCTCGAACGATAGTTCGTCGTTGCGCGCCGCCGCGTACGAGAACACGGCATATACGATGCCTCCATTCATGATGCCTAACTTCTCTTGGACGCCTGTAAAGTCAAAATATTCATATGTAGGACCTAGACTTATGATAAGTAGCAGTACAGCTGTATTCCTGTTTGAAGAGTGTGGGGAGGCTCATTTGCACAGGTTGCCGGCTAGATTATTGGTACCACAACGGCGCCTATTTCTGCCGTGAAGCAGTAAACTGTAAACATTACTATGTTTCAGTCTGAAGGGCGCCGTAACTAGTGAAATTACTGGGCAAATGAGACTTAACATCTTGTCTCAATGTGACGAGCGCAATTGTAGTGTCGCTCAGCGTTTTGGGGTTTTTCAAGCATCCTAAATGGCACTGTCACAAGTTCTTATTTTCTTAAAAAAATTGCAAGTCGTTGAGATATTCCTTAAAAGAGATGGGCGCAGAGTGACATCATAGTGGCTTCTTGCATAACACTGTGGTTTTTAAGTGGGACGGAGCTGTTCCGATTGAAAATTATTGTATTCAAGTAAATGAAATAAAAAGAGTTCGCAAGAAGCATATCTATATAAAAATCTCTAGTCACAGTGTTTGTCACCAAACTCCACCGGTATGGCTAAACCAATTTTTATGATTTTTTTTTGTGCATATTCGGTAGATCTGAAAATAGATCGTAAATTATTTATATACTCCTAAGTGATAAGGGTGGGCAGGGCACATAATTCGACGGACAGATGGTCGTTGGGTTGGGGCAGAAAAGTCCTCCAATGGCGACCGCGTACGCGTACCGGAAGACGCAGTCTTGGTAGGCCCCCCAAGATGACAAGATGGGCCAACGATCTAGTCACGATCGCCGGAATACGTTGGATGAGGGAAGCGCAGGAGCGATCATCGTGGAAATCTTTGGGGGAGGCCTTTGTCCAGCAGTGGACGTCCTCCCGCTGTAGATGATGATGAAGTGATAAGGGTAGCCCCACCCCTAAAATTTCATTTATTGCAAATCGTCCATAGTGCTCCATTCCTCTATTAACCAGATACCAAACGCCCACACACAATAAATTAGTTATTATTTATTTCGGTACCAAAAAATCACTAGAAATAATTTATATGGCAAAACAACATTTTTCGAGTCAGCAAGTAAAATACACCAATACAATACATACTGTAAAGATATTCCGAACAGCCATCGAATCCCTCTTCGTCTTCTTCACATTTTTCAGCTGCCGTTTCGTGATCAGATAGAGTTGTTGCAAAAATACAAGCACCTGAAATACATTTACATTACATATTATTTACTTTTGCTGTTTTACAAATAAACTTGGTATCATTATACTTTATACTATAACTTTTTATACCTCAGATTAAACCAAGAATATACAAAATGTTTACTCTTTCGCTGACAATACAGTCAATACAATGATAATTCTGTAGTTTTCCGAATGCCAAACAGCCTTGCAAATAAACACGGGAAACGTTAAACGTTCGAATAAACCAATCATAAACAAAATGTATATTTGTAAACATATTGCATATTCTTGGTTTATTCTCAGGTCAACTTTATACCAAGTTTGCTTGTAAGGCCGTTGCTGACTATGTCAATAAGAAAAAGAATACGTATTTGTTGATCGAAGTGTTTAGTTCTGGGTCAAATCTTAAGTAATTTTGACAGATTGTAATAATTGTAATTGTGACTTTGTTAAATTATGCAATATGCATGTGTGTCGGAAATAACCATTTATTATTATTATATCCAGCTTTATTTTACCCATGGTAATAGATAAATGAGGAAGATCGTGGCCACTAGGATATTTAACTCACCATTATCAACGAGGAATCGCACCATGGGAAGATTGTTACAGGAGGCTGCGCAGTGGAGGGGAGTCCATCCATCTGAATCCTGGGCGTTAACATCACAACCCAGCTCCACTAAAAACCTATTAAACAAATTATATTTTGAATATTTCTCAAATCTAACTATACAGTATGGTAGTTCATTTAGATCTTTCAATTCCAAAGAGTAACAATTTAGACAAGGGTTCAAAAGAAAACAAGCCGATTTGTAATTGCTAGAAACGAAAATATTCTAGACTTATGAAGAAATATTTGAAGCAACAAATAACCTGCATTCACTTATCGACTTGTTTCTCTTTGGTAAGGGTGGGTTTCTCATTATTTCTCAAACTTAAAGGGCGCCCTAGCCAGTGAAATTACTGGGCAAATGAGACTTTACACATTATGTCTCAAGGTGACGAACGCAATTGTATTGCCGCTCATAATTTTTGGATTTTCCAATAATCCTAAGCGGTACTGCATTGTAATGGGTAGGGCGTTTCAATTACTATCAACTCAACGTCCAGCTCGTCTCGTCCCTTATTTTCATAAATAAAAACTTACCGAATTTCAGTCTTGATACACTTTGGTACTGAGGTATCAATTTATTATTTCTATAGACAATTACTTATTAATTATTCATATTTTGTTCACTAATTGTATGAAAGTCGAGAGACTGACCTTCGTTTAGATTCTACAGGGCGGTCAGCTTTTTCTCTTCAGCCAATAATCATATAAGCATATCAGCATATAATCACTTTTAGGATTAAATAAAATTTGAAAACAAAATTTTACGAACGATGCGGGAATCGAACCCACAACCTCTCGCGTTCCGTGCGAGTGCTCTTCAAACTGAAGTAACCGTTCGAGCGACGTACCGTCATAAAATCTTGTATGCTTTTATTTGTGTATTAATCCCAGAAGTGAGCGTTATCACTTTAAAAACATAACAAATTGTTTAGATTTGCAAAAGCGACATCTCAAGTCAATTTCCTAATATGCAAATATTGAGGTTGAGCAGGTTATCAACTGTAAAGTAGATCCTGTAGATGAAGCCACAAGCTGAGAGTTGAACAAAGCATACAAGATTTATGACGATACGTCACTCGAACGGTTAGCTCAGTTGGAAGAGCACTCGCACGGAACGCGAGTGGTCGTGGCTTGGAGTCCCATATCGTTCATAAAATTGTGTTTTCCAATTTTATTTGTGTATCATACAAGATCTTAAACCGAGTTAAGTAAATCCTTGTATGACTTTATTAAACTTATATCGTATTCACATTGACTGTGCATGGCACATGTTTTTTAAGTATTAGTTATAATTAACAGACTTATAAACTCACTTGACTATTTCAAAATGGCCGGCACAGATGGCATTATGTAAAGCAGTTATACCCTCGTCGTTAGCAGCGCTTGCATTTTGTACCTGGAATAAAATGAAAGTGATTTATTGATCTAACTTGCAAATGGATTGGTATGCAGATATGAGAAGATAAAAAACCAACAGAATGTGTTTCGAACGACGTTAGCAAGGGACCTTAAGGTGTAATGATTATCTTTGTTATGTCAATAATAAGTACTCGATATCTACGTGAAAGTTTCTAGAATGTAGTTCAAAACAATGGTAGCAATGGAATTTTATTTTAACTTAGCTTTTTTATTGTTTTGACAACAACACAATATGTGTTAATGCGACTAAAAGACACAAACTAAAGAGGTTATCAAGATTTGGATCGCAACTACTCATGTTGCTAATACCTAATACAAGTGCATGCAAACAGATTTTTTTTCCAATTAAAAAAAAATATTATTAATATAAAATAGTTATATTAATAATTAGTCTAAATGAAGAAGACAAAGAGCAGAAACTTAAAGACTAACTAAAACTAAACTAAAGTATTTATTCTTTATTAATAGGTATTAATTTTTATTATTTACTTATTATTTCTTTATAAATTGTTATTAAATATTAATTATAATACTAAGAAAATTTTTTAAAGCCGTAAAAATATACAATTAAATAATTTTATAGTCATTTACCTGAGTTGCTGTCTTCTTCACGAGTTCCAATTCTCCTTCAAGACTAGCATCCAATAACAAAGCGAGAGGATCAAAACTCACTCGCCTCGCGAGAGGAGCTTTTCCACCTTGCTTCAAATTACCCTTCTTTGACCGCCTCAGAACATTCTCAGACCTCGGAGAATCCTGACCGTTCAAGTCCACAGAACTGATTTGCTCTGTGATATCCGACACCGTATCTTTACTCTCTTCTTTATCGCTTATATTTGATATGTTGTTATTCAAAGCTCTGTCTACTTCATCTTTTTGTTTTTTGTCCTTTCCATTTGGCATCTCATTGGCTTCTTGCCGGTCTATTTCAGGGAATAGGAATGATGGTGGCATTTCGATTCTCCTGTTCATACCAGCGTTGATACCATTTTTGGACATGATATGATTCCTTAACTTAGGTTGCTCACTCATTGGCGGTTTGCGTATTGTTAGAGGACGAGCTTTTATGATCATCTCGTTTCCTCCATTGGTTTCCTTGTGACTGTCACTCTCGTTAGAACTGTCTGGGAGTGTCAGTGGGTTAGATTCTGTTTGTGCAAAGCCGATGTCATTGTTCACTGACTGGCGAGGTGGAGTCTGAAATTGAACAATAAATGATGAATAAGAATATGTATTTCAGGCTTTATTTGATACAATATTAATAATAATAATTAATCTAGAAAATCAGCTGTCTTGTACAGGTATGTGTTCTCAATTCACGAAGCCTCTATTTCTAGAATGGGTTCCGACTGCTACGATTTTTCTTGTATTTAAAAATATTTTTATTAAAAATACAATGAGCTCCTGTTCTATAATTTACTGAACTATTTTATGTAAGGTCTAAATTGATATTTTTTTGTATGGATTTGACGCTTATAAGCATCGCCTTAGCAACTTTGGCGATTCTTAAATTAAGTGCAATCGGGTATGACGACTTTCTTGTTGTAGGGTTTTTTCATTTCCAAATTACATAGAAACGCATTCGGGTTTTTTAAAGTACCGTTTATTTTCAAAGCTTTAGTTACCACGATTTAAAACAAGAAAGTTTTTTTTAATAATAGAAGAGGAGAATCTTTTTAAAGAATCGAACATTTATGTATATAATCTATCTAATACAGGAACAGACATAAACTTATAATGCCTACTACTACATGCTAAGTCGAGTTAGTAAGTCTTTTGTGGGGCGATGTATATGCTTTTACAACAGGATCCCAGAAAATGTTCAAAACAAAAGAATTACGTTATTCAAAATAATTGTTAAAAAACGTTTGTGTGGTAAAGGTTACCTAAATAACATAAATGACTTTCTTAATGATACCACAGGTTGGGAATGGAGCGACCGCCCTCAGGCTATTAAATAATGAGTTTAATTGTACAATATTACTTTGTTAACATATTATTTCGATGAAAAAAAAGCCCGCTGAGTTTGTTGCGCCCGTTCTTCTCAGGTCTGAGGCATTCATTTTGGAATGGGTGGTAGTTATTGACTTTCAATAAGTGATGTCACATCCTATTTTGAATAAAAATATTTGAATTTGAATATTAAATAACATTTAATTTCCTGCTAAGGAATACAAAACTAAAACTTACCTTAACACTAGGTTTTGGAGGTAGTGCAGGCTTAGGCGATTTATCAGTGCCACTCACATCTGGAGTCGATAGCGGGGTGCTGGCACTTTGTGGTGGCGATAACAGAATGCTCTGTGATGACGCGTTCTGGCCATTGAAGTTAGAGCTCCCTGTGCTATTCGAAAGACCCGACGCGGTGTTTCTTATGATCTGGTTTTGGGAATTCACCGTGTTAGCATTTGTGGGTGCAGTTATGGTTTGCGTTTGAACTGTTTGTGGTTGAACAGGTTGGATTTTTGTTGATGATGTCTGGTAAATGGGGGATGGTTTGGCACTCGAGAGCTGAACCGATGTGGGTGCAACGCTTGACACGGGCTTCTGTAATGAATGATGGTGATGATATTTACAGGTGATGATGATGTATACCTTGATAATGGAGGAAATGAAGGAGAGAGAATGCATAGAAATATGATGAAGAAGATAAAGCTGGTAAATTTTATTTTATTGCTCGCTCTTTATACAATAATCGGTTAGAGGTACGTAATTTACAACAAATTTTGATGGCATTGATCAGATTTTTACCTATCAAAACCTATAACCGGCTTAACACTAGATGAATATAGTTTATATTTTATTTAGTATTGTTATTTATTGTGAGTCTTGCGAGTTATGTTAACATTGAGGCCTTTGTGTAGAAGCGTTAATATTTCGCTTTGCTAAAATAGTCAAAAGAATGACTTTTATCCAATATGAAGAGCGAGCATATTATTGAATTGAAAGAGCATGCAACCATAAATCAAATAAATACTTTTTAGTATAAATCTTACCCCGAATCCAATAGAACTGGTAGCAGTAGTCGAACTTGACACCATACTGGGCGAGCCCTTTGGGACACTTCCCTGTTGATTCTTTCCATTGTTTCTAGAATCGTTTTGACTATTACTTGAACTTAACCTAGAGTTTTGCTGATATGTATGGTTTTCCTTCCCTTCTTGATTACATCTTCCAGATGAATCCGATTTTTGTAGCTGATATGCTTGTTCTTGATATGCCAATTCTGCTTGACTTAATGGTGTCGCTAAGCTTTTGTTCACAACCGATAACGGGGTAGAATGTACCGTCATATGGTTTATATTCTGCTGACTTTGATTCTTATCCAAATCATTTTGTTTTCCATTGACTTCATTTTGTTTTACTTTAACATTTGGATTGGGGAATTTCGTGTTGTATGGCAGTGTCTGATACTTCGGATCAGATTTACTTGCAGCGAATTCCGGTGGGAATTCTTGCTCATTTATTTTAGTTTCTTTTCCTGTTTGGTTGCTGTTTGAACTGCTGTTGCTGTTTGGGCTGTATTGAGGTTGTTTCGGATATTCATTGTATTTGTTAACATAATCGAATATTGTCTTCGAGTCGTACGAATTTGTTATACCCTGCTGTATATTGTTGATCGCATTCATGTCATGTTTATTTGGATACTGTCCCGGGTATTGGCTGTCTTGAAGTTGTTGTTGCATGTGTGGGTAATTGCCATTGTAAAGTGGGTTCATCATTTGCTTTTGCTGCAGATAATGCGCTTCTTGTTGTGTTAAATGTGTTTGAATGTTGTCACTTTGTGTGAGTTGTTTCAGTGGCACATTGTTTTGTTTCATACCCTGGAAAAAATGCAAAATTAAATTTGATAATCGTAAAAGGACAGTGCTTATTTACCTATATACTTTTTTTCTTTCAAGACGCTCATCGATAAGAGCTTATTGAAAGGTTTCTAGGAATTAAAAAAGAAAGTTTTTTTTTGAAAGAATTGTCTATATTTCACTATTTAAAATTGATTTTTGTTGGTTCAACGTTGTATTAAAGTTTAAGTGCCGCTATACCACCTTCCGCGGGCAGAAGCTAGTGTTGGTATATATATTACTTAAAAAAATTAGACTCACTATTCTCCTACCTTACCGGGGTAAAGTTCAAGTTCTCTATAATTGAAGCATGTTATTGTCATCACCTTGTATTCTGTGATGACAGTAGTATTGTGTGAAGTAAGCTGATATTGTATCGCTTATAAAATGCTCACAGAATACCTTTTTTGATTTACGGTGTGTGTGGATGATGCAGCTACTGTACTCAATAACTTTTGTATTAATTTACATTTACTTTTTTGACTTACTCGTGTAAGACATTGACTATTTGACGTTTGAGTGTGTTTGTTGCATCATTTTACATATTATCTATATTGTAATTAAAATGATCTGTAAATCTTGATATAAAAGAGTGGCAATGAGTTTCTTGCTACTGCTTCACATTAGCTCAACCCTTTACGAAGTAGCGGTAAATTCAATAAGAAAAATATTCATAACTGTCTTTTCCGTGAATAAACTGATTTTGATTTGATTTGATTTGTAATAGTTAATCTTATGACCATTTAAATACCAATGTAGGTATGTATACCTGGAAGTTTGTGTTGTTGACACTCTGCGCCTGAGGAATATGGTTGTAGGGCTCCACAGCTGCTACGTTGCCTCGTGACTGCTGGTTCTTTGGTTGACTGTTCATGGGGTTGTTACCGGCGGGATAATTAGGGAGCTGTTGCATCGGTGTACTGTTATTGACTCTGAAAAACAAACGCATTAGTATAAGTATTGTAGCAAATATATAATCTCTTTAATATATTGACTACTGGCCGCAAAAATAAAAACTTGAACCTTAGCTATGAGAAAAGAAGTTGTGTGAGAGAGATCATGGATTACCGACTCCGGATATTGGTTTATATCTTTTTTTACATAAAATTATAAATATGTAACAGTAACAATTTAAATGGAAATTAATCTTAATATATATGAATACAGTGTCCTGATGTTTGTTTCCAGTGAAACCCTCAACTAATGAATAGATATTAATGGAGATTACTTCATGGAGTGCAGTTAAGTCCAACTTGTGAGATATGATAGTTTTTATTTCGATTTGAGACTCTTCATTATTTTTGTTTCCAATATTTGTTTTGTATCGGCATATTCTCTATCAGAGAATTTATTGACGCACGGTTTACGGCATTATAACAACAGGGAGCATATTTTACGAAATAATTCTTGATGTTTTGAAATATTATTGACAAATTCATAAAAAACAGTATTTTATTTATTATGTACAGAACAACGTCTGTCGGGTCAGCTAGTAATAATATAGTTTACAAGATATTCGCTACACAAATATAGTTATAGTGATGCCATGGAATAAAAAATAATCTAGTTTTATATAATTACTTTTTTTTTAATGGAAATAAGGGACGAGATGAGCCAGACGTTCAGCTGATGGTAATTGATACGCCCTGCCTATTACAATGCAGTACCGCTCAGGATTCTTGAAAGACCCAAAAAATCTGAGCGGCACTCAACTACGCTCGCCACCTTGAGACACAAGATGTTAAGTCTCATTTGCCCAGTAATTTCACTAGCTACGGCGCCCTTCAGACCGAAACACAGTAATGCTTACACATTACTGCTTCATGGCAGAAATAGGCGCCGTTGTGGTACCATTAATCTAGCCGGCATCCTGTGCAAAGGAGCCTCCCACTGGTAAAGCTTAGATTTAGATTTTTGTTATACTTAGTTGTAGGTAATTAAAACACTTATTATTTGTTTCCATAACTATCCTTTAAACAATTCTATATTGATTATTGTAGACTATAAATTTTTTTCTCTGGTTTTAGTTTTTAACTCACTTTTAGATTGATGATGAGATGAAAATGATGCACTAACGCACACATGAATAATTTAACATTGCAATAGCACACTACATTACAATTACACGTCAAAGAAGGATAGTAAATGCAATTATCGCAAGCGAAAAAGAGATAACTCTAATTTGCTAATTGCTTCGTATTTGTATAGAGAAAATACAGTTAATTCATCAGATATGGTTTTTTACCGTACACCGTGATTTATGCCTAAATTACGATTCATTCATGAGTTCGTATAGTAAAAGCTATAAAGTAGTTACACTGCATTGAAATTAGGTAGATAATGTGTCATTGATTTTATATATATTTTTTAATATTGATTATGATATATAGCCACATTGATGATATTAATTATTTATATATAAAATAATAAAAAAACATACAGACACCAAAACAAAACCGAAAGGTATCTACAGTAAGGGTCCCATTTTTACAATTTTACTAATAACGGCTCCCAAAAAGTTTTAAGATTACAATTATTATTTTTTGTATCTTATATTATTTATGAATGTCTTTTTGTTGAGTGTTTATTACAATAAGGTAATGGGAGGAAAAAGTAAATGATCCATTGATTCTTCTGCAGTTTTGCAAGGGATATACTGAAAAAACTCCAACGTAAACAAATAACACTCACTGTCTACATCCGCTACCTACCGTAAAACTTGTTTTAGTAGTTTGATAGTTCAGCTACCTATATACGCACTTGTTTATTAAAAATTATTACATTCACTGCAACAATGACTTTCTTTACATCATTTCCTAAAATATTCTACCTCGATCATCCCGCAATAGACAGCATCAATATTTTGTCATTTCTGTACGTTAATCTATGATCGTGTACCGTTTTCGTATCGAGAGAGCGACTACGACAAAAGGAACCAAATGACTCAATTTAGGCGATTGATTTTCGGCGCGCTAGTGACATATCTACCTCTTTTAATACTATAATATCATTGTGGAAGACCAATAAATAAATAAAAGGCGAAATTATCTGCTCATCACAATGACGTTCTATACATATAGACAATGCACCTCATACAAAATCAAAGCCGAAATATGCACATGCCACAAATGACACATTATTAACCTTCGACTGCTATGTCTATACATTTCTACGTTTACTCCAGTTGTTTAAAATATTATTGGTCAAGAGGCAGCAATGTAAAGACTATTTCAGTTTCAGCTGCATATTTTGAATATAGAACCCGATTTGGACAGTGACATCAGTGGAGTAGCAGTTAGGATTTATTTTAATCACAGACGAAAAAGAGGGTTGATATAACTTTTACGTTCTTCAATCTGTCCCTATTTTCCGATCGAGATCTGTTCAGTCGGAGGTTTTTTTACGTTTTTAATCAAAAACCACACTCATATTATAAAGGGGAAAGTTTGTATGTTTATTTGTTTGTACGTTCTATAGGGAATTAATGAGAGAAACTAATACTCAAATATAATATTTTTATTAATATTAAATAATTACTTAAACTGGTTATTTAAATGTTATGTTCCTTGAATTAAATAAAAGTTGTCTTTTAGGCTTAGATATCTTTTCCAGTGTATCTTTTTGGAATATACCTTTTCCATATACGTAAGCCACAATAGTTATTTTTTGTCAAAAACAGGTAAAACCGTGAGGTGTAATATGTTAAGACTTGTTTAGTCTATAAACTATCCATACAGATTAATGCCTTGTATGTAGACTAACTCCCAAGAAACACTCTTCGTAACTAAGCTTGTGACACAATTAAAGTTTGCATAACCACCTACATAGTTGCCGAGCATAGCTTGTGTTTACGCCAAGTTTTGATTGTACATAGCGAGAAAATTTATCTCTTGAGTAGGGTCAGCACATACACAACTCTCCACAATGTCTTGACACCTTTAATTATAAATACAAGTTTACTTGCACAAGTTAAGAGACTTAGACAAAGTTTTAATTGAATAATAATTCCGAATATTGCTTTACTATAGGTACTCTTAATTATGTTTTTAACTACCTAGGAGTTTAACATCGACCCAGTAATGTTGAAATAGGTACTTTCTTTATGTCAGTGGTGTGTGAGAAAATTATTAAAAAGTCGAACTTTGATATTGTTTATTAGAACAACAATTAAACATAATTAATATATTTAAAGGTATTTCCCAACTTTATAAAGCCTGCTCTTATAAATTATCGACGCGAATTTTAAAAAATAATCTTGAACGGATTATTTAGAAAATAACATACATAAAATCACTCTTGTGTCACAGAATTGTAGGAAGCTTTTTATACATCAGGAAAAAATGCGAAATTTCTCCTTCTCTTTAATGTTTAGCCATTAGCACAACTGCAATGTTCGCAAGAGACATTTGCCTAGCATACCACGTAGCAACATCTCACGGATGCAGAACCAATACGAATTAGGAAACTTAAAGCTCAGAGCATACTCTCACTCCAAAGGCAACTAATCCTTTGGACCTTTAGTATTGCTGATGTCCATGACCTTTTTCACTATCCATCACAAGGAAAATCTGGATGGAAAAGGAAAAGATTACAGAACCTCATTTTAGACTATTACTGTGTTTTACGGTTCGTTTTGCGAACAG
The DNA here is from genome assembly GCA_949711755.1 of Leptidea juvernica. NCBI lineage: Eukaryota > Metazoa > Arthropoda > Insecta > Lepidoptera > Pieridae > Leptidea > Leptidea juvernica. The sequence continues at coordinate 6,518,349 of CATIXQ010000033.1, forward strand.
CTATAATTATTATAACAGTCATTATAAAAGTTATTGGTAAAGATAATCTTTATAATATTCATTTCTATATGACTTCAGTATTCTAAATAACCTTTCGCGGAAATAACATCAAATGTTTTGACGTGCAAAGCAATGTTCGATAGTCGTGATAGTGTGATGACTAACATAACAAAAAATGTGTTTGTAGCATGCGTAACAAAGGCCGAACCAATCCTGTCAGTGAGTGTTTGATGTGCGAGGCTACAGTATATTATTTAAACGTTTTCAATTGTACAATCGTCAACATGGTTCCAAAAATTTAATGACTTGATAAGGTGATTTAATTTCTTGTATATTGCATGCAAGTACCTCGGACTAGTAAGAAAATAAGGACTCCGTGTCACCTTACATACCAGTGTAGCACCTAAACAAGCCGATTCACGTGTAAATACATAGCCCCACGCACACACCTACACTACTACAGGCCGATAGGCGGCCACTAAGAGAATTGTCATCGTCTGTGACAGATCAGTTTGCGTCTCAATAAAATATTTTAAAAATGCCATATGAAAAAATGTAAAATCGATACTTTATAATTATTTGTGGCCAAATATGATTATTTAAGGGAGAAAAATTTGTGTAACTAGTATCCCCCGTAACCGCATACACACTAGCATAACGGTGCTTCACTTGCTTATATCACGGCCCGGGGTCCTTCTTTTTTTACTCGTCCGTGGCAAGTACTTATAAAGTTTATATTATATTAATGACAAACAAAGATTTATGCTGAACAAATGATTGGAAGAAATAGAATATAGACAACTAATCCTCAAACAAGGTCATCGTGCAGCCAGACTACTACGTAACTATGACCTAAAAATTCTGGAACATTCTGGAAGGTCGGTCGGGCCGCTACAATTGAAGTCGAAATGGCATATGAAAGGCTCAAAACTAATCAATAATAATAAAATTAACGTTATAAGCCCCTGACTACAGCTGTATTTCAATGCCTCAGAGTTACTATGAGCAAAAAAAAACATTCTTTTTTTTTTGTAAAAAAGTTTGCAGTATCGAGCAAAATTTAAATAAAAATTTCTAATTAGATGGTAACCGCGGTATAAAAAAGCTTTTAAAACATCATTAAGCATCTGCAGAAAGTCGTAATGTGGTTTTAATCATGTACGATCCGACTTATAAATATTTTATCTGATCTCATTAATCATTTGTAAGCACTCATCGTTAAGCAGCGTAATCTGAAAACTTTTACATAAAACCTACCCACTGCCTCCATAAGCGGTATTTCGCTAAGCCGACATATTGCTTCGCACAGCCTACAACTTCATATTGGTAAAACAGATTGAAATATACTTGATGGATATTAATAATATATTGTGGAGAGTGGATATCTATACAATTATTTTTTTCAATATCAAAGAAGTTTTTACTTAAATGTGTATATTTAGCTCTTACCTAATAGACATAAACTTACCTACTACTCGGCTAAGTCGAGTTAGTAAGTCTTTTGTGGGGCGATGTATACGCTTTTACAACAAGATCCCAGAAAATGTTCAAAACAAAAGTATTACGATATTTAAAAGAATTGTTAAAAAACGTTTGTGTGGTTTAACCTTTAGGTTACTATACCATAAATGACTTTCTTCTTCAGGCTATTAAACAATAAGTCTAATTGTACAATATTACTTTGTGAACATATTTTTTTTTAAAAAAAGCCCGCTGCGTTTGTTGCGCCCATTCTTCTCAGGTCTGAGGAATTTTTTTTTGGAATAGGTGGTAGTTTTTGATTTTCAATAAGTGATGTCACATCCTATTTTGAATAAAAATATTTGAATTTGACCCCCGACTTCGTCAACGTTAAATAAATATGTTTTAACTTTTTACGTTACGTATCTACTTTTGCATATTCAGTTATTGTTTGTTTTTCAACGCTCTTCTTTTTCCAAATCTTATTCCAAAAATTATATAAGACACATATTGTCGAGTGAAGCCGCATATAAAAGCTAGTTTATAATATTAGCAAGGAAATTCAAGTTCATTCATACATTGACGCTTAGATAATCAAATTTTGTTATATTTTCATATTCTACTGAATATTAATAAAGGTTGTGTTTTAGTCCAGTGGATAGATAGGCATTTTTATAGACTGCCAAATTTTGTGCCAACCTTAACCTTATTACAGGAACAAATTGAATTGTCTATCAAAGAGAATGTAATAGATACAGACCTTTTAACGATCTTTTGAGGCGTTTGAATAGGGCTGTCAATGATATCAGTAATAAGCATAAATTAACAATATAATTCTTCCATAAAAAAAATCAGAAATTCCAATCATTTTGTTTTGGATAAATTATTTTAAAAAAACACGAATGATAAAAAATCGTTTTTGAATTAAGAACCAATAATAATAAGAAATTTACTTGTATGTATTTATTATCGTTATATTAGTAATTTTAAAAATATCTTTTTCGACATTTTATTGTCATAGCGCAACTTACGTACAACATCCCTACTTTCCCTTTCCCTTCTAATATTATAAATGTGAATCCAAGCTCTTGTTTGTTACCCTTTACTCCTAAACTACTCAACCGATTATCAAGGAATTTAGTACACACATTATCAAAGGTATTATAGGTAGGATATAGGATATGTTTTATTAAAAAAAAAATTTACGGAGGCTAAAAAACGTAGATATGATAAGGGTATTTCCCTATTTTATCTGTTTATAAATTATTAGAATTCTTGTAGTAAATAATTTTAATAATGCATGTTTTCAGTTTTTGAAACATCGGGGTATTTAGTAATTTTAAATACTGATGATTCCAGCCAAGCAATAAAGTACCTATCACATTGACTCATCAATCGAAATGTCAAGATCTTTGATAAACATCAAGTATTAATTAAGGGATTCAATGCGAGCTAAGCCTCGGGAAAAATCTAGTTATATCTTACTTAAGGCGACACTAAATGCCAGCAACCTTGAGCGATATGAGTTCACGGCTGCCGGCCCGCCATCTATGTAACAAAGCCAATATTTTCAACATTCTTGCGTGGAAAATAGTTTATATGCTTACAATCCTCGTTATTCACTACTAATCTGAATAAATGGACCTACACAAAAAAGTACAAGCTATAAGAAAAACTTTTCTGAGAGAAGTACCAAAAAAATGCGTCACGCCATGCCAAAAAACTTGTTTAACTTCAAAGAAACGTGGTACTTCAAAAAGGCTCGGCAGTGTTAACTATAACCAACAGCAAGCATTAGCAACCTACAAATAAGACTTAAGGATATGTGTAACAGGATTAAGTAGTGTTCATAGCTCGAATTGCTATACTTTCACCACAAAACTTGTCTAAAAACACCATGTTTGCTTGTTTTCTGCTTAATCTTCGCCTTAAGGATTGGTCTCCGCTGCGTAGTCGCAAAGTGCGGCAACTAATATTACGCTCAAGTGGGCGTACTCGGGTCAGTCTTGCACAATGTGTGACGTTGACGTGCAACATATTCTGTTAATCTTTGCTAATAATTGAAACTAAAATGCCACTGGCAAAACATGAAACTGGGATCAATAAGTATATTGTATATAATTAATTGTAAAATAACACGAAGCTTAATAAGTTACAAAATTTGAAAGTAGTGATCGAGTATCAAGATTCAACGCACACAAGCATCTAATAGTTGCCGTAATAATAAAGCTATTTTTCTTAGTTACTGCGATATCTAGACCAATCCTTAATCTAATAATCATAATTAAGTATACGCCTATCTAATAAACGTTTAAATTGATCACATTATAGATGAAAAAGCATAATTCCTTCTTCTTTATTCGTTGTACACTATTACAAAACATTACTAAGGACATTAACATCTACATTCATAGCAATTGACAGTAAATATTCCTTTGTAATGTCGTTACTGTGAAACCCATTTGACAATTTGCAGCGATAGAAACATCAATCACGGACAAAAATGGATTTCACACGAGAATACCCTTGTTCGTGTTATATCTTATAATATTCTAATATTGTTCAAGAGCTGTCGCGTCCTATAATATCACATTATTGAAATCTTTCAGTTTTCTAAGAAATAAAAATGAGCGAATAGGTTTTTGATTATCCGGACTACTGCATGGTTGGTTATTTTGGTTTTTTTAACATTGGCTTGGAATGGATGAATAATCTTAATTATTTATATTAACAACGACAATTTATCAAATATATGTATGGTGATGTGATGTCTTCCAGGTTAGATAGTTTTATCTTTTCAATCGCATCCTAAGTTGTCGATCCGAGATTGATATTTTAATCCATTTTTTTTTTCAATTTTGACTGAGACTTACAATACAATTTTAATATGACATGTAATTAAAAAGTAGAGGATTTGGATGTCATTTTTCTTTATGAAAATAAAGGACGAGACGAGCAGCACGTTCAGCTGATGACAATTGATATGCCGTTCAAGATTATTAAATAAACCCAAAAATTCTGAGCAGCCCTACAATTGCGCTCGTTACATTGGGACGTAAGATGTTAAGTCTCATTTGCCCAGTAATTTTATGAATATTGCTGCATAATATACGCGTGTAGAAGCATTGGATAGCGTTGATTTCAGTTCCGACGCAAGAATAATGAACTGAACACATTTTTATACGCTTTTTTTCAATCTTCGCTTGTGTATGTACCGGAATCTTTGACCGTGATTTTCATCAACTTAAACTTTCGATTTACTTCGCGATTTGCAAACATTTCAGTGCATATTTTAACTTAGCTCATTTATACATCTACATAGACTATGGCAGCTGTGAAAACGTCGAAAAAAATAGACTTTAGAACTAACCTCTATTAAGAGCAATTCACGCACACTGACACAAAGTGTCAAGCACTAATCGATAGTGTAATACATAGCTTGTCACGCACACTAAGGTATTATTCCTGGCCTGTTTTTATCGGTTGTCTAACACCAAGAGACGCTATGTAGACGTATCTATAAATTATCTTAGTATTTTCATTACTCTGGTCTTACAGAATATCTTAGTGGATAGTATAGTCTTTGTTTGTAAGTTAATTTTCAAACGTGTTTTTTAACCATCGTATAAAATAATAAAGAAATTGAGCTTTAAATGGGTATCTAGAACATATTTCAACATTAGTTTCTACTTTTACGTGTTTTCTTTAAAATAAATAGGTTTAGAATTAGTTATATATTGTGCATTACTTTGTACGTAAGTGATTATAATCATTCGAAAATTGATGCTACGCATGTTAAAGTTGGCAATATCAGGTTTGAAACTCTGAAGTAATAAGACGAATGGGGAATACAAACACAACGACCAACAATAATCAGCTTAAGAAATTTTTGTTGGCCATCTGATGAGAAGTTCTAGTGGGAATAGGTAGTAAGTGGGATGAACAGAGAAGTTGAAGGGATGAGACTAAACAAGAAGACCAAGGTGATCGCGATGGGATGTTATAAATTTTGAAGAAAAGCAGATGTAATAAACACGAGCATCGTGTGACTGGAAAGTAAGGTCTAGTCATTAGTTTTAAGTTAGGTTAAGTGATAGCAAATAGCCAGATTTTCCCAGTTTTCTGGATTTTTCCCCACAAACCATATGTATTACTTATAAGCATAATAAAGCTTTATCCCTTAACACGTAGATACGGTTATAGCCAGGTGCGTGCATATCATACAGGCAACTAGGCAGTGCCTACCTCGTAAAAAACCTAAATAAATATAGAACTAGTGTTAAAGTTAATTTAGTTTCATTTGGTTCCGTTATTTATAACCAAACTTCTATTGAACACCCACTCATAAATATTTTCCTTATGCTAGATACTAGAGTCCTACGGGAAACAAAAGTACCTACCCAGGACAAATGGAACAAATTGCTTCCGCAAATACCTTAAAAGAGGAAGAGGTACTTTGAAGCTGTAAATGTTTGTAGATTTAAACAAGTGGTAACAAGTTTATATTCAAATTTAATTTGTACAAAAAGTTAAAACGCTTCAAACGGTAAGGTAGGTGATCAAAATTACACATGATCCATAAATCGTTATTTGTTCAACTCTATAGGTAGCGCCATCTACAATATCTTCTCTATTCTCTTCAGTTGATAATTAATTACATATTAAGAAATTGAGTTGAGATGTTTTAAATGTAAAAAAATTGTTTTTATTTTAAGTGGTCTGATTAGATCACAGTGGCACTTATGGGACGCTGCTTTGCATAGGATGCCGGCTAGATTATGGGTACCACAACGGCGCCTTTTTCTGCCGTGAAGTAGTAGGTAATGTGTAGGCATTATTATGTTTCGGTCTGAAGGGCGCCGTAGCTAGTGAAATTACTGGGCAAATGAGACTTAAACTCTTATGTGTTAAGTTGACGAGCGTAATTGTAGTGCCGCTCATTATTTTTGTTTTTTTTAGAATCCTGAGCGGCACTGCATAGTAATGGACAGGACGTATCAATTATCATCAGATGATTGTCCTGCTCGCCTTGTCCCTTACTTTAATAAAAAAAAAATCATTTTTTTTTAAATGAAATAAATAAATAAAAACATAATATATAATATGTCTTATTCTGATATTCATGAGTGTAATATTTTCGTCTTAAATTAATAAATAAAGTGATTATCTTGTAATTCATAAAGACCAATTGCAGTGGCCTGGTTTGACCATACCAATTCGTGCATGTTTGCTGTTTTCCCTTTTTTCAGTCCGTGAAAACGTGCGGACATGCGGGACAAATAAAAGGCGAAATCGAAATGGTGAAATTGCGAGCGTGTTTTTGTCAGCAAACAGGTTATTTGAATGTCAAGTCAATACTGAAAGTCTATTACGAAACCAAAACAAAACTCCGGCTTAGCTTTCCATTAGTTTAATCTTGCTCCTTTTTGTTACTTCATTGTTCGTTTGTCCGTCTGTCAAGATTCTTTATTCAACGAATGCTTGAAGCAATCAATTGGAAAACATCAAATACTAGCGGCCTAGGTGGCCTATACCTTTTTCAGTCAGATTTATCATTAATGCCCACGGCATTAAAAATTTAATGATAAACATGTGCATCTCTGCTCGCTCGAGTCCGCGGCAGCATCAACACTTGAGTGTCTTTGCAGATCAGTGGAAATGCCTCCTTTTAGATAGGTGGCGGCTTAACACCAATATAAAAAAATTCCCATTTACCCACTAACGTTTTAAGTAAAACATTGCTAACAGATGTATGGATTTTATTATTATTATATTTTTTTAGCCGTCCAGGATTCTTGAAAAACCTCAAACATTCTCACTGGCACTACTATTGCGCTCGTCGCCTTGAGACATAAGATGTTAAGTCTCATTTGTCCAGTAATTTCACTAGCTCCGGCGCCCTCCAGACCGAAACACAGTAATGTTTACACATTACTGCTTCACGGCAGAAATAGGCGCCGTTGTGGTACCCATAATCTAGCAGGCATCCTGTGCAAAGGAGGCTTTCACTGATATATTATTATTATAAAACAAACCTTTGCTGGGGCTGTCGATGTGCCGCCGCAAGTTGCCGGTTTAGCGCTCTCTTCCTCAGCAACCTCGCTTGGAGTTCCGACACTCTTCTGTCGATACTCCTCATCTCCTCTTGTCGAGCTCCCAGTGCTGCACGCTGAGCTGATAGCCTTCCGTTCTGTTGTTCATTTAGTTTGTTGCGGTACTGAAAATTTTAAATTGGTAATCACGGATTTGAACTTGTGCGATATTTAAATTTTCAAATCAAATAAGTTTATTTATCCCAATATGTAGTATAGTTAAAATACAGTTGGGAGACAGGAGCTCAAACTAGGTAGAACCTGTGCTATGAGTCTCCTGCCCCCCCCTACTCTCAACTAATTATATCATTGCATTTTATTGTCTTTATTATTGAGACTAAATTTTAAATATGCTTGTGTGTGTAAAATATGATAATAAATGCTTCCAAGAGAGTGTGATCCTCTTTTCAGTTTCTCTGTGTGTTCAGTGTGAGTAAAGAAAATATTATATGAACCTATATGTATTTACCACGTCTCAAATGGTTAATAAGCGCAACGACAGTTTCAGGGATCAGTAAATTGCATGTTGGTTCCGTACCACGTACAAGATATATGTTTTAAGTGTTTCTCGCCGCCTCCGCAGTCCCGCCGCGACCACGATTCATGCAATTGGATCGAAATATCGGCATCAAATCAATTAAATATAATATCGTGAGTACCCGTCATAATAATTACAACGTTAAATTTCCGCGATGATAAAAGTTTAAAAACAAGGAAATAGTAATTTTTTTATATGAAGAAATGACGAAACTAGAGAGCCATTTACTCGATATCACGGTAAGTAAGTGATAAAACCAGCACATTACATTGCAGTGCCGCTCAAGATTATTGATTGAACCTAAAAAAACCTGAGCGGCTTCGGAACCGCGCTCGTCACGTCGATACATTCGAGTAAGGTGTGTAACTTTTAGCCAAAGATTTAATGTAAAAATTCATTTAATAATGGGAATGAATGCCATTTAATTCGAGGAATTATGCCCCAATAAGTTATAATAATACCTATAACTGAATAAAAATTCTCTAAACTTAAAACGCAAACTGATTTATGGAAAAGTTAAATAAAAAAATAATGAAATTGCCCGAGCAAGCCTTTAAAAGATGGAAAAGGTTGTGTGCAGCCGTAAGCTGTCCAAAAAGCTCAATCCGACAAGATGGGAAAAGTTGAATATTTTGGTACACGTCTTGAGAAACGAGAGATACCAACTGCTCCAACTTATAATGACGGGCAAATTAGAGTGAAAACGACGCGCTAAACGAAGAAAAAAGTCCTGATTGCGTAACATCCGGGAATGGACGACGATCGCCAGCGTAGAAATACTATTTCGCTTTACAAATTCGCTGAGCTGACGGTCAACCTCCAGTAGTGGAGAGACACAAGAAGAAGAAGAAAAGAATGGACAGCAAAACATTGCTACTCTCTTACTCCATCTTTACAGATACGTCAATTGTCAACGTACACAAGCAATTTTAAATACTATTTATGCAAAGTGATAAAAAAGTACTTAAAAGATTCAACTTCCCCCTAAAGTTTATGATTTCTACGATATAGCTGCAATTGCATGCCTGTATGCCTATTGGGCAAATACTATTTTATTTATAATAGATTCTCCACCAAATTCACAAAGAAATTAAACAATTTCATAAGCAGTTCATTTTATTCACCTATACCGGTGTATAACAAAATGTCAATTTATTTCCCCAACGAAATTCGATAGTTCCAATTTACGGCGGAGCCTGTATTGCACGGAACAGCCGTGTCTGGATCATAAAAATATATTTCGGGTCATTCTGTGTCGCGAGGCGAATTTTATTATTTGTATGGACGCAGTAACAAACCGCACGTATTTGTCGAAGCCACCAATCTAAAAACTGAAGCTGAAACACCTTTTTGGACTACTTTTCCTGTAGTATTTCTTAGAGCCGATGATTATTCTTGACTTTCATATTAAAAACTTATTAAAAGCTTTGTCGAAATGTTCTGATTGCTCAAATCATAATTTAAATATTTATTTCATTTAAAGACAATGCGTATAGCAAAACCTACAATATTGTTACTAAATAAACATTAAATAGTTTTAATAATATGTAATACCTTTAGAATACAGTGATTAAATGATCTTTTAACTAATAGCTAAAACAAGAAAAATCGTAAGCACATATGTTAAAAAAAGAGATTCGGTATACTTCCACTGGCAAATAGCTCATACATTAAGGAGTAAGTATTTTTATTTTAGAAAATGTGTTAGGGTTCCCCGCGCCAGGCAAATAGCAAAACCAACAATCTACCCCAGCGAAGACCCTAAATAAGTCATCTTAATATATATAAATCTCGTGTCACAATGTTTGTCCTCAATGGACTCCTAAACTAATGAACGGATTTTAATGGTGATTACTTCATGGAGTGCAGTTTGGTCCAACTTGAGAGATAGGGTAGTTTTTATTTCGATTTGGGACCCATAAATATTTTTATTTTCAATATTTGTTTTGTATGGACATATTTTCTATGAGAGAATTTAGTGACGCACGGTTTGACAGTTCCGCTGTGAAACAATTTCATTATAACAACATTCTTTACGAAATATTTCTTGATGTTTAGAAATTTTATTGGCAAATTCCTATAAAGCAGTATTTTTTATTATCTACAGAACAACGTCTGTCGGGGCAGCTAGTATACAATAAATAAGAATAACATTACTGAGAATTATTCATATCGAACATTGCAAGCGGAATGTATATTTTACCGTGAAACTATAAGTGTATAGATTTCATTTGATCTCAGCTAAATGAGCTGAGCGCGGGGTAATTTTATCTATCCAAACATATACGTAGGGCACACTAAAAGTTTTGCGTAACTTAAAAAAACAACATGTTTTAACCAAAATATTATGTTTATTGCTTGTCAAAATACTCTCCTTTATATTTTAAACATTTTTTCATGCAATCGAACCATTTTTTAAAACAGGAGGACCACAGATCTGAAGGCATTTTTTCTAAGTGCTGATTGAACGCTATCACTGCCTCTTCGGAATTGGTAAAAGTGAAAGAGGTGAGAGGTCACCAAATCTTGGATTTTGGGGAAAATACAGAAATCACAGGGTGCTAGATCGAGGTTATATGGAGGATGGGTGACGAGTTGTACTTTTTCGTACGTTAAAAATTACTTAGTTTTGTTGACCGTGTTTGAAGAAGCGTTGTCAAGATGTAGGAGAACGCGGCTTTTTGGTCGTCTTTCGCGAACTTTTTATAACACCCTGGTTAAACAAATGGTGGAATACCACTCGGCATTAACACTCTTTTGATCTTCAAGTGGAATTGTACAGATGGGACCCGTCGTAGCTGAAAAAAAATGCGAACACTTTTTTACCACCGTTTCTCGCCTGCCTCACTTTTGTTGGCCTGTTCTCATTTTCAAACACCCATTGATTGCTGTTTTTTTCGGGTTCAAAACAATAAATCCACGTTTCGTCTCCTGTGACAATGTCATAAACTGCATTAGAATGTCCGTGGTCATAATTCATTAGCATCTGTGAGCACAATTCGTAGCCACATTATTTTCGTTGACGGTAGTTGATGGCCGCCCTTCACGAAATTCGTCATGTAAAGTTTTTTTGACTTACTCGTGTAAGCTTTTCAGTTTTTGACATTTGAGTATTTTGTTGCGTCACTTTGCATATATTGTAATTGAAATGATTTGTAAAACAATTAAAATGTAAATCTTGACTTAAAAGAGTGGTAATGAGTTTCTTATGACTTCTTCTCATTAGCTCAACCCTTTACGAAGTAGCGGTTAATTCAATAAGAAACAATTTTTTTTTGACATTCATAAGTTCATTCATTTCCTGTGACCTACATGAATAAAGTGTTTTTGAATTTGAAAAGAAACCCGACCTCTCTCAAATTCAGCAAACCATTGCCTCGCAGTCTAAAAAAAATTTTTAGAGAAGCATTATGAAGACGATCGGCACAGTCTTGCGAAAAGAGAGAACTTTTAAAATCAGAAAAAATCTTTTCGATTTTTTTTGCGTAGGGTAGAACATTGATGTGTGATAAAAAGCTATTGACAAATGATTTCCCACCAATTTGTTTTTTTTTATTACTAAGAAGTTGCAACATTTTAAAAAAATATAACATTTGAAATTCAAATAGATCCGATTAGCTAGAAGTACAAAATTTTTGTGTGCCCCATGTATGTATAATAAAATCGTAATCGAGCCTTCTCTGTCTGTACATAGAATATATTTTTAACAAATCCAGTGTGACATATTTTGTACTATTGTAAGCACTGTATCCGAGTCCAAAAAAAAGTATTTCTGTGTGTTTTAAGTGTAAAACACACGTAGTGACGTATTGTGGCAAGCTCACCTTAATATGTAACGTTTGCTTTATTCAGTTGAGTAAAAAACAGTTGAGCTAATTGAAATAATCCGCCCAAATTGAATCCCGCTTCTTTTAAATAAAGTTTCGTTAATATGTCGTGCCAACTTCCACCTTGGTTTTATGTTTTCAAGGGAAATAATGACAACAAGTCAATCTCAACGTTAAGTCCACAAATATATTGACTTGATGACTTGACGGAAACAGCTCTAACTCTGCTTCAGACCTGCTGCCCCCTAAGCTTGTATTTACAAAATGAGGCGAGGGCCAGCATGTATAGAATATAACCCATACACGCACGAACTGGCTCTCAAAGTCGCTGAGGCGATTTGAGCAAGCTTTACTGTGAAGTTCTGTACTAGACATTGTAAGTGACGCTATGTTGCCGAAATTCGACTTCATCAGCACCTTTGGTATTAAATTCCCCTCAAGAGATGTCTGGTTATACAACTGAATTACTTTGAAAAAACGGGAGTCATGGTATACCGATGGATCCAGGGATCTGATGATATCTGAGAATAGCCCCAAATTTGGCAAATTTTTCAACTTGTGAAATCTTGGCCCCGTTTTTCAATCGGAGGTATACGACATAAATGTGCGGAAAACATACTGAATAAAGATATAGATATAATCATACAGATAGTCAGACGGCACTGTCCGCTGTATAAATCAACAGAACAGTCTCAACTTGTAGACAACAGCCTAACTATACTGAATACTTTGGGAGAAATAAAAAAATCACACTTTGATGGGTTCCAGGACACGCAGGGATCGAAAGCAATGAATGCGTTCACGAACTTGCAAGAATTGGTGCCAAAAGCACTCAATTCGGTACTGAACCCTTCGTGGTGTCCTTGTAAACTCTATTTGTGTTACGGTTAGAAGAGAGCCGTAGCTGATGAAATAACAGGGCTAGTGAGAGATAAAATCTTAAGTTGAAGATTGTAATCACGTTCAAGAATTCTGAGCAGCGCCGCATTCCATTGGACTTTAACCCATATTTTCAGGTTAAAGTTTTACCTACTAATCTCATCACTTTGGGTCATAATAATTATGCAAGTCGTATAGTATTGCATAAGTATTATGGCTTACTTTTGGATTTATTTTATACAAAATAATGTAAGAAGCACCGAAAAAACTTTGTATATTTTTTAAATAAATTTTTTTATCCCTAAAATATAAGACTACTTTCTTGTTTTTTTTTTTTTTATGGAATAGGAGGACAAACGAGCGTACGGGTCACCTGGTGTTTAGTGATCACCGCCGCCCACATTCTCTTGCAACACCAGAGGAATCACAAGAACCTTGCTGGCCTTTAAGGAAGGTGGACGCGCTTTTTTTGAAGGTACCCATGTCGTGTCGTCCCGGAAATACCGCACGAGGAAGCTCATTCCACAGCGATGTAGTACGTGGAAGAAAGCTCCTTGAAAACCGCACTGTGGAGGACCGCCACACATCCAGATGGTGAGGATGATATCCTAACTTGTGGCGTGTCATGCGAAGGTGGAATTCGGCGGCAGGAATCAGATTAAACAGCTCTTCGGAACACTCCCCGTGATAAATGCGGTAGAAGACATTCATTAGTATAGATAACTTAGTGGCTGTCATTAAATTGATTAACCCTATCGTTTCGTACTAGTAAAAACTGTATCACGAAAGGATAGTATTCATCGTCCTTAGATCAACGATACTAAGGTGCGTTTACTTGAAATTAGCAAACTTATACAAACTAGGTATTTATTTGTGTTCGATCAAGTGTTATATTATATTTACGTTATGACTGTTATGTGTGTATGGTGAATGTGTAGGGATGTGTGTATGTGTGAAGGGTGATGTGTGTACTATATTTATGTAAATATGTACAGGGAGCTAAGAAATTTGACACCATTCATCATCATCATTTATTTGTGATTTCTTTAATTAACTATGGTGTTGTCTTCAGTTAAAATAAAATTTTAAATTCATGAAATAAAACTTTACAACTGTTTACACAAACTTCTCAAATTTACTACTTTACTTAAGATCCCTGTATCAATCTGAGCCTACGTATCTAAAAGTTAAGAATCCTAAGTATCTATACAGGATGTCCCAAAACTCAACGATAACCTGGTACCGGGCGAGAGGCCAAGGTATACCAGTTATAAAAAAAATAAGAAAAAAAATCTATGTCACTTAGTCAAGCGACGATAGACATTTTTCGAAAATGATAAATATTTGACACACTTTGTCGCATTTTTAGGTACTGTGATCGCAATTTTCACAATTTTACAGTGATTTTTTTAACAATGTTATCTCAAATAACAGTGCTATTAATGGTAACCACAAATGAAAGTAATAATCATTGTTAACTAAGTAAAATAAATTAAATTTTGACGAGTTATGGTTTATAAAATTTATGTCAGTCAACTTTGACACTCTACGTTGGAAAAAAAATGTACTACACTACGTATGGCAAGTTTTTTTAAAAGATGGCCCATTTAGTTCTCTGTATCAATTTGAGCCTTATGGTTTAGCATATACGGTCCTAAATAGAGGCTTCTGAAGTCGAGCCTTAATAGTGTATTATATATTTGCAAATATTTAAAACACATACGCGTACTAAAAATAGTGCACGTTGTTTCAGAGAAAGTTAATATAAATCAACAGTTTTAAATGTGATCAACCCTTATTTCTAATACAGTTTGCACAAAGTTCTGTTTTGATTTGATAACAGATTTATTGATAACAGACTTACGTTTTAATACTGCATATAAAACAGCTGATTAAATAATATTTACCAGAAATAAAACCTTGATAAATATCACAATAATATACACTTCACTCCACTTGTTTATTATTAACACAGATAAGGTCAGAATACATGTATCCACTTGACTCTATGGCTGGTATTAATCTTACTGATCTTACTAAATTGTAAAATTGATGTCTGAATCGTTGGCACCTGTACAGGGGACATCCCGTGACGTGTCTGAAGATTAAAATAAGCCGAGAGCATTGAAACAACGAGTTGAATAGCTGGCCAAGAATCAGTTAAGAAGATAACGAATTTTTTGTTTATATTAAACATTTCTGTTGTAAAGTTAAGTTGCATCAATTCTCAAACATTAATATTGAATTATAAACAAAATTCGTCGTTTTTTCTACACTACTATACTAGCCGGAAGCGATATAGTTAATAGATATATCAGATACACTGAAACATACAAAATTGAAAGTTATATTGTCATGAAAACGTTTGCACCTACCAGGGTTAGAACTATGGATTTCTAGCCAGAGGTTACTAACCACTGAGCTAAAAATGTCATTGTTTATATATAAATACGCAGACTATGCTGAAATATTCCACAAAATGTATTGTAGTAGTCTTGGATTAGACTCTGTTTGATCGAAAACTATGGATTAGTAATATATACACTATACAAATTATTTAAGTTTTCTTAAACTTAAATAATTTGTATAATTATGGATTTCCGCAAAGTAACGCCTAATTCAATAAATATATACACTTCCACTTCACTTTACCAGTGGCTTCCTTTGCACAGGATGCCGGCTAGATTATGGGTACCACAACGGCGCCTATTTCTGCC